>VWZI01023297.1:450929-470389 GCA_013396835.1 Psilopogon haemacephalus | reverse complement strand
TTCTTTTTCCTTCATCAGCACCAATTTGCAAAGCTGCTTAAAGGAACAACAAAGGAAAAGCTGACACAGACCTGAGCTGGTGAGACAGAGCAGGTCCAGATCACTGCACTGCTCTGGGGTGGCAACCACGTTTGCATTCCAGCTTCTTTTTGTTTTAACAAGCCCTGTGTCCTCCAGACACCTCTCCTACAAACCTGGAGGTGTCTCAGGGAACACTTTTGGGACTACTATTAAGGAGTGACCTGCTGGAAAGCGACTCTATGGAGAAGGACCTTGGAGTCCTGGTGCCATGAGCCAGCAATGTGCACTTGTTGCCAAGAAGGCCAATGGTCTTTTGGGGTGCATTAAGAAGACTGTGTCCAACAGTTCGAGGAAGGTTCTCCTGACCCTCTTCTCTGCCCTGGTAAGACCACAGCTGGAGAACTGTGTCCAGTTCTGGGCTCCCCAGTCCAAGAGAGGAAAAAACTACAGAAGAGAGTCCAACTGAGGGCTATGAAGATGCTAAGGGGCCTGGAGCATCTCTGTGAGAAGGAAAGGCTGAGAACCTTGGGGCTGTTGAGCCTGGAGAGGAGCAGCCTGAACAATGCTGAGCTCAGTGCTGAGCAAGAGCTAAAGGGTAGGGTGCAAGAGGATGGGGCCAGACTCACTTGAGTAGTGTCCGGTGATATGATGAGGGTTAACAGACACAAACTGGAACCCAGAAGATTCCATATGAACAAGAGGGAAAAGTCCTTTGCTATGAAGGTGCTGGGGTTCTGGATCAAGGTGCTCAGAGAGCTTGCAAAGTCTCCTTCTCTGGAGAGATTCCAAACTCACCTGGGCATTTTGATCCTGGGCACTCTGCTGTGGATGACCTTGTTTTATCAGGGGGTATTGGACTAGATGATGTCCAGACATCCCTTCCAAACCCCAACATTTTGTGATCTAGTAGCAGATCCAATCCATTCAGAGGAACTGAGAGCACATTGTCTAACTGGGAAGCATCTGGGTCTCTGCTTCAACCTGTCTGTGGGACACAGAATTAGATGAGGGCAAAAAGTCAGGTACTTCATTTAAGTACAAGGGATGTGTCTGGGATTCTGGGGTAGGTATTGCCTGTAAGAAGGATTTATTTTGTGATTTAATTTTTTTTTTTTCCAAGGCTAATATGATCCCTACAGGATGCTCTGGAGAGATGACTAGGGCTCTGCAGCTGCTGCTGTGGTTCAGAAGGGTTTATGAGATTGGGACAGCACCATATGTGTAGTTGTCTCCTGTCTGGAGCCAAGCTAACCTTGCAGGCTTATTGCCGCTTGTACAGAATCATAGAATCATTAAGGTTGGAAAACACCTCCAAGATCATTGAGTCCACCTCTCAACCAATACCACCATGTCTCCAGATGTCGTGTGTATGGATTTTCTGTACACCTCCAGGTATAGTGCCTCCACCACCTCCCTGGGCAGCCTGTTCTGATGTCCGAGCAGTCTTTCAGGGAAGAATTTTTTCCTAATATCCAACCTAAACTTCCACTGGTGCAATTTGAGGCGGTTTCCTTTTGTTCTTTCACTACTTACCTGGGAGAGGAGACAAACACCCTCCTGTCTCTGACCTCCTTTCAAGGAGTTTTAGAGAACCAGAAAGTCTCCTCCCAGTCTCCTTTTCTCCAGGCTGAACAACTCCAGTCCCCTTGTGTGCTGGTTTGAACTAATTGGAGGATTCGAATGAGAAATTAAGACTATAGGCTGAGAAAGGAAAACATTCCAGTGTCTTCTTCACTCATTTGTTTACTGAAATGGTATAAAGCTAGAATCAAAAGAAAGATAACTCAGGCCACCTTGCACCGTGGCTGCTGCTGTGCATCTCTCTCTTCCTGCCTTCTTAGCTGGGTTACCTTTTTATTGTATGTATCTGTAAATATCTGTTGTATGTTGTAAATATCTGCTTGTATATTGTGCAAAGCTGTGAACATAAAGCTTCATTTCCTTAAATTCCAGCTGAGTTCTACCCTGGGTTATTTCAAAGTATGGGGTGGGGGTGGGGAACTGCTGAGCCACACCTCAGCTGCTCCTCACTGGACCTGTTCTCCAGACCCTTCACCAGTTTCATTGCCCTTCCCTGGATACACTCCAGCACCTAAATGTCCTTCTTGGGGTGAGGTGTTGAACCCACTGCTGAACCCAATATTTGAGGTGAGGACAACCATGTGGTATTTCCTCCAATCACCTCCCAGGCTCTGCTCCAACTGTTCTTAGCTCAGGGGATTTCCTGACCTTGTTGTCACTTTGTCTGCTTTGTATCACCCAGAAGATCTCTTTCCCAAGGTGGGCAGCCTCCTCTTGAAACCATTAATTGAATCCATGACATTACCTAGGAAGTAGTCCCACAGCTCTGTCATCTGATGTGTGAGGGGCACCTGCCTGTAGTTAAAGCACCAGCTTCTAGATCATCTTTATATATATATATATATATATATATATATATGTTTTAAAATTATTCTTACTTTTATAAGGTGTCATTTCAGATCTAATTGTCTAGCTGACCTGTGCAGAATCAGGCTAAAATATGGATCTCACAGACTCAGAGAGAAGCAGTTAAATTATCTCAACATTTATTTCTGTCCTGAAGGTGTTGTGGAGTTTTTTTTTAGGTGGCTTCTTGGTGTGGATGACTCAGTCACAGATTTGGGGGCTGTTGGTAGGGCTGTCAGGGCTGCAGAAGGCTGGGTGGTGATGTTTTAGCTTCATCCCAAACTGCCAGACCCATCAGACTGTCTAAATGCACATGCTGCTGATTCAGGATTTAAGTGAAGGGGAGGAAGGGGGAGAAGGAACTGTCAGTCAATGTGGTGTCATCTCAAGGAAATATAAAGAACAATCCTCTAGATCTGAAAAGGCTCTGACTGAGCAGAGCCTGCCACGGTGTCAGTGAGCCCTTACAGCCTCTTGAGGCACCCCTGGGACAGGGACTTAGTGTTAAAAGCTTTCCAATCCACATTGCAGGAGGTCCATGCACTTGGTGGGAGGGGAGAGAAGCTGGTGAGAGGCCTGCTTGGGAAACTGAGGCACTGGGCTAAGAACTGACAGACCTGTGCTCTAGGTCACCTTGGCAGGGTAGTTTCCTGCTCTGTTTAAAGGTCATCATTACCCCAGTCTCCTCCACCTGAAGATTCATTGGTGGTCTTTACATTCAGTACACAATGTGAGAACAGAAGATGAGAGCAACTGCAGCCTATCTTTGGAGCATCCCATAGAGCAGAGGAGTCAAGATGCAGACTTTGTGAACCAGGTGAAAAAAACACAGTGGTACTGCCCATAAGGTCCTAGGATGGTACTTAGGCATCATGCATCAGAACTGGGCAGGCTGGAGAGTTGTGCAAAGAACCTCATGAAGTTCAGCAAGGGCAAGTGGAGGGTTCTGCACCAGGGGAGGAATAACTCCCTGCACTTGGGGAGAATTAACTCCCTACACCAGTACAGGTGAGGGGTTCACCTGCTAGAAGGGGGCTCTGCAGACAAGGAATTGGGAGTGCTGGTGGGCAACAAGTTCACCACGAGCCAGCATTGTACCCTTATGGCCAAGAAGGCCAGTGGTGTCCTGGGGTGCATGGAGTGTGGCCAGCACATCAAGAGAATTTCTTCCTCTCTATTCTGCCCAAGTGGGGCCATATCTGGACTCCTGGGTCCAGTTCTGGGCTCCCCATCTCAAGAGAAATAGAGGACTATTAGAGAGAATACAATGGAGGATGGGAAAGATAGTGAGGGGCCTGGAGCATCTGTGTGAGGAGGAAAGCCTGAGAACCCTGGGACTGTTTAGGGTGGAGAAGAACAGGTTGAGAGGGGATCTGTTCAATGCTCAGAAAGAACTAAAGGGCCTGTGGGAGACAAGAGGATGGGATCAGACTCTTGTCAGTGGAGGAAGTGCAATGGGCATGAAACAGAATACAGGAAGTTCTACCTAAATATCAGCAGAAACTTCTTTGCAGAGAGGGTGCTGGAACCCTGGCTTAGGCTGCTGACAGAGTTTGTGAAATCTCTTCTGGAGGTATTCCAAATTCACCTGGACATACTGATTCTGGGCAACCTGCTGTAGGTGGCCCTGCTTTAGCAGAGGTGTTGGACTTAATGATCCCCAGAGACCCCTTCCAACCCCTGTCTTGCTGTGATCCTGTGATCCCTGTGAGCCCTACACACATAGGATTAAGGCTTTGCTGGAACTGTCACCAAAGACAAACACAGAGGTTCCTAGTTTCATTGACTGGCAGCTTGGAGTGATGTTAGGACAAAGAAGTGTCCCAGAGGCTCTGGGAGGGAGGGAAACTGGACAAGACCTCTCAAAGGCAAGTTATGGCATCGGTCCCAAGAGTGAAAAATCCCCCTTCTCCTGTCTTTGTAGCGGAAAGGCTCTCAGGGAATGGCCATGATGTCACCTGGGTTTTCAACAGCTACAAGTTGCAGCAAGGAATATTCCAATTAGATGTAAAAAAAACAAACCCTGGAGACCCATAGAGTGGCTAAGGAAAGAAAAAATGATGCAGAGAAGTGGTAGAACCTAAGTCCCTGGTGAACTGCCTTGGTCAGGTCTTCAAGAATCTCTTTTCAGCCTCTTGTGTACTTCATTTGGCTCCTGGCCCAGAATATGTAGATTCAGGAAAAAAGTCTCCAGTTTTCTTCCAGAGATGCCATCATGCATAAAGAAGTTTTGAGACTCTACTTCATGGCTCAGCTCAATGTCTGAAGATGAGACATTAAGGTAAAAGACGGAGGAAAGAAAACGTCTGCCTTGAGGAAGGACTTCAGTCCTCCTTGGTAAGTGCACATGGAGACCTTTCTCCTGGGCTGGGGTGAGATGCAGCTGGAAAAACAATAGAACAAAACTGAGGAAGCGGCAGAAGGGTCTTTTCCTTGGGAGGACAGTTGAGGCAGAGAAGAGATGGAGCAATTTCTCTGCTGAAGAGACGGTCCCTGTTCAAAATGGATCCAAGATGTAATGGGAATACACAAAGCCCAGAGCAAGAGAAGCCACATTGCATGACAAGCTGCCCCCTAACAGCACCACATCTCTTCAGCTCCCCAATAAATGAGCCCCTCAGGCTCTGCTTGACCAGAGATCTGCAGACAGATGCATGTCTCCCAATTCCAGCCAAAGAGCTAATCTCCTTTGGCTATAGATCTAGAGACTCCTGGCAGCTGTGAAGGTTAAGTGCACTCAGCAGGGTCCCAGGCTGCATGATATGGAGGTAAGGCACTCACAATGGCCCTGTGGGAAAACAACAGTGGATTTGGAAAGAGTCCAGATGGTCAACATGGAAAGAATTTCCCCATGGGAATAGCCTCAAGTGAGTCAACCACCATCACCCAAGGAGATATCCTTGTTGAGTGTAGGAAAGCAGACAGGTAGAGTCTGGTGAAACACTGTCTTCATGAGGACCTGTGTAGCTGAGCTGCTCATATCTCTATAGGTCCCATGACTGTTTAGTGACCTCTTTATACCCACCCATCCTATCTCCATGCTCAGAGGATTGGTCTTGGACAAGGAGAACAGTGAAACTTTCTGGGAGATATATTTCACATCCTGGGGATGGGTTTCCATCTGTCCTGGTTTGATCTAGATCAGAAGTAATTCAGTCAGGGATATCATTCTCAGCTCAGTCTCTTCTCAGTGAGGACACTCTCTGAAGTTCAGGACAGCCAGTGGCTGCTTCTAGCAGTGAGAACAAAGAGGGGGGGAGTCACTGCCAAGGGCTAGGCTGCAGGAAGGCTCTGACTTAGCCTTGCTCCTGTGCAGACCAAGGCCACTGCCACATCTTGTGCCCTACTTTGAGGTGCCATCAAGGAAAGGGTGGCATCTGACAGGAGGAGTAGACAGAACAGCTGACCCTAAACTGACCCACAAGGAATTCCGTCCCATGGATGTCATCTCCAGGACAAATCCTTCAGTCCTGATCTGTGTGTTCCTGAATCCAGGTCCTGCATCCAGTTCCTCACTGCCCACCCCTAGCATTGCAATCGAGGGTGGGGTTCAATAACAGTTTTGTATCTGTTCATACCTACTTCATTAGGTTGTTCTTATTTCCATTAAAAGCATTTCAGTTTTGCTCCCAACCCACCAGTCTCTCTTCCTTATTCCCTTTCTCTTCCCTTTAGGAAGGGAGAGGGGTCAACAGAGAGCCTCTGTCATGCATTTGGCCAACATGGCCTTAACCCTTGATATGGATGCTCAAGTCAAAGCAGGACACCATCTTAAGTGGCCTTGTGTTTTGGACTATAGTTAGTTGAGAACATGGAATGCTTCAAGGAAGACAGTCCAAGCTTCTTGCTATTGCCTGTTTTCTCTTCTAGTCTTTTTTTTTTTTTTTTTTTTTTTTTTTGCTGTGCTGTCATGAAATTTCTGTGAAAATCATGAACTTAAACAAGCTTGGCCCAAATCTGTCTAAATCTGATCTTAAATAAGCTTGACCCAAATCTTTGTGCAAACTTGAGCTTAGGAAACATGATGAGTCTCAAATAAAGGGTTTGTGGCAGAGCAGGCAAAAGAACCTGAGTCTTAGATTATTGTTTTTTAGCAAAGTTCCAACTCAAAATGTGACCGTGTCTCTGTTTTCACTCATGGAAGAGTGGATGAAGGGCATTGTCATGTCTAATGGGACGGCCAAGCATCTGCTTTGCACAGGTCTAAACAGTTGCACGTAGAGCAGTGGGAAAGCAGGATTCCTAGGGATGTATGGAGACAAGCTGTCATTCTGCAGAGAGTTCAAAAGCACCTTCTTCCTGTAAAAAAAACAAACAGATGATTTCTTCTCGCTTGCCTTTGCAAGAAAATATTCCCTTTTCTTCCCTCTCTTCAGGTGTTTTCCTCTTACTGAAGCTGAAAAGTCCCTCAGGTTGACAGTGTGAGTCTGTCTGGGCTGGATGAGCACAGTGCTGGAAGCTAGAGAGGGGTGATAAATGACCAGGCCTTGCTTGTTAAGACACGAGCTGCATTAGTAAATTTGCAAGCTTTCTCTCCTAGCTTTTCCCCCAGCATCCATCAAGCTCACCCTCTGGTCTGATGGTAGTTCAGATGGTTCCTCCCGTTTGCTTTGCCACTGTATTCTCCCCCTTTCATCCTCCTCTCTCACCTTTCAGCTGGTTTATTACCTTGAGCAGGGCAGAGGGACGTTCTGGGTGATATTTCCACAGCAATAAAGTCCACAAGATGCTGGTTATTCCCAAGTTCATCTCCGTATGGGTAGACCATCAATTTCAGCAGCAGAAGCTTGAGGAACCCACGTGCCCACATGAATGCACACTCAAACCTTCAAGCTGCTGCAATTAACAGGACAGCTTTTAATTGGCAATTACAATTCCATTAAGCTGGGTCTGGCAGATCATTTGCTCTGTCAGGAGAGCCCTGAGGCAGAGAAGATTAGTGGTTGGCAGGATCCAAGCTCGTGCTCCAGAGCTGTGAAAGAAAAGATGACAGGTACCAGCTGTGCTTTCTCAGCTGGAGAAGGTGGGAGGGAGAATTACACTTGAAACTCCCTTGTCTTCCTCACTCAGGAGGCAGATCTATCTCACCTGAAACCTTAGGAGAAAAGCCCTGGAGCACCGGGCATGGGAGAGGCAGAGATCACACAGGGACTTCAACCCTGAGAGCATCTGTGGAACAAAGCCTGGAGCTTCTGGTTGGAAGGGGGAAAGCACACGTGGTTGCCTGCAATACTGAGACTCTAAGGGAAATCCATTGCTTGAAGGTTTATGAGGTCTGAATAAAACATCTGGGAGCTGCTGGACCATGGGCACCTTCAGGATGTGGAGAATTTATCAAAGGAGGTTGCTCAGGAACAACTCTACTCCAGTTTCAAACCATTGCTCCTTGTCATATAGCTACATGCTCTTCTAAAGATGGAGATGCAGATGGAGAGGAGAGGTACATCCATGGCCACTTGAATATTTCAGACTTGCAAGAATCTCAGCAGGAGGAGAAAGACCAGAGGAAACCTTGACCACATTGTTTTGGGACCATACACCAAGAAGTGACTCGCTCCACAAGGTCCTAGAGCCTCTGGACACAGTTTGCCAGCTTGTGTCCATCACTGCTTTGGCAGATGGGAGATGCATTTAGTGCATCAGCTGCTTGTTTTCTCTGTCTGAGCTCTCAGCAGTCTGTCTCCATCCTGCCTCTCTTTTCACATTCACAGCCAGAAGACCAGTTCTCGTCTCCAATCAACCCAAGAGTGCAGATGCTATTGCTCCCTTAGCAGATTTTTCTGCAGACAGATTGATATTTTCCTTGACTTGGACGAATCCTCTCATGAACTTCTATAAAGTGACTTAATTTCATTTTCAGTCCCAGCACAAAATTTTCCTTTGATGAGATATTTAGAGACTCCTTTGTTTACTTCTGAGATATTTAGAACCATGGAATCAAAGAATCATAGAATGGTTTAGGGTGGAAAGGACCTTTAAATGTCATCTAGTCCAACCTCTGTGCAGTGATCAGGGACACCTTCAACTAGATCAGGTTGCTCATTCAACATGACCTTGAATTTCTCAAGGATGTGGTTTCTACATCATTTTATGTCAGTGCTTTGAACTCTCCACCCTGTCCATACCCATCAGAAGCTTGGTAGGAGCAGTATCTACCATCCTTCCTTTCTTAGTTGTTCTCAGCATAGATATCTCTCTGTGGTGGGACGTTCACATGCTTGAACACAAATAAATAATGGACACAACGATTTTCTCTGCTGCTGGCAGATCTAACTCTATAGATGGATGGGAAGGAGAGCTATTGAGCAAGAATTCCATTTTCATGCCTCATTCAATAGTTCTTGGTGTCTCTCATACTTCCTCACCTCTCAGACATGCAATTGGATGTTACCAACCCTTTGACAATATAAGAATATGCAGATCTTATTGACTTCTGCTATGGTCAGTTTGAAGATTTATTGACCTGAGAAGAGAATATTGACCCGAGATGAAACTGAGGTCAGTGTGTGGTTCTCAGGGGAGCATAAATTTCCAAATTGACCTACCAAACAGAAGTCAATAAATGAATGGTTAATATAAACATTGTCTTACCAAAATTAATTCTTGGTGACATGGGTTCATGTGCAACTTTTATTGTGAAATATGGAAGGTGAGATTGGTTGCTGTGTCTGAAGAATGTGAAGCAGTGTCTGATTATGGAGACTGATGAAACTGCTGGGCATTGGATGGGGGGAAGGAACTGGATGTGGTTTGAGTTTCATCTCCAGGCAGTAGTGGAGGAGCCTCTTATTAAACAGAGCGGGTTAAAGGTGGTAAGGCACTGGAACAGTTTGCCCAGGGAGGTTTGCAGATTCCAGAAATATTCTGGTTGGAAAAGAACCTTAGGATCACCAAGTCCACCTGATACAATGGATGTGGATGCTTCCTCCCTGGATGAGTTTAAGACCAGGTTGGATGAGGGCCTGAGCATCCTGATCTAGTGGAAGGTGTCCTGCCCATAGCAGGATGGTTGGAACTAGAAGATCTTTAAGGTCCCTTCCAACCCAAACCATTCTATGATGAAGACAACCCTTGAGTGTGCTTGGCAGGATGAGGTTTAGGCCTGAGGGACAGAGTATGTAGAAAGTGACAGCTCATGACATCAGTTCTCCTGTGTGGGGACTTTTCAAAGGTCTCAACAAGGCTAATGGAGGATCCTTTACTCCTCCCACTGGACTGAGACTGAGATCTTAATTTGCAACCAGGTGTTTTTCAATTTAGTCTTCAGTTGAAGTGGACCATGGAGAAAAAAAAACAAGTTTCAGCTGTCATGATGTAATTTGTGATGCTTGGGGACATGCAGAGTGGATGTGCTGAGATCTACAGGATTTTTATGGCCCTGCAGTCCTTTTTTCTTGTCCACAGCTCCCCTGCAGACACACAGATACATCCCATGTTCTCACTGATTGCCACATGGAATTTCCATGTGAACATTTGCAGGTGGATTTCATTGTTCACAAATGACTTGCACATTTTTGAACTATAGATTTTATTTCTTCTTCTTCGACTTCAGCACTGGATTTGGAGTATTGTCTCCACAACTGCCCTGCACAGCCTGCTCCAGGGCTCCAGCACTCTCACAGCTGAGACATTTCTCCCCAGGTTCAGATGGAATCTCCTGGGGTCCAGATTGTCCTTTGTCTTGTTGCTGAACATAACTGTCAAGAGTCTGTCTCTGTTCTCTTGCTCCCTACTCTTTAGGTCTTGCTAAGCATTAAGCAGATCCCCTCTCAGGCTGCTCTTCTCCAGGATAAAGAGACCCAGGGCACTCAGCCTTTCCTCCTTACAGAGATACTTCAGATCCCTATTTGCAGCACCCACTGGACTCTCTCCAGTAGTTCCCCATCACTCTTGAACTCAGGAGCCCAGAACTGGACACAGTACTCCGGCTGTGGCCATACTAGGGCATAGTAGAGGTGAAGGAGAACCTCCCTCTATCTGCTGGTCACACTCTTCTTCATGCACCCCAGGAGATTTTTGGTCTTCTTGGTTACAAGAATACATTACTGGCTCATGGGCACCTTGTTGTCCATCAGCTTTCCCAGGTCCTTCTGTGATGGCTTTTATCCAGCTGGCTTACATACCTACAGAGTAGGTATTTCAGGTGTTTCCCTCAAAATGAACTTGTTTCATTTCTCTGTCTAGTTAATGGAAAAGAAATGAGCACTTTGATGAGGTGGCTCATCCCACTTGAGCAACCAATAAATATTCCCCTAGATGTGCTTCTGAACCACTAAAGCCACTCTGGTTTACAAAACCACAAGGGCATTTTTCACAGCAGAGAAAGTTCAGAGTCAGTCAGAAGCACACTGAGATTTGTATCCAAATCCCACTGTATTCAGAGGCATCTCTCCATCAACAGATTTTAGGTCAGACTGACCTAAAAGACCAGAAACTACGGCAGCACCTTCTAAGTCTGCTTCACCCTGTTGAAGTTGTCCTGGCAGTGTCTCTGCATCGCACTCCACACTTGGCCATCCACCTAATCACTATTTCATAGGCCTATCTCTGGAGACTCTCAGTGCAAAGTGATGTCAGGTCCATGGCCCTCCAGGTCTGCAGTGCGCAGCCAAATTGAACTCATCTATCTTGGCTTTAAATCACTGTCCAGATTGAACTTCTTTCAAATCTTTAAACCACTCCAAGGATTTGAATTGCTGGGCATATTTAAGAGGAACTTAAATTATTAAAGCTCTTAATGTTTGGGGTTTGGTTGTTGGGGATTTTTTTAGATGCATTTTGGAGCTGTCAAGCGAACAATCTTAAATGACAGATTGATGAATTCATTGTCCCTTACAACATCTCCAGGAGGAGGGAGGAACATGGCTCCTAGTGAAACCAGCTTTGCTAACAGAGACACCAATTTCAAATCCTCAGTCTTTTGGGTCACTACCACCCTTCTGCTGCATGCATAAGCAGGTTCTAAGTCAGCCATGATCTCTTTAACTCAGCCTGCTGCTGCTGACTCTTGTGACCATCTTCTGGTGACAGGGACTCTGCTTGTATAGGACACCCTGGAAAATGGTCCTCTGGGACACGGGAGCAGAACAGAGCTGCCAGATATGTAAGGATGATTCCCATGGAGCAAAAGAGCTCTTGATCTTCTTTCATGTGGCTATCAGTACTTGAAAGGGGCTACAGAAAAGATTAGGAGGGACTCTTGGTCAGAGGGCATAGTAATAGGACCAGGGGTGATGAGTTTAAAGTAAAAGAGGGAGATTTAGCCTGGATCTGAGAAAGAAATTCCTCACTGAGAGGGTGGTGAGACCTTGGCCCAGATTGCCCAGAGAGGTGAGAACCTGTCCCAGGTTGCTGAGACAGGTGGTAGGTGCCCCATCCCTAGAAACATTCCAGCTTGTTTTGTTGGGATTCTGAGCAACCTGCTGTAGTTGTAGATGTCTCTGCTAACTGTAAGGTGGTTGGACCTTTGAAGGTGCCTTCCAACCCAAACCATTTCATGGTCCATAATCATAGAATGGTTTGGGTTGGGAGGGACTTTCAAAGGTCATGTGGTCCAACTCCCCAAGGGAGTCCAAGGGACATTCTCCACTAGCCCATGTTGCTTAGAGCCTTGTCAAGCCTGACCTGGAATATTTCCAGGAATGGAGTCTCAACTACCTCTCTGGACAACCTGTTCTAGTGTTGTACTATCCTCATGGTAAAAAATTTTTCCTAACATAGAGTCTAAATCATCTCTTCTCTAATTTAAAACCATTGCCCCTTGTACTATCACCACAGTCTTTTGTAAACACTTCCTCACCAGTATGATCCATGCTTAGGAAATCGGGAGATGAAAGGAAAAGACTAGCATGGCTGATTTGAGACCTGCTGGTCAAACTAAAGGGCAAGAAGCAACTTCACAGGCAGTGGAAGCAGGGAGAAGCATACTGGGAAGAGTATAGGGACACTACCTGGTCACATGGAAATGGTGTCACTAAGGCCAAGGCATCACTGGAGCCAAACTTGGCAAGGGGTGCAGATAACAATAGGGACTTCCATAGATATGTCAACCAGCCAAGGAAGGTTAAAGAAAAGGTGGATCCCTGCAGTGAGCAAGCTGACAAACTGGTTAACAGCAGATGAGAAGGTTGAGGTACTCAACAGGATTTATGCCTCACTTGTCACCATCAGTCTCTCTTCCCACACATCTCAAGTGGATGGACCACAAGATGGGGAGCGGAGGAGCAAAATGTGTAAGAGAAGTGATTTTCACAATCACCTGAGTAACAGGAACATACATGAGTTTGTGGGACCTGATGAGATGCAGTATAGAGTGCTGAGGGAACTGCAGAGGGATAATGCAGTTTCACAGAATCACAGAATACATCTGGTTGGAAGAGACCCCAGAGGTCATCCATTCCAGTCCTCAACAGCACTGGGACTCAACTGTGAAAATGATCATTTGTCAGAACAGTTCTGGACTCTTTTTTTCAAGTGTTTCTGAGGAATCAAGAACCACAGAATTTTTCCAGTTGGAAAAGACCTTTAAGATCATTGAGTCCAACCATTTTTTAGCTCTACTATGTCTCTGCCTCTTTGAAACACCTGCACGGTTGGGGATTTAACCCCTTCCCTGGGGAGCCTGTTCCAATGTTAGAGAATCCTTTATGTGAAGAAGTTTCTTCTAATATCCAGCCTAAACTCCCCTTGGTGCAACCTGAGGCCATTTCCTCTCATCCCATTACTTGTTACTAGGGAGAAGAAACTGACACCCAGCTCACTCCATCCTCCTTTCAGGTGACGATCATGACAATTGTCACCTTGCAGTTGTGGACATCTTGATTGAAGGGTAAGGAATTTTGCTATGGCTGTGGGTTGTTCAGTGCTGGGTATCTCACGAGGAGAGGACAATCCAGGCACATTTAGGAGTAGCCTCAAAGTCTGGGCAAAGCCCCAGTTTGTTTAGTTTTATTTTGCAAATCTCAGCTCTCCAGTCTATGAAAACCACTTCATGAGCAGAGCCTCCAGCTGCAGCCTTCTGGAAATAACCAACAGCAGAAAGATCAAAACTCCCGGAGGGATGACGGAACTTCAGCCTTAATGTATATGGAAAGTTGTGCTCATCTCTGGGCTTCTTCTACCCAGACAGATATTGTCATAATGGCAGGGAGTTCATATAAGAACAAGAGACAAATGACTGAGGGCGGGAAGGATTGATTTACAAGGGCAGGATGAAAAGAGCTGAATCAGTAGAGCTGTGATCAAGACGTGATGTGACATCTCCCTAAGTATCTGAAGGGCGTAAACAAGGAGGAGCAGTGTCTGTGTGGGAAATGTCTTGTGGCTGCTTAACGACCTGCTTCATTGAGATGTAGCAGGCTACTTACTGTCTATTAAAGAAGTGCCACTTGGTCATTACCAGAGTATTTATGGAGGGTCTAATGGCTTTAATAAAGTGAGAAATGCGAAAGTAAAGAGGAGAGGAAGCAAAGCCCTGCCTGTTCCAGGGGAAAGAAACACAGCACTAAGTTTCCATCAGAAATCACAGATTTCCAAAGTGTGGAGGGTTGGAAAGGACCCTTGGAGATCATCTAGTCCAACCCCCGCCCCTCACCCCCTCCTTAGCCAGGTTCACCCACAGCAGCTTGCCAGCATTACATCCTGTGTTTGGAATGTCTCCGGAGAAGGAGACACCACAACCTCCCTGGGCAGTCTGCTCTAGGATTCCAGCACCCTCACAGCTAAGAAGTTTCTCCTTGTGTTCAGATAGAACCCCTTGCATTCTAGCTGCTGCCCCTTATGCTTTGTCCTATCACTGGGCATCACTGAAAACAGTCTGGCCTCAGCCTCTTGCTAAACATTGAGAAAAACCCTGTCTAGTCTGCTCTTCTCCAGTCTAACCAGTTGCAAGTCTTTCAGTCTTTCCTTCTCATAATGATGCTCCAAGCCCCTCAGCATATTGGTAGCCTCCATTGGAGGCTAGTAGTTCCCTGTCTCTCTTTTGAACTAGTGAGACCAGAACTGGACTCAGTACTCCAGCTGTGGCCTCACTAGGGCATAGTAGAGGGGCAGGAGAACCTCTTCTGACCTGCTGGTAACACTTTTCTTCATGCAGCCCGGAAGACCATTGGAATTGCATGCATTGTGAAGTCATACACCTGTAAGCAGGTTTGGTAGCAGAGACATGAGGACAAGCTGTCTGGTGTGTGTTATGTCCTACAGTGGAGTCCTTCATCCTTCTAATTATCCATAGAAGACAAACGTTGTCATTTATACTCCAAATTCATAATAAAAGACAACCTTGCCCATAGGAACTTGCTAGGTCTGAACTGAGACTACTTTTCCTTACAACTGGGGTGAGGGCTGGAAATTGAAAAGGGTGGAGTTAACCTTTACTAATTTTAGGTGCTCATCAATCCATTAACATGTCCTTGGTTTGAATTTTCAGTGGGTGTCAGGGTGGGAGTGGTCTCATCCCAGAGTACATTCCTACTTGGGTCAGAGGAGGCCTGACCATAATTCACTGACCTGAGAGTTCAGACAACTCATTTGCATGTGGACACTTATCCTAAAACTAGGAAAGGATAAATTTACACCTGCCAACTTCTCTGGAGAGGTTTAGAACCTGTCTGCCTGTGAACCTGGGCAACCTGCTCTAGGTGATCCTGCTTTAGCAGGACTAGATGACTTCCAGAGGTCACTTCCAAGCCCCATCATGCTAAGATTTTGTGGTTAACATACAAGAGGAGATTTTTTTCCAGCAGAAGAAATCCTTTTCTCTGGATCATCTGGCCCTTGCTGCCCAAAATTGTGATACAAACCTCTCTTTAGTGCATCCTCATTGTACTCCTACCCCTGCAGAAAAAGGTACTGGGAGGAGCAGCAACACTGGCCAAGTGTGAGAAGGGTTGGTTTGGGAGCTGTGCCAGCTGACAAGCCCACGGATTGTGCTGGATCCTTTAATAGCACTCAGAGGGTGCTAATTCCCTCATCCCTCTATTTTTCCTCCTCTATCCTTAGCTTGCCTTCAAGCTTTAAAGAGAAGCCACCTGGCCACGCTCCTCTCTTGCACCTGCTTTTCCCTGGATTACATATCGGCCGGAGCTGAGACCCAAGTAACTTAAGAATGTTCCCTAATGGAGACTGTGCTGCCCTTACCTCCTCGTGAGCATATGAAATGCAACCCCCTGCTTGTCGCCAGCACGGGCAAGGCCTTCGTGCTTGTGTTGGAGCTGGGCTGGTGTCGGGCGGCCAGAAGGAGACTGCTGAAAGACATAAGAACCAAGGGCATCCCAATTTGGAGCTGTCTCCAGCTTTAAAGTGCTAGGAACAGACAGGCAGGTCCTCAGGCTCATATCACAGGGAGTTGAAAGCTCCGGTTACTTCTGCCCTGAGCCATGTTCCAACCCGTGAGTTCTCCCAGAGGACAACCAGCTCGTTGCGGAGATAATTCATGGCTGTTGCAGGGTCAATGTTATGCAAACTTGGAGAACTTGTAGGCTTGAGGTCTCATATAACCTGATCTACTTAGTAAGAAAATCTTAGAGAGCTGTCTTAGAGAGCTTTCTCCACCTGACTTATCCACCTTCTCATATGTCATAGAATCATAGAATTGTTTTGGCTGGAAAAGATGTCCAAAATTATTGATCAGCCTTCAGCCTAAGACCACTGTGGCCACTACATCATGTGGTCAAGTGTCAACACACTTTGGAGCAGAAGTTTCCTCACTTAGTTCTGAAACAGGAGGAATTAATGTCTTGAAACTAGACCAATAATCCAAAGCCTTGAGTTTTCTCTTCTTGTACTTGTTATGTGTCCTCAGGCATGTCATATACTTTGCCAGTATCTCAGGTTTCTGGTGATGTGGGACTAATCCCATGAACATGAAACTTCCTCCACTCCCAGAGGAATTGTGAAGATCAGTCTATTGTTCAGCCATGACTTCCAAAAAACCCTGTAGCTCCACTCACTAGAAAGTTCATCTCAACCTCACTAAAAAAACAATACAAGAGTCTCTGAGTTGGGCTTCATACCAAGCCTAGGGAAACTAACAGCTTGGCCTTCTCCAAGCCTATAACTGAAATGTGGATGAACTGCCCTCAGCTGATGAGTTCTCTGTTCCCCAAGTCCCTTTTACCAAGCACACTACGAAAAATGCTGGAAGAGTTGGGGTTGTTCAGCCTGAAGAAGAGAAGGCTTCAGGCAGATTTTGTGGTAGCCTTCCAGCACTTCAGGTGGAAGCACATTCCCCAGAAATTTTGGGATAAACATTTCAACAGGGCCTGTTGCAAGAGAATAAGGATCAAGTTTTAAACCAAAAAAGCTGAGACTCAGACTAGAACTAAAGAATATTTTTTTCACAATGAAGGTGGTGAGATACTGGCCCAGGTTGAACAGAGAGGTGGTGGATGATCCAGGTCAAGTTGTCTGGGACTCCGACCAAACTGCTCTAGTTGAAGATGTCCCTGCTAACTGCAGGTAGAATGGAACTAGATGATCTTTCAGATACTTCTGACCCAAAGTATTCTATGATTACTTCTGTTTACATTCCCTTGATGAATCCATGCATTTCTGGACTTTTCAGATGCAGAAAGAGGCTCTGAAAATCTGCACAGAAGAGTGGGTGCACTGCTTCCAGACTGACATTTTTGAGTCAACTTTTTTGGCTGTTGTATCAGCCACTGTGTTGGACAGTAAAATAAACATGATCACCTGAAGAAGGGTTGCTGGTTTTGTGAAGAATCCATTGCTATCTTCAGTGCTGCTCAGATGCTGTTTAGCTTGGAGACTGAAATCTTAAGGTGATGAGGCCAACAGTATCATGAA
Source organism: Psilopogon haemacephalus (assembly GCA_013396835.1). Lineage (NCBI taxonomy): Eukaryota > Metazoa > Chordata > Aves > Piciformes > Megalaimidae > Psilopogon > Psilopogon haemacephalus. The sequence continues at coordinate 453,136 of VWZI01023297.1, read as the reverse complement.
TGTGTGAAGAAAAGTGTGATCAACAGGTCTCTGCCCTAGTGAGGCCACAGCTGGAGTACTGGGTCCAGTTCTGGGTTCCCCAGTACAAGAGAGACAGGGAACTACGGGAGAAAGTCCACTGAGGGCTACAAAGCTGCTGAGGACCCTGGAGCATCTCTGTGAAGAGGAAAGGCTGAGAGACCTGAGCCTGTTTAGCTTGGAGAAGAGAAGCCTCAGGGGGGATCTTCTCTATGCTTAGCAAGAGCTGAAGGGCAGAGAGCAAGATGCTGGGGCCAGACTCTTCAGTCATGCCCAGTGACAGCCCAAGAAGCAACACATACAAACTGGAGCCTATGAGGTTCCGTCTGAGCAGGAGGAGAAACTTCTTAGACGTGAGGTGTCCAAGATCTGGAGCAGGCTGTCCAGAGAGGTTCTGGATTCTCCTTCTCTAGAGAGATTCTGACATTGTGATCCTGGAAAATCTGCTGTGGATGACCCTGCTTTAGAAGAGGGTGTTGCACTAGATGATCTCCACAGGTTCTTTCCAACCCCCGCCATTCTGTGACTCTATGATTTTCAGATGCCTTCTCCTGAACCTGTGCACAGTGCAATGCTTTGATCCATCCAGAGCCAGGCTCTGGCCATGGGTGCTCAGAGAGTTGTGACCCCTGTGAGGCCTCCCTGCTCTATGGGGCCTGGAGAGCAGAGCCTACAGCCAACACTCAGTACCACGGACAGAGGCAGGAGTAGATCAAGGGTCAAAGCCAAACCTGGCGGTGTTGAGGTGAGAGCAGAGACCTCAGATTTCTTCTGTGGTTCCAGAGGCTGCTTGTGATAACCATCTGAACCTTGAAATGCATCCAACATGGTCAATCACCCTCCCTTCCTCATCCACAGTTTCCTGTGGGACTTTGAAGGGACTGGAAAGTCTGAGTGACCACCAAAAGGGAAGGCTAAAGGTAAAGTTCTGGTTTGGAAGGTTCAGCTTAGAGCTATTCATATTTTTAAGAGAAAGGATGAAGCTTCATGCTTAAACCTCACTGTGATTCTGCTTATTCATCCTCCCTACTCCCATCTATCCACCCTTCCATCCATCCATCACTGTAGATCATCTAATGTTCTCTCTGTCCATCCCTTATTTACTTGTGAGCTTGTCTTTGCAGAAACTGTATTTGGGACATGTCAGCCCTGGACTCAGCCCCAAAAGGGTTTACTTCTATAACACAAACCATCCACAAAAGCCAGATTCTTCCTGGCTCCAGCACCACTGCTGTGCTGTCTGATGCAGTACGGAACCATCCACGTTCCCACCTAACTAGTCCTGTTCTAATCCACTCCTCAAGCTTACTCATTGGGACTGCAGAAAGCAGCCTTGCTGCCATGCTGAGGCTTCTATCCCTAACCCCCTGCACCAGTACAGGTGAAGGACTGACCTGCTGAAAACCAGGTCCATGGAGAAGAACTTTGGTGTGCTGGTGGGCAACAAGTTCACCATGAACCAGCAATGTGCTCTTGTGGACAAGAAGGCTGAGGGTTTCTTGGGTGCATGAAGGAGAGTGTGAATAACAGCTTGAGGGAAGTTCTCCTTCCCTAGTGAGACCATATCTGGAGTCCTGAGACCAGTCTGGGCTCCACAGTTCAAGAGACAGAGGGAACTACTGGAGACAGTACATCAGGGTATCTGAAGATGCTGAGGGGCCTGGAGCATCTCTGTGAGGAGAAAAGGCTGAGGGCCCTGGGGCTGTTTAGCCTGGAGAAGAGCGATCTGAGTGGGGCTCTGCTCAATGCTCAGCAAGAACTGAAAGGCAAGGATCAAGAGAATGAGGCCAGATTCTTTTCAGTGGGCCCAGCAACAGGCCAAGGGACAATGGGCACAAACTGGAACAAGAAGGCTCCCTCTGAACATGGAGAGAAACTTTTTTGCTATGAGGATTCATATCCCTGGAGCAGACTGCCCAGAGAGGTTGCAGATTCTAATTCTCTGGAAGATTCCAAATCTGCCTTGACATCATAATCCTGCACAAATCTGGGTGACTCTGCTTTAGGAGGGGTAGTTGAAGTAGATGATCCACAAAGGCTCTCTCCAAACCCCACCATGCTGGGATTCTGCAGTTCTACCACTGCTGTTCCACTTTTCCATCATCTTAGCTCAGCCTTATAGTCTATCACAATCTCCTTCCCTTCCCTTCCCTTCCCTTCCCTTCCCTTCCCTTCCCTTCCCTTCCCTT
>VWZI01023297.1:437397-449854 GCA_013396835.1 Psilopogon haemacephalus | reverse complement strand
TCTGATCCTCTCCTCTCCTCTCCTCTCCTCTCCTCTCCTCTCTGAACCTCTCCTCTCTGAACCTCTCCTCTCCTCTCTGAACCTCTCCTCTCTGAACCTCTCCTCTCTGAACCTCTCCTCTCCTCTCTGAACCTCTCCTCTCTGAACCTCTCCTCTCCTCTCTGAACCTCTCCTCTCTGAACCTCTCTGAACCTCTTTGAACCTCTATTTCCCTTTGCTCTCCGGGGCCAGCTGAGGGTGAGGGGTGTGAGAGACGTTGAGGGTGGAGGTGTAAACTCTCCATTTCTCTTCCCACCAGTGTGAGGAAGCACACTGCTGACCTCAACACCAGATTTCTCTCATTAATTTGGTCACAGGCAGAGATGGCTGCAACCCCTCTTCATCTGAAGTTGCATCGCCAGCACCTGTCGAACACCATCCCTGTAGATGGGACATAATTTAATGGTCACTATGGGGAGAAAAGGGACAGGCTCTTTTCCCTTCCCACCGCCCTCCTTTCTTTTTTAACAGAACATTATCTAAACAAACGCGCTCCAAAAACTGCTGAAGCGCAGGCAAATAATGACACGAGAGCAGGAGCCAGGCATTAAAAATTCATGCCGGCGAATATTAAAACTTTTTACTTCATCATGTCAAGGCACCAGGCAAATGCAAACAAATGAGACCCACTGAGCTCTGCCTGCATGGGCCAAGACAGAGACAAGCCACTCAGCTCTGCTGGGGAGAGACCTGCATTGCGGTCCTTGTCTCTCCTGAGATGTCAAGCTCAGAGGGGGATGGAGGAACGGAGGGGGTAGTTAATTGCTTGGTGTCTCCAAATGAGCTCTGCAAACTGACAACTCCGAGGAAGGCAGCTCACTCTGTGAGCTGTGGGGTTGGTTACGTGGTGGCCAAGAGAAGCCCCCCGTCTCATCCCACACGCTGTGCTGTCAAGGCTCCTGAAATGGGGGAACATCTGGTACGGGGGTGGGGGGACTCCAGCTCCCTTGTTTATTTGGGGCTGTCTTTACTAATTAAAGCTCCAGCCCCAATCTGCTGCTTGCTGTGCTGTTGACAATAGGCTCGTTCACCAGGGGTTGGGTTTGTGACGATACCACACAATTGTAGAATGGTAGAGGTCAGAAGGGACCTCTGATAACCCCCCAGAAAACTCAAATGACAGACCTTTCCCTGCTATGCTGGAGGGGATGACTCGATGGGCTGGTGTTTGGCACCAAGAGAAGAGCTTGAACTCCCTCCTAAAGAGGATTTTGTTGAAGAAGGAGAGGTTCTTTTGGGGGTGAGCACGAACAACCACTCCCCTCCTAAAATAGATCCCATGGATCTGAACTCTCATGCACCCGCTACATATATCAGAACTCTGGTCAGTCACCGTCTTCTGCTATTTATGGCCCAGCTTGCATTTGCAGAGCTAAAGATCTGTGCCTAGGTCCTCTGGGGAGAAGCTGGAAGGAACATCCAAGTCTAAACTGATGTGTTACAGCTGCATAATTCAGACAGAGGTGGTGTAATATGAAAGTAACTTTGCACAAGCCAGACAGTGATTTCACTGGCCACATTTCCAAGACAGGGCATGAGCTCAGGTGGCCAAGAAGGCCAACAGCATCCGGGCTTGGGTCAGCAATAATGTGACCAGAAGGACCAGGGAAGTGATTGTCCCCCTGTACTGGGCACTGGTGAGGCCACATGTCAAACCCTGTGTTCAGTGTTGAGTCCCTCACTCCAAGAACGACGCTGAGGGGCTGGAGCATGTCCAGAGAAGGGCAGCAAAGATGGTGAATGGTTTGCAAAATAATTTTATGAGGAGCAGCTGGTGGATATGGGATTGTTCAGCCTGGAGAAGAGAAGGCTGCAGTGAGACCTTGCTTTCTACAACTCCCTGAAAGGAGGTTAGAGGCAGGCAAGGGGCAGTCTCTTCTCCCAAATAACATGCAATAGGATAAGACAAAGCAGACTCAAGTTGTAGCAGGGGAGGTTTAATTTGGATATTAGGAAAAATTTCTTTTGTGAGAGACTGGTCAGGCATTGATAAAGGCTGTCCAGGAAGGTGATGGAGTCACCATACCTACAGCTGTTCTAGAAGTATGTGGACATGGCACTTCAGGACACGATTTAACGTCCATGATGGTCCTAGTTTTAAGGTTGGACTTGTTGATCTTAGATGTTTTTTCCAGCTGAAATAATTCTATGATTGTATGAATCAAGCTAAGTATAGCTGGTGGAAAGCAAATCTTCAATTAACCTGTCCCAGTACCACCCATCGCTAATAAGGTGATGCTCTATTGTGCAGCCCCCACTTCCAGTACAACGTGTTTACTTCATGATTCCTGTGATCCCCTGAACACCATGACTGGTAATAAGCAACTGATGAAGAAAGAAAGGGCTGGCCCAGTAATCTCTTGCTGTCTGATGCTTTACTGGGAGTGCAGCGAGCGTTGCACTCTGATTTTTAATAGATAACTCCTCCAAGTAATTGATTAATCATAAACTCACAGACTGCNTATTATGGGCTTGGTTAAAGCTGTCATTGCCAGGTTTATATCTGTTTTGTCTCATTAAAAAAAAAAAAAAAAAAAAAAAAAGAGAGAGAAGAATCTGCATGATGTAATGAGCAGCAATCAAGAGGCAAATAAAGGAGGGGAATGTTTGATTAAGCATTTAATACATTTTTATTGCTCGGTGGGGTTATGGAACTGCCTTCAGTGGTTTATCGTGGTGGGAGAGACATTATGACAACAACCGAGTCAAGTGCTGATGGACTCTTCCGTGGCAAGATGGTGGGCATGATCCAGCAGTGTGCTCAGGTAGCCATGAAGGCCACAAAGGATTGTTCAGGCTGGAGAATAGGAGGCGGGGGGAAGACTTTCTGTCTCTCTACAACTCCCTGGAAGAAGATTGTAGTGAGGTGGGGACTGGTCTCTTTTCCCTAGTATCAGGTGATAGAATGAGATTATATGGCTTGAAACTGTGCCAGGGTTGGGGAGGGGGCTAAATTGACAGAACACTAATTATGTTCTGGAGCCCCTATTACAAGAGGGATGTGGACATGCTGGAGCATGTCCAGAGAAGGGCCACAAGGATGATCAGAGGGCTGGAGCACCTCTCCTATGAAGACAGACTGAAAGAGTTGGGGCTGTTCAGTTTGGAGAAGAGGAGGCTCCCAGGTGATCTTATTGTGGCCTTCCACTATCTGAAGGGGGCTACAAAAAAAGTTGGGGAGGGATTTTTTAGGCTATCAGGTAGTGACAGAACCAGGGGGAATGGAGCAAAACTGGAGGTGGGGAGATTCAGATTGGATGTGAGGAGGAAGTTCTTCAGCATGAGAGTGGTGAGAGCCTGGAATGGGTTTCCCAGGGAGGTGGTTGGGGCCACATCCCTGGGAGGCGTTTAAGGCCATGGTAGATGAGGCTGGTCACAGCCTCATCTAGGGCAGGGTGTCCCTGCCCATGGCAGGGAGGCTGGAACTGGATGATCCTTGTGGTCCCTTCCAACCCTGACTGATTCTATTATTCTATGTGGTGGCATTTGGACTTCGGCCTTTTTCCTACAAAAAGGTTTCTGCTTTGTGCAATTGTACTCCAGAGTTGGGCTTGAAGGATGGACATAAGGCAGGTCACAGGCCACAGAATCACAGAATAGTAAGGGTTGGAAGGGACTTCTGGAGATCATTGAGTCCAACCTCTCTGTTAAGGCAGGTTCGCCTAAAGAAAGGAACATGTCCCAGCAGGTTTTGAATGCCTCCAGAGATGGAGATTCCACCACTTCTGTGGTAAGCCTGCTCCTGTCACCCTTAAATTTGCAAATCCTACAATCTCACCTCCCTAGCCTTGAAGGCTGGACATAAAACAGGTCCAGGTCCTGCAATCTCACCCCTTAATTTTGCACCACAGCTGACATGTGTCATGGGTTTCCATCTGATTTTCTCCAGCATTGGAAGCCTAACACAGCCCCAGACAAAAAACAAAGTTGATTAAGAGTCTGTAAAAATCTACATGTTGGCTGTGAGGTCTACAGGTAGGAAAACAACCTCAGGCAGATGAAGAAGAGTTAATCATTGGGGTGCAGGGGAAAAGAAGAAGGGGGTTGGATTACAACACAAATAAGAGATAAATCAAGCAGCAGGAGACAGTTTCTTCAGTGCCAGTTTATTTATCATTGTTTTTTTTCTGGGCACTGACAAGCTGAGGAAGATGAGGTGGGCAAACAACATCATCTGGCTTGATGGATGAGGCGTTGAGAAGGAAGGAGCTTCTGCCAGACCTTGGAGAGGAGGGAGGCAGGAGGCAGCCCAGGGAGGGGTGTGTTGGTGCAGTGGGGAGCATGCTGTGCTTGGCATTGGGTGGTCATTGTCCTTCTCAGCCTTGACCATCTCCTTGGAGAAGGGAGCAGCTGGTACAGCGGGCAGCAAACCAAGCCCAGGTATCAGATATGTGTCATTTCTGGAGATGTCTTGCAGAGACAGGTCTGAAGATCAAAGCATCCTCAAAACCAGCATCAGCATGCCCACTTCATACTGCCAGGGAGATGGGCTTTATTTTCATCTCTGCTGGGCCCAAAAACTGTTTAGCCACTAAATTTAATAGAATCAGGGGATTGTTTTGGTGAGAAAAGACCTCTAAGATCATCAGGTCCAACCACTGACCTAGCACTACCATGCACATATTTACAAGTGTTTTGAACACATCCAGGAATGGTAACTCCAACACCTCCTCCCTTCTCATATATTTTTGGATGTTTCCAGAGAAAACTGCATTACATTCAACGTTCTGGGTGCTGTATGCTCCAGCTAAAATGCAGGGGCCCAAATCTCTGAAATCCCTTAGGTTCCTTGTGCCTTTCACAGATATTCCTCCTACTGAGGCTTTTCCAGAGCAGATGCACAGATGCCATTTGACCCCAGAAATGCTCCAATAACCAATATCTTGAAACATGTTCTTAGATTCTTGCCTGAAAACCTTGGAAGTCCAAATTCTATATGCTCAGTCTAGGGATGGGCCACTGGCCTCATGTGAAGGGCTTAACCTGGACTCGTTCTCCAGTGAGAAGCACCCAGAAATGGGAGCAGAGGCTGAAGGAAGGTGGGAGGAAAACAAAAAGAAAAATGGATATGGCTGGAAGGATCCTGGTTACTTCACTATTCACTGTTTAGCCCAGGAGAAAGCCTTGGGGTGCATATGGATCTGCCTGCAGGAGACTTCATCCATCACTTACTGGCAAGTGTGAAGTTAATGCTGATATGCCAAACCTCTTGGTGGCTTGGTTGTTACTTGAGCACAACTCCTGTTTGGGCAGTGTTGCTGATGCCTTTCTTCTCTGTCAGGCATTTGTATTTTCTCCTCTGATCCTTCTCAGTGCTTGAGTACTGGCTGGTTTAGCTGGCCACTTTCCAGAAGCCCCTCATCAAGGATGAACATCCTCAGCAGGAGGCATTTAATGGCTTCTCATTGCTGTGTCAAACAAAGCAAGAAGTCGATGAAGCTCTTTTGGCCAGGCTCCCATCTCCACAGATGAAATCTTTAGAACTTACCTGTTGTGGTTGCAGCTGGTTCTCAGGCCTCTCAAACTCTGCTTGGGGTACCTAATAAGAAGAATTTTATCTCTCTGAGCCTATGATCACCTGCCCAAATCTTCCTGGGATAAATACAGCCAAGATAATTACCTTGAGCTATGGAACTGAATCTTGGGGTTCACTGCTGGAGGGGTTCACTGCTGAAGAGTTTCACTTGAGGAGAATATGATGCTGAGGTGCCTGGAGCATCTCTCTGAGGATGAAAGGCTAAAAGTCCTTGAGCTGTTGAGCCTGGTGAAGAGCATCTTGAGAGGGGATCTGTTCAATGTTCAGCAAGAGCTGAAGGGCCCATGAGGGTGGTACCAGACTCTTACCAGCAGTGTCCAGTGGCAGAAACAGGGACAACTGGAAGAAAGTGGAACTCAGGAGGTTCTATCTGAACATGACGAGAAGTTTTTTCCTGTGAGTGTGTTGGAGCCCTGGAACAGGCTGCCTAGAGAGGTTGTGGAGTCTCTTCCTCTGGAGAGATTCCAAATCCACCTGGACATGGTGATCCTGAGCAGCCTGCTATGGATAACCGTGCTTTTAGCAGGGCAATTGGGCTGGATGATCTCCAGTTTCCTTCCAGCTTCTACCTCTCTGGGTAGAAAGCCTGTTAAATCAGGTAGAGTACCTTCATCTTCTGCAGACAAACTAAATCTCATCTGGTCTCCACAAGTTAAGCTCTTCAAAGAAGTCCCAGCTGAGAGGACATCAAACACATGAGCCACTACAAAATGACTGCTCCTTTTTGGAGGAACCAGGCTTAATTCCTCATCTCCACTAAGGCAAAGCAAAATGGGTGCAGCAAGATGAGTATCTTGCTGAAAAGTGAGCTGATAACCACTAAGTAGGGCCTCTTTCTGCTTCCTGTAGACCAAGATGGATCTACCTTGACTAAATAGAGAGGGAGCAAGCCATGACTATGGCTGCAGATCTTGGCATTATAATTCCCAAGATACTCACAGGTCTCTGGCTCAGGTCAGGAAGAGAAGGTCTCAGTGGACTCTGAAACAATGGCAATTTTGGTTTAGGTTCTGAGATTTGGCCACTTCTAGCCTATGAGAAAGCTGGGGAGAGACTTTTTTACAGGAACTTGCAGTGATAAAATGAGGGGGGGATGGACTGAAGCTTAAGGAGGGGACATTTAGACTGGATATTGTGAAGAGATTCTTTACAGTGAAGGTAGTGAGGCACTGGAACATATTGCCCAGGGAAGCTGGGGATACTCACTCCCTGGAGGTGTTCAAGGTCAGGTTGGTCTAGTGGAAGGTGTCCCTACCCATGGCTGGGAGTTTTGGAGATGCATGATCTTTAAGGTCCTTCCAACCCAATCCATTTAATGGTTCTGCGATTCTATTATCAGAACTCACAAACTAGAACTAACCCCAATAAGAAATAAGAAGAAGAGTTGGAGGGGAGTTTGCAGCAGTCTTACTGTGAAGCTTCCAGGCTCCTCCATGACTGTGGGGGTCTCTTCCTTATTTTGAGTCATTAACTGCCGCATAGCAATACTTCCCCCCTGCAGACTCTTGGTAGGCTGTCTTCACCTTCCCCCATCATGTGGAGCAAAGCAAATCGATGCAGTCCTTTGGTGGAATTAAAAATGAAGGAGAACTTTCTTTTACTATCCCTTTAAAGATAAAGAAAGTGAGGGTTTTCTCTAATTTTTTTTTTTTTTTTGTGAGCTGTTTGGTTGACTGCAAAGGAGCTTTTGGAAAGAAGTGGAATTTCAATAATTACCTCCTGATTCCACCCCTGATACAGTTCCCCAATCCCCAAAGCCCCCGCCCTGCACACCTGCCCTTCATCTGAAACTCCAAGGGAAGCACTTGAACATGAAGCCACATTGATATTCAAATAGATTCTCACGCAGGCAAATGGAGGGAGCATTCCAGCCAGCAGTGTGTGAAAGAGCAACTAATGGATTAGTATTTATGGTTGAGTATAATCTACGTTTTAGGATACTGCATCTAAAAAGGACGTATGATGAACTCCTTTTTTCCATCCCCCTCCTCCTCCTCCTCCATCCCCACCTCATCTTTCCTTCTTCTCTTTATCTCCCTCCTCCTCTCCGGACAGGATTCAGCAGCCTTCTGGCACCGCTGAGCTTGGCAAAATTGATGATAGGACTTTAGGATCCATTAGAAAAACAAATTCTTAAACAGTGTCTTCTAAAATCAATCACTTTTACCTTTAGTGGAATTTATCGCTGGCCTGCCTGCCCCTTCTTGCAAAGATTCATGTCTCCCCAGAAGGAAAAATGACCAAGTAGCTAAACTCAAGGCTGGAGGTCTCTCCTCTCCTCTTCTCCACTGAAGAGGTGGGTTTGGGTTTGCAGGTGTTAGCTATGGAGGCAGGAGATCTGGCTTTCTGGGGTCTGATCCAGACCTCCTAATGGAGTCATGCCACATCCCTCATCTGGGCTCTACACTCCAGAGCTGCTGACCAGCAGCACTCAGAAAGAAGCTGCAAAAGCAATCAGAACATTATGGGAACATAAGGACATCAGCAAAATGTTCTTCACAGAAAGGGTTATCAAGCATTGGAGCAGGCTGCAAGGGAGGTGGTGGAGTCACCATCCCTGGGACTATTTAAAAGATGTGTGGATGTGGTGCTGAGGGACATGATTTTGTGGTAGCAGCTTAGCCGCAGTGGTAGGATTGTGAGTTCTCAGTGGCTGGACTGGATGAACTAAAAGGTCTCTTCTAACCTCAACAGTTCTATGGTAAATACTGAACTTTAAGATGGAACGATGCCATCCAGAGGGACCTGAACAAGACTGAGAGGTGGGTCCATGTGATTTAACAAGGTTAAGCATAAGGTCCGATACCAAGGCAACTCTCAGTATCAATCCAGGCTGAGAAATGAAGGGTTGGGGAGCAGCCCTGTGGAGAAGGATTTAGGGGTGTTGGTAGGTGAAAAGCTGGACATGAGCAGGCACTGTGCACTGACAGCTCAGAGTCAGCCCTGTCCTGGGCTGATCCCCAGCAGTGTGGGCAGCAGATGGAGCAAGGGGATTCTGCCCCTCTTCTGCACTCTGCTGGGACCCCACCTGCAGTGCTGGGGCCAGCTCTGGAGCCCTCAGCATAGAAGAGGCATGGACCTGTTGGAGCAGGGCCAGAGGAGGGCACAGCAATGATGTGAAGGCTGCAAGCTTTCTGCTGTGAGAACAAACTGAGAGAGTTTGGGCTGCTCAGACTGGAGAAGAGAATGCTTCAGGAACACCTTCTTTTTGCCTTTCAGGACTTGAAAGGGGACCTAGAAAAAAGCTGGGGCCAGACTTTATCAAGACCTATTGTGACAGGACAAGGGGTGATGGTTTTAGAGTAAAGGAGGAAGATTTACGCTGGAGAGAAGTAAGAAATTATTTACACTGAGACTGGTGTGACTCTGGCCCAGGTTGCCCAGAGAGGTGGGAGATGCCCCATCCCAAGAAATATTCCAAGTCAGGTCTTTGAGCAACCTGCTGCAGTTGAAGATGGCCCTGCTCAGTGCAGGATAGTTGGATTGGATAATCTGCAAGGGTCCTTTCCAACTCAAACCATTCTATAATTCTATGACTCTGTAATCACTAAACAAATCAGTCTGAGGATAAAAGCCATGGCAAAATCTCCAACAAGACACCAATCCTCCTACTACGGGCAGGGTCACCTTCTACTAGATCAGGTTGCTCAAAGCCTCATCCAGTCTGACCTTGACCTTGAACACTAATGGACAATCTCTCCCTCACCACGGACTGAATTTATGAAATATGAGATGTTTTCCAAAATTATACCCTACTCTTGTAAATTTTAAGTGGTGGGGTTGGTTCCAAGGCTCCTTGGATTTCATTTTCCATTGGATTCAGTGTCAATACAAACCATAGAATCACAGAATCATAGAATCAATCACAGAACGGTTTGGGTTGGAAGAAACCTTAAATATCATCTAGTTTGGCACTCCCATCATTGGCTTTTATTGGAAGTACTAGACCAGGTTGCTCAAGGGAGTCATGAGATGGGATGACAGAGAGAAATCTCAGCCATCTTTTTCTGAGGTGAGCCTTACTTTCAGGTGTCTAACCTAAGTTGGCACAAATGAGAGGTGAATTCAAGGCTTGGTTTTAACTTCATGGAGCTTTGCAGGGTCTTTTCTCCTCACTTTGATGTGGTCCAGCCCAGTATAGCAGGCTGGACTTGTTGGGCAACTTGAAAGTCAAGGAGGTAGAAGAGGTTCAAAAAGCGAAGAGCAAGGGTGCAAGCCCCAAGGCTTTGAGGACCCTACCTTGCTTAGCTTCAGGGAGAGGAGGAGATGGTGCCAGAACATTAGTAAATTCAGAGAGGAGCTCATAATTCCTATCGATTCTCTCCCAGCCAGTGCGAGGTGTATAAAAATGCTTGTTCTATCATTTAGAAAAATGGCAATGTTATGATAGAACTGATTGATTTTCCTCTTTAGGAATATTCATAAACACTGGTTCCAAGAACTGATAAATCTCCTTTCCCCTCTGCAGATAAAAATCACTCTCCGATGCATCCCAGAGCCGTGGGGACAAGGGAGGTTGGTATTTCTAATTCCTTCCAAAGCAGCTTTAAAGGGCAAGTGGAGGATCCTGTGGCTGAGGTGGAATAACTCCCTTCACCAGTATAGGTGAGGGTGCAGCCTGCTGGAAAGCAGCTCCACAGAGAAGGACCTCAGAGTCCTGTTGGAGAAGAAACTCACCATGAGCCAGCAATGTGTCCTCAAGGATAGAGTGTACAGTGCTCTCCTGAGGTGCTTTGGTCTCATGGTGTGGCCAGCAGGATCAGGGAATTTCTCCTCCCCCTCTGCTCTCCTCTGGTGAGGCCACAGCTGGAGTTCTGGGCTCCCCAATTCAGGGAACAGGGAACAGGGAACAGGGAACTACTGGAGAGAGTCCAGTGGAGGCTCTGAGGATGCTGAGGGGCCTGGACCATCTCTGTGAGGAGGAAAGGCTGAGAGCCCTGGGGCTGTTGAGCTTGGAGAGGAGAAGCCTGAGAGGGGATTTGCTAAATGTTCAGCAAGTGTTAAAAGGTGGAGGGCAAGAGGCTGGGGCCAGACTCTTTTTAATGGTGCTCAATGACAGGACAAGGGGCAGTGGACACAGACTGGAACCCACGGGGTTCCTGTATTGATTAGGGGCAATTGAAGAGGCTGAAATTATGAATTGTGTAGCTTTTATAATTTCCAAAAGCCCCACCCACAATCTGTGTGTAGATTAGTTTAAGTTTGGGTTCTAATTCGGTCCAGAAAAATTTTTCACAAGGATGCCTTTTCTTTTAATTCAGGAAAAATGGAAAAGTTTGGGCATGAAACAGCTTTGCCCTACTTACAAATGGGAGACTGTCTCAAAGTCCATGCGAGGTTCGTGTCTCCAGGCCCATGCAGGTCTCGGTACAGGTCTGAGTGCAGGTCCCAGTGAAGGTCCGTGCAAGTCCTGCTCCAATCTGTCCAGCTGCCATATATATACTGAGGTGATCTGTTGCCTCCCTGTTCAAGCCCACGGAGGGTGGGAGAAGGCACTTCACACCTATTGTACTAAGCCTCCGGTGACACAGGTGGGGAGGGAGGAAGACCATTTCCTGCCTCATTCACACCTCTGGTGGGGCAGTGGACTGGGGTGCGCCCTGCCAAAGTTCACACCCCATTCAAACCTCCGGTGGGACAGTGCCCTGCTCTGCCACAGTTCCAACTGAATATGAGGAAATGCTTCTTTACAGAGAAGGTGCTGGAGCCCTGAAGCAGGCTGCCCAGAGAGGTTGTGGAGTCTCCTTCTCTGGAGAGTTTCCAAACCCTCCTGGACATCGTGACCCTGTGCAACATGCTGTGTGTGACCCTGATTTAGCAGTGTGGTTGGACTAGATAACCTTTAAAGACCCCTTCCAACCCAAAACATTCTATGGTTGTATGATTTGTGTTTGTCACTTTTCTGATCAAGATCCAGTGGTTATGAGCCATCAAGCAACCTTCCTTCCATGTTCTGGAAGTAACTCCACAGGATATGTCTCACAGAAAGAACCATAGAATCATGGAATGGTTTGGGTTTGAAAGAATCTTAAAGATAATCTATTTCAAAACTCCCCATGGGCAGGGACACCTTCCTCTAGACCAGGTTGCCCAAGGCCTCATCCAACCTAGCCTTGAACACCTCCAGGGAGGGAACATCCACAACCTCCCTGGGTAAACTGTTCCAGTGTCACTGTGAAGAATTTCTTCCTAATCTCCAGTCAAAATCTGACTGCTCCAGCTTCATTCCATTCCCTCTTGTTCTACCACTACAAGCCCTTGTGAAAAGTCCCACCTCAGCTCTCCTGTAGCCCCCTTCAGGTACTGGAAGGCCAATACAAGGTCTCCTGGAAGCCTCCTTAATTCCAGGCTGTACAGCCCCAACTCTCCCAGCCTGTCCCCACAGGGGAGGTGCTCCAGCCCTCCAGTCATCTTCATGGACCCACTCCAACAGTTCCATGTCCTCCTTGTGTTGGGGACACCAGAACTGGATGCACTCCAGGTGTGCTTTCAGGAGAGTGGAGGAGACAAAAGAAGAAGAAAAAAAAAAAAAAAAAACAGAAAGAAGAAAAAAACATTAGGGATAATTAAAATTTCTTTCATCAAGATATTTGTAGAGAAAATAGTTTTAATAGGCTTACTTGATATGATTAGAAAAGCCAGGAACATCTCAGGTTGATGAAGCCCCTCTCTGGAAATAGTCTTGCATACAAGCTTTAGCCCATCTTGGCTGCAGACACATCACCACATCACTCGTATAAATTGCTAGAACTGCAAAAGAAGTGAAAATAAACACATTTTGCCTTGTCCAGGTCACTAATAACATCTTGCCTGGAGGGTAATACTGAAAATGTGGATTTTTTTTTTATTTTTTATTTTTTTTTGTTATCTGAAGAGGAGCTT
>VWZI01023297.1:419294-437327 GCA_013396835.1 Psilopogon haemacephalus | reverse complement strand
GGGGGAAAAAAAAATAAAGGAGAAAATACATGTGTGTCCGGGTGAAAAATATTAGCAATTTTTATTACCTTTTAGATTTTACTTCTGCACTAATCTATTTTAATGAGGTCAGCCTGCCTGGCAGCAGGTACCCAGTCTAAGTGGAGTAGTTTAATGTCAGGATCAAGGAGGAGAAGAGCACCAAGGAAGGGAGGGGGGCGTGAGGGGTGGGGGTGTGTTGGATGTCTGAGACACAAGGGTCCTATATCACATAAAGTTACGGTGTAAAAATTGACTCAGTTTGCACATTTTTAACTGTATTTGAAATCGACAGGGAGTGTAATTATAAAAAAGGATGGATCTGCTGGGCTAGGTGGGGAATTTGATGAAGCCACTTTGAAAGTACCAGCTTTTCCAGCAGGGAAAAAAAAATATGCTTATTAGCGCACGGTGGAAAATTTATTAGATTGTGTGATTATTTATTGGAATATAGGTTGTGGAAAAGGAACTATCATAGAATCCAGGTATGGTGGGGGTCAGGAGAGACCTCTGGAGATCATTTAACACACACCCCCCCTGCTAAATTAGGGTCACCCACAGCAGATTGCAAAGCATCACAATGTCCAGGTGCGTTTGGAATCTCTCCAGAGAAGGAGTCTCCACAGTGTCTCTGAGCAGCCTGATCTAGGGTTCTGAACCATCAAAGTCAAAACGAAACCCTTCTGGGTTCCAGTTTTTGCCTGTTTTCACTTATCCTGTCACTGGGCACTACTGAAAAGAATTGTAGAATCAGCCAGGGTTGGAAGAGACCACAAGGATCATCTAGTTCCAACCCCCCTGCCATGGGCAGGGACACCCTACCCTAGATCAGGCTGGCCACAGCCTCATCCAGCCTGGCCTTAAGCACCTCCAGGGCTGGGGCCTCAACCACCTCCCTGGGCAACTCATTCCAGGGTCTGGTCCCATCCTCTTGTCCCCCACCCTATAGCTCTTGCTGACCACTGAGCAGATCTCCTCTCAGTCTGCTTTTCTCCAAGCTCAGCAGCCCCAGGGCTCTCAGCCTTTCCTCCTCACAGAGATGCTTCAGGCCCCTCAGCATCTTCACAACCTTCTACTGGACTCTTTCCAGTAGTTCCCTGTCTCTTGCACTGGGGAGCCCAAAACTGGACCTAGTAGAGTATTCCAGCTATGGCCTCCCCAGGGCATGGTAAAGGGTGAGGATAACCTCTCTATTGTCTCTGTAGTTCCTCTACTGCTACTCGAGATCATCAATACTAATGCTGCTGCAATTTAAGATTTAATTTTAGCAAGTCACTTTTACCTATGTTGCTCCTCTCATTTGGAGATTAGCTACAGGTATTACAGTCAAAGTTGGAGGTCACCTGATTTGATCCCTGAGGTGCCTTCCTCATCACTTAGGTCTCTTTCAACCTGGCTTTCTGTGATTCCATGAACATAAGGAAACTCTTCCTCTCCATATGTACATCTACACCAAAAAAATTTCTCTCCTGCTGAAAACAGGGCCTGGGGCTCAGCCCAGAAAATGTTCACTATGAGAGGTGTAGGGTCCAGCATTCTCCAACCTCTCTTCTGATCTTGGTCATGAGAAATGATTCCTGTCTACCATACCTGAAGGTATCTTGCACCCTTCCCATTGTAACCTTTCAAGTAGATGTGGAGAGACTTTGAACTTGATAACAATGTGTGTGAGTCAGGCTGAACTCACTGGCTTGGCCCCACAATCTTGGTCTTTGGGGTCCACCCAAGGCTTTTCAAGCAGCATGTGTCAAACCAAGTGGGTAAGAAAAGAGACTTTATTGCTGTTACCAAATGGTATCTACTAATAGCTTGGACTGATCCTTGGTGTTGTGTGTCTGCTCAGTGCTACATACCTCAGGGACGTGGAGAAGGGAGGGAATTAAAATGTGACAGAGAAATTGATAGACATTGATGGTGGGGATGGTCAAACGCATGGAGGGAGATTTGAGAATAGATAAATAGGCTTGGGAGATCAATTTAGATGGATATTATCTGTCTCAGATAAAGATCAATATATCTATATCTCCTTTACACCCATCAGGTTGTGATCAGTGCCTGCTTGACTGATTTTATCTTTTCTGTTTCATCGGCTGAAAGAAACATTTCACTTGAGTCCACATAGAGAGAGTCCAGGGGTAGGGCTGGGCTGGGCACCAAGTGAGTGACAGATGGTCTCTATGAACCTCCCTGACTTCCCAAAGCAAAGAGAAAGGGAATAAGGAGGAGAGACTAATGGATTGGGAGGGTAACTTGATCAACTGGGGGGAAAGAACAATAAAATTGAGACAAACACATACAAACCAATATGGGATCCAAGTCCCTGATGATAACAATATCACCATTGTCACCACTGATGCTGAGGGCCTGATGGTAATGACATCACCATTGTCACCACTGATGCTGAGGGTGGGTACTGGTGAAGTCCCAGATTGGGCTCAGCATCAGATGGGTATGGATTCAGGAGCTGAATTCTGAAGCTGGATTCAGGAATACACAGACTGGGAGCAAAAGCAGAATGAACAGAGTCGTCCTTGGACACCACCCATTGAAGAAGAGGCTTGAACGTGGTGATCCCTCAGCTTTATCCTGGAGATGACATGCATGGGATGGAATTCCTTGTTAATCAGTTTCACGTCACCTGTTCTGTCTATTCCTCCCTGCAGATGCCACCTCTGAGTTACTTTGTGCCTGTGTGGGGCACAAAATGTGGCAGTGCCCTTCACTTGGTCTGCCAGTCCAAGACAGAGCATTTCTGCAGCCCAGCCCTTGGCAATGACTTTCCCCATCAGCATTCTCACTGCTAGAAGCAGCCACTGCCTGTGAAAACCTGTCTTAACTTCAGAAAATGCCAGCACTGAGCAGAGACTGAGCTCAGGAGTGACATCACTGAACAGAATTGGTTCTGGTCTATCTCAAGTGAAGACAAATGCAAAGGGAAGTGGGAAGATCAGACATCCAAGAGACAGATGCTGCAGAAGCCATAAGCTAGGCATTGACCCTCCTGCTTGCTCTGCTCCCTGTCACTCTTTGCAGCTAATCTTGAAGTCCCACCAGTGCCCAGATCCCAGGACATCAAATTTGAGAAGATTGTATTCATCTCTTCAGCAGATCCAGGACTCTTGCTGCTGGCAGCACCAAGACTTGCTGTTCCTGTAAAGTCCAAGCAATAAACCCCCAGGAATTGTGCAATAAATTGCTTAACTTGCTGTTTNACAGAGCGAAACCCTTCGGGATGGTTTCCTCCCCCTTCCCTCTACCCCCATCTCATGCCCTCTCTTCTCACTCCCATCACCTCTTCCAGCCTTCACCACCACCCCCTCCTTCCTCCTCTTCCCACCCTCCTCCCTCCATCTCTGGTGAGCTTGGGTCAATTCATCACCCTGTCAGACCTGTGTGACAGCCCTTCATAAATGCACCACAATGAGTCCAAAAATAAGCGAGCGAGCAACCCTCAGCCCAACCAATTTAGCAGAGCAGGCAACATCTGAGAAGCTCAGTCCCAGCGTGCCGGAGATTGAAATTGGGAAATTGGTTCTACTCCTCTTTGGCACTGCACTTTTACTTTTTTTTTTTTTTTTAAGTATACCTATATAATTTTTTTTTTTTCTCTCTCTCTCTCTCTCTAGATAGATATTTAAGGTAATTCTCTCTCTCTTAAATCTCCAGTGCTTATTACATGTGGACACTGCAGCCCAGTTGCTTTCTCTCTCTCTTTTTCTCCCCTCCACTCTGGTAGATTATGAGAGGGTTTTATTGGTAAACTTGCTTAGTCTGCAGAAATGTGCTGGCTTCAGCAGATTGAGGCTGTAAGCGGGGCTGGGCTTCTGCCTGCCACTTTGAGCTCTCCCCCCTCCCTTTCCCTTCCATCACCTCATAGAATCATAGAATGGTTTGGGTCAGAAAGCACCTTAAAGATCACCTAGTTCAAATCCCCACTGCCACAGCCAGAGACACTTTCTACTAGAATAAGTTGCTCTGGCCTCATCCAACCTGGCCTTGAACACCTCCAGGGAGGGGGCAGCCACAGCTCCCTGGGCAACCTGTTCCAGTGTCTCACCACCCTCACTGGAAAGAATTTCTTCCTAATATCCAGTTGAAGTCTCTTCTTTTCCAGTTTCAATCCACTCTGTCTTACCCTATTGCTACAAGCCCTTGTAAAAACTCCCTCCCCAGCTTTCTTATAGGCACCCTGCAGGTACTAGAAGGCCACTATTAGATTTCACAGATTCACTGTTTATATCAGGTTGAAAGGGACTCTCAAAGGTCATCTCAGTCACCCCCACCCGCGGTAAGCAGGGACACCTCTAACAAGATCATGCTGCCCAGGGCCATACAAGGTCTGATCTCGAATGCCTTCAGGTATGGGGCCTCAGCCACACCCCATGGGCAACCTACCCAGTCTTTTGTCATTAGCATTGTAAAGAACTTCCTCCTTATGTCCAATGCAGATCTACCCTGCTTCAGTTTCGAAGCATTGCCCTTCATCTTATCACTACAAGCCCTTCTAAACAATCTCTCCCCAGCCTTCCTGTACATCCCTTTCAAATATTGAAATGCAGTTATAAGGTGTCCCCAGAGCCTTATCTTCTCCAGGCTGAACAGCCCCAATTCTCTCAGTCTTTCGCCACGGTCTCTCCTTCTAGATGGTTGCAATCACACAGGGACAGCTCTGAGTCTTGCAAGAATAGCCCATGTGGGCTGTAAGCATTTATTCCCACCAGAGGGTGGAGAGTGGAGCTAATGCACATCCTCATGTCATCTAGAGTGGAGGCACAGATGTCTGACCTCACCCTGGGACCATTCTGTAGTCAAAATTCAGTGACTCAGTGGAGGTCTCATGTCATCCTGAAACACAATGTCTGTGTTGCACAGATGACTGATGACCTGAGTCCCACTGACTTGGTGGCCACCAACCATAGTGGGTTCAATGATAACAGGCATAGGTGAACATACCCCTTTTGTAGGCACTTAGGGGAGATAAGTCCCATATTTGATTTGACCTGAGAGCTTTTCAGAGCAGAGACGACCTTGTCAGAATGTGTTTCTGCAGTGCTTGGAGGGAGGGGACTCCTAGAATGGCTTGAGTTGGAATAGTCCTTAAAGATCATCTATTACCAAGCTCCCTGCCATGGGCAGGACAACCTCCTGCTAGACCAGGTTGCTCAAAGCCTCATCCGGCCTGATTTTAAACGGTTCCATGGATGAGGCACCATGATTTCTCTAGGCAACCTGTTCCAGTGTTCCACTACCCTCGTAACGAAGAGCTTCCTCCTGATGTCCCATTTAAATCTACCTTGCTTTAGTTTAAAATCGTTGCCCCTTGTCCTGTCACCACAGGGCCTTACAAAAAGTCCTCCTCCAACTTCCTGTAGCCCTTTTCAGATACTGGAAGGCTGCTCTAAGGTCTCTCTTGAGCCTTCTCTTCTCCAGACTCTTGGTATTGCCTTCTGAATGGGATGTAGATGCTTGTTCTAATCTAGCAGAAAGATAAGGTGGCAACGTGAGCTCACAGTGATAAGCTCACTGTTCTAACTCTAGCTTAGGAGGTGCAAAATTAACCAACTTTCCCTAATGCTTGAGCTGTCCATAGCCTCCTCCAGTGGAGGGGTCCATGGGACATCACATGAAATTAGGAGATGACAGAGCTGAAACAAAATAGAAAGGTGGAACTGGTAGCTCAGACAGTACATGGGTAAGCATATGGTGGGATGTTGTGGGTTCTACGTGTCTCAGATGCATACAAATCTCCTCTCCAGCACTCAAGACAATGTTAGGCAGCCACTTCCCAGCAGACACAGTGCAGGACAACATTGTCTTGCATTCAAAACAGGTGTTAATGTTTATGGAGAGAGGTCAGTCCATCCATCCAACTTTCCTTCAGGTGTTTGGCACCACCTGAAAATCACAGAATAATGGGACTCAAAGGTACTCCAAAAACTCATCCAGTCCAACCTTCCTGCCAGAGCAGGATCACCTATACCAGGTCACACAGGTGGGTTTTCAATATCTCCAGAGAGGAAGACTCCACAACTGCCATCACAGGGAAGGAATTCCTCCTCACGTTTACATGAAACTTCCTATACCTCAACTTCCACCCATTGCCCCTTGTCCTGTCATCTGGCATCATTGAGCAGAGCATGACTCCATCCTCCTGGTACTCACTCTTATTTATAAACACTCACCATATTTATAAACATCAATGAGGTCACCTTTCAGTCTCCTCCAAGCTGAAGGACCCCTCCTCCCTCATTCTCTCCTTGTAAGAGAAATGTTCCAGTCCTGTAATCATCTTTTTGTCTCTGCACTGCATTCTCCCCAGCAGTTCTATGCCTCTCTTGAACTAGGGGGTCCAGAACTGGACACAGCAGTCTAGACACAGCCTCAGCAGGGCAGAGTAGATGGGGAGGAAAACCTCTCTCGACCTACTAGCCACACCCCTTTTAATACACCCCAGAATAGCATTGACCCTCCTAGCCACAAGAGCACACTGCTGGCTCATGGTCAACCTCCCATCCACTACGGTACCCAGATCCTTTTCCCCTTTGCTGCCTTCCAGCAGGTCAGTCTCCAGCCTATACTGATCCCTGGGGTTGTTCTTCCCCAGCTGCAAGACTCTACACTTGCCTTTGTTGGATTACATTAACTTTCTTCCTGCCCAAGCCTCCAGCCTGTCCAAGTCTGGCTGAAATAAACCCGCTGACTTCGTAAGTCATCATGTGGAGCAGACCTTCCGAAAAAGGAGAGCAGGGAATTGGATCTCACTATGTCCTGGCTAACACTGAGATACAGATTTCATAAGCATGTACCTACTGACGTGTGGTATGGGTGCTTTTCAAAGATTATAATGACCTGAATAAGAAAGATGGGGGATAATCTTTCAGCAGGGCCTGTTGTGACAGAACAAGGGGTGATGGTCTGAAACTAAAAGAGGAAGATCTGGACTAGATAGAAGGAGATATTTTTTACACTCAGGGAGATGAGACATTAGAACATGTTTCCCACAGAGGTGGTAGAACCCTCATCCCTTGAGCCATTCCAGATGAGGTTGCCTGGGGCTCTGAGCAATCTGTCCGGATGAAAATGTCCCTGCTCACGTCAGGTGTGCTGGACTAGATGGGCTTTAAAGGTCCCTTCCAACCCAACTCATTCTATGATTTTATGATCCTGTGAAGCAGTTCCCACCAGAGCTATGTCACGCGAGGAAGAACTTCACCAAAACCACAGAATATACTTTCTCCACCTCTTGCTCCTTCATCCATTAGACGATCAGCTTCCCTAAGAGCTCGACAGCCTCTCCTCGGTGATCATTCACCCCAGCACATTGTTAAGAGGCAGATAATTAATTGTTGAGAGTCACTAAAAAAATAATCATTCTGCTCGGAGAATTACCATGATGTTCTGCAGAAATGTTAACACTTGCAGCCATAAAATGAAGGGTGAGCTGCAGCACTAGCTGCCAGGAGAGCCATGAGTTATAGCCCCATGATTGGGCGCAGAGATAGAGCTTCCAGACCTTTCTGAGGAGAGGAGATGCACATTTGCCAGTCATTAATTTTTTCTACCCCCGAGCCTGTGATTGACTATTAATGACTGAACCAGGGGTAAGAACTGATTTTTGCTGACACCAGTTTGGCATGAAGATAGTCTTCATATTTATTTCCCATCTGATTAATTGAGATTTTACTCCAAAAAGCTGGAAAAAAAAAATACAATAAAATACTTGGAAAGTCAAATCAGGTCACACTATCAGGGCTCACTTCCACTACCTTCTCTGGAGAAGAGGAGGCTGAAGGGAGACCTCATTGCTCACTACAACTCCCTGTAAGGAGGTTGGAGTGAGGTCAGCGTTGGTATTTTTTACCCTAGTATCAGGAAACGTCCTGAAATCCTGCTAGGGGAGGTTTAGGTTGGATATGAGGAAAAACTTCTTTCCTGAAAGAGTAGTCAGGCATTGGAACTGGCTGCCCAGGGAGGTGTAGCCACCACCCTTGGAGATTTTCCAGAAATGTGTGGACATAGCACTTTAAGACACGGTTTAATGGTGCTAGACTGATGGTTGGACTTAGAGGTCTTTTCCAACTGAAACAGTTCTGTGATTCCATACTCCTGGGGCTGTATAACTGATTTTAAGAGCAGCAGGGAGAGAAAAATTAGAATTACCATGTTTGAGAGTTAATTGCCGGGGATTAAAAAGTTTTTTGAACACTCTCCAACCAAGCTGAGGCATCTAGAAAAGTGGAGGGAATGTAGTCCTTGTTCTTGCATTCCAAGAAATCCAACCCAGTGAGGCTTATGCAGGGAATCTGGTAGATCTCCAAAGATTTGGCTTTGGAATCAAGAGGACTCCTGATTTTGCATCCAGCAGCTTGAGAAGCGAGCTGAAGTGGGCAGGTGTAAAGAAGGGCAGAAGGCAGTTTTAGAAGGCATTTCTCTGCTAGATAAGACCTGACATATTTATTGATTTCCAATTCTTATGGACTAGCATTTGCATCACTTAGCATTCCTCCACAAATGGACTAAGGAGATGACTCAGGTCACAGATGGTTTCCCAAATATGGGTTGTTTTTTCTTTTGTTCAGGAGAGGTTCACTTTCCAAATGAATAGCTCTTGGCCTTCTCTTCCATGCTGTATTCCAGTGACTTCACTTCTTAGCAATGGGGTGGGTTTCCTGGCTGTCAGACCACTTGCCTGCAAGTGATAAAGATACCTCCTCCCTTCTCTTCCAGCCTGGGTTTTGTTTTCTCTGTTTTTGTTTTTTTTGCTCAGCTGCTTTGGAATCTTTCTGTGGACAGCAGGTCCAGGAGAGAAGGAGAAGAACTATTTGACCCCAGTCTTACAGCAGGAGTCTCTTAAGCAAAGAACTACTAGAGAGAGTCCAGCAGAGGCTATGAAGAGAAGCATCTCTGTGAGGAGGAAAGGCTGAGAGCCCTGGGGCTGTTTAGGCTGGAGAAGAGCAGCCTGAGAGGGGATCCACTCAACACTCAGCAGGAGCTGAAGGGTGGGGGGCAGGAGGATGGGGCTAGACTTTTTCTGGTGGTATCTAATTATATCACAAGGGGCAATGGGCACAAACTGGAAGCCAAGAAGCTCCATCTGAAGATAAGGCGAAAATTCTTTCTTGTGAGGTTGCTGCAGCCCTGAAGCAGGCTGCCCTGAGATGTTGTGGAGTCTGCTTCTCTGGAGAGAGTCCACACCCAGTTTCGGGCTCCCCCGCTGAAGAGGGACAGGGATCTGCTAGAAAGGGTCCAGCAGAGGGCTACAGGGATGATTAGGGCACTGGAGCACTGCCTGGTGAGGAGAGGCTGAGGGACCTGGGGCTGCTTAGTCTGGAGAAAAGAAGACCAAGAGGGGATTTAATAAAAAATATCTGAGGGCTGGGGGTCAGAAGCAGGGGGACAGGCTCTGCTCACTTGCTCCCTGGGATAGGACAAGGAGCAATAGATGTAAGCTGCAGCACAGGAGGTTCCACCTCAACACAATGGGGAGCTTCTTGACTGTAAGGTTCACAGAGCAGTGGAACAGGCTACCCAGAGAAATTGTGGGGTCTCCTTCTCTGGAGACTTTGAAGGCCCATCTAAATGCCTTCCTCTGTGACCTGAGCTAAATTGTGTGTTCCTGCTCTGACAGGGGTTTGGACTTGATCTCTTTGGGTCCCTTCCAACCCCTGGCATCCTGTGAACTTGCTGTGGGTGACACTGCTTTAGCAGGGGAGGTTGGTTTAGATTATCTCCAGAGGTCACTTTCAACTCCCACAATTCTGTGATTCTCTCAGCACAAGACCCAAGATTCCATTGTCATCTCCCAAGGAAAGCCACTGATCAGGATGTGCTGTGGGTTGGATGAAAGTTGTTGATTCATGTCCCTCTGAAATAAAAGACAACAAGTTAACTGTGTGTGGTAAAGCCCTTACAATGTACACGTCCCAAGGTTTTTCTTGTTCTGAGTACAGACAGTAAGACAGTGGGTGAGGAAAATTATAGTGCTGCAAATAGTTTAGATTCCTGAGAACCAGGGTGCCCTCACAAGTCTGCATCAAGCACCTTGTTGTGTGCCCCTGCTTGGCTATTTTCACTACTGCTAAGTAGAAGCAAGAGGAGATGTTTTACAGACAGGAGAACTGCATTTTTCAGACTGTGAAGCTGCTAAAGATACAGAAATCTAAAGTTGTGGAGTCTCCCTCTCTGCAAATATTAAAAACCCACCTGGATGCATTCCTGAGTGGCCTGGTATAGGTGATCCTGCTGTGGCAGAGGAGCTGGACTGGATGATCCTTCGAGGCCACTTCCAGCTCGTGACATTCTGTGAATCTTTCCTGCAAGAGTGGTCAAGCATTGGAATAGGCTGTCCAGGGAGGCGATGGAATCACCATCCCTGGAGGTGTTCAAGCAACTTGTGGCCATCGCACTTTGGGACATGGCTTAATGGCCATGGTGCTGTTGAGTTGAAGGCTGGGCATGATGACCTTGAAGGGTTTTTCCAACCAAAACAATTCCATGACAACAGAATACTACTTCCCCACAAGCTTTCAATTCCACTAAGTACTTCAGCAAATTGTGGGCCAACAGAAAGAAGCAGCTACATATAGAGGAGCCCAGCCTAAGTAAGGAGGCCCAACCAGCATCCATGGGTGATGTTAGAGTGAACATCAACTCCCTATCCTGCCTAACCGGGGGGGCCACAAGGCCCCCTGGCCTTTAGATCCCACTCCCATTCACCCAGTGTGCACCATGGGGACTCACCAGTGATGACAGGAGGAGGATCCCTCTGCCCAGCTGGGCAAGCTTAGGGCTTCTGCCATTCCTGGGACCCATTATAAAGGGGAGAGGGCAGGGTGGTCACACCTGGGGTGGGAGAAGACTCCAACAGAACCCAGGTGCTCTGGGTTTGGGGGGAAAAAAAGGAGGAAATGCAGTGTGGGGTGGGAAAGGGGCAGATAGGGTGGAAAAGGGGAAGTGGTGCTGAAAGGAGGGAGACGGAGAAAAGGATGGAGGAAAAGGCTGGAGATGAAAAGAGGAACATGGGAGTAAAGGAAGGAGATGGAGAGAAAAGAAGGAAGATGGAGAGAAAGAGCAAGATGGGGAGGAAAGGAAAGAGGTGGAAAGGAAGGAGGAGGAAGATGGGGCAAAATATTAAATGGAGAGGAAAGGAGGGAGATTGGGAGAAGAGGGATAAAAAAAAATTAAGTAGAAAACTGGACTGTTAAAAAAAAAAAAAAAAAAAAAAAAAAAAGAAAAGAAAAGGTGAGCCTGATCTGGCAGGGAGGTTGGACTAGACGACCTTTCGAGTTCCCTTCCAGCCTCTAACACTCTGTGGTTCTGTGAGCACGGACATTGAAATTGCACCTGTACTTTTGGAATACAAAAAGTGCAAAGAGCAGAAAGCTTTTCGTCTTCAAGTGAACGTTTCCACACATGTGTTCAGCTCCCTGGTACCAATACTAACCTTCCCATCTCTGGTATCAACTGGCACTGGACAATGTGGGGACACCTGTAGGAAGCGCCCAGCTGCTGCAGCTGCTGAAGATTCTTACGGAGTGCCCAGTCTGGGGCTGAGTTCAGTGGTGAGTTCAGAGACAAGGAGCCAGGACCATCAGGGAGCTGCAGCACAGGAACTAAAAGGAATAGGCTACAAGAATTAGGGCTGAGAGAATGAAGATTGTCTTCAAATCAAGTAACGAAGCAGCAAGAGGGAGGGAACAGTTTGCTGTCCGTGTCCCTGGTGGGCAGGGCTGGAAGATGATGCAGCAAGAAGGACTTAGTCTAGACATTAGGCAGAGATCCCTAACTGGAAAGAGTGAAGCAATGTCTGAGGAGGAGGAGGGGGAACTCAAACACTGGGAGAGTTCAAGACTAGGTCAAGTGAAACACCTCTCAAGACCAAGATGGGTCTTGATACTTCTACCCTGAGAAGAAATTATGACCCTATAATGCCCATCCCAGCCCTATTTTCCAGGGATAACAGGGTACATTTCCAGGTAACCAGAACTCAACTGGAAAACAGCCTTCACACAGACAGACCTTTGGTTTCTACTGATCAAAGCCAGGCTCAGAAGACTGATTGAGAGCTTCCTGACTCCATGGCTGATCACTCTTCTGTGTTTTCAGCTTTAATGAGCTGTCTGTGAGGAGGAAAAGGGAGACGTGAAGGTGCTCTGCCATATGCAGGCAACACAAACATGTCACTGATGCCTCCTTTGATGGCCTCTTACCTGGGGGATGTGCTGCAGGGAAGCTCAGCTTGTTTGGGGCTTGTTTTCTGCCCCTCATCATTATCAATCTTTGACATGTGATAGCAACAGGTATCACCCTATAGAAGCAGAAATCATGCAAAGCCACACCAGCAAAGAGGCAAGGATAAATGCAGCAGGAAGCCCACACAAGAAGGCCTTGTCTACAACTCATCCACCTTCATTCAGCGCAGGCAGGTGGCACTGAAGATGAATAGCAATGGCAGGGTTGGCAGAAATGCTCACAGATAGTGCCATCAGCCATAACAGCCAATTATAGCACAGCTACCAAGAAGCAGCTCCTCTACTTATGCTGGGCTTCTCCAGATGGTGCACATGGCAGGTCCCAAGACTATCTCCTCCACAAGGACTTTAGATCACTTCTCTGATCTGTGCAGATGTCATATTCTTCTCTATGTGCACAAAGCCAACAATATTTTCAGTAGTTTCCAGAGTCCCTCTTCCAATCAGCCTAAGGAAGGACTGAGATACGTTTAGGAGTTGAAGTCATGTCTTCCACTAAGTCCAGGAGAGACACAACCCCCACAAACCCATGTGAAGCTCTACCTGTACACCTAACAGATGTTGGGATTGACTATGGTCCAGCCAGAATCCTGGAACAGTTGAAAATAGGAAACAAAAGCTAAGTAGCAAGATTGTGAGTAGAACCATTTGATTGAAGACTGGCAGATGTGGCTGCTGGCTTAAGAGGAAGCTAAACTGGGCAATTAGAGGGCTCTTAGCCTGGTCTCAGGGGTATCAAGGAGCCATTTATTGAAGATGTGGATCAAATGAGAGATGAAAACAAACACATTTATTAAAGATAGGTAGTGTCCTTCTCTCCTGAGGTCTACCTTGGATAACAGATTTTCCAGGAAAAGCAGAATGTGGGAGGTGTCACCTGTCTGGATTTAGCAAAGCATGTGATATGGTACCTCATGGGCAATTAGAGATGAAGCTGGAGAGGATAAGATCTCTATGAGGGTCATGAGGTGGGTGCAGAACTTGTAGGCAGTGAGAGAGTCATGGCTGAGAGGGGAAATATCAGGCTGAAGGGAGCAAGTGGAATTCCTTAAAGCTTCCTTTGGAATGACTTTTATTTCACAATTTCATGCCTGACCTCATTTCAAAAAGGAGGAGTCCACAGATGAAAGCTGCTGATGATAAGAGTCTAGGAGGCAAAACCCATGTCCAAAAAAGACCTAGATGACCTAGAGAGATTGGAAAAGGAGAAATTAATGAGATGCAGTGCAGTTATGCAAAGCACAAGATGATCCAGATATGGGCTCACAACAAGATAACATGGGGGGAAAATGAAGAAAAAAGGGAAAGCTGAAGTTAGACTTCATACTACGAGATGTCACACCATGAAGCCATGAAAAAAAAGGTGAAGGTGGCTGTCAGATAAACCACAGCAGGGATTGCTCTCAGAATTGGTCAAGAAAAATAACATTTGCTTGAGGTCAGTATGATACAGCTCATACTAAACTGGGACAGAAAGGTGAAGTAGGGCTCGGGGAACAAACAATGTGGTTTGAAGGCGTAGGCAAGAAGGTTTTGGCTTAATTAGCCAGCAAAGGGTGGTCTGGTGACACTATGGCTTATAAACATGCTGAGGACAAGCAGGAAGAATAAAGAAGATTGGTTTGGGCTGAACACTAAGTAACACAAGGAAATCACTGTAAACTGTTCAGAGAGGCTGAAGAGAAGTAGGATTCAGATTTGTCTTGGAGATCCAAGGAGGAGAAGCAACAGATGATCTTTACAGTAGAGGTAATGGCAATGTGATATATGGATAAAAATTTGCCCGTGAAGATGGCCAGATGTTGGAAAGGGAATCAGAGAAGGTATGGGACCTCAACCCTTAGGGGTCTCCAGATCTCAGCTGGAGAAGGCCCTGAGCATCCTGCTCTAGATTTGAAATGAGGTTGACCTTCAAAGTTCATAGGCTTTAAAGCAGAGGCTTGGACTGGAGGTTACCAGAGGTATCTTTCAGCTTCTTTGGATTCTATGATTAAAGCAAAAAAATCAACCCAAAACCAAACCAAAAACAAACAAAGAAAATACCCCTGAAAATACAAATTTGTTTTTTTAAATTTCCCAATTAATGAAGATCTTGAGTTCTGGGCCTTTGAGGCAGGTCAAAACCTGTTTCCCAAACACCTTCCCACCTCCATGTGGGATTCTGCTCATCTCTTTGTGTTTCCTCAGGATGCAATCACAGCTTATTAATTTTAAATTGCATGGAGAGTCATTAGCCTTGTAATTGTCTGCTCAGTAAACACACTTGTCCCCAAGGGCTTATTGAGGTTTCTCTATTCCTAGGTGACCTGCCTGGGTATTGATTATTTGCTCGTTAGTCTTAATTAACTATGGTTTTTAATAAACAATTGGAAGATTATCAGGAAGCAAGGAGAAGCTTTTCCTGGGAAAC
This sequence comes from Psilopogon haemacephalus, assembly GCA_013396835.1. Classification (NCBI taxonomy): domain Eukaryota; kingdom Metazoa; phylum Chordata; class Aves; order Piciformes; family Megalaimidae; genus Psilopogon; species Psilopogon haemacephalus. Next base: position 422,648 of record VWZI01023297.1, on the reverse strand, counting down.
ATTAGAATTATAGAGTTGTTTTAATTGGAAAATACGTTTAAGATCATCAAGTCCAACCACTAAACCTGTACTGCCAAGTCCACCACTAAACCAGAATCCTCAGCACCACATCTCCAGGGCTTTTCAATCCCTCCAGGGATGGGGACTCCACCATTGCTCTGGACAGCCTGGTGTAGGCCTTGACAACCCTTTTAGTGAAGAATTTCTTCCTGATGTCCAACCTAAACCTTCCTTGATGCAACCTGAAAACACAGGACATCTGCGACCTCTCTAGGCAACCTGGGTCAGTGTCTCATCTCCTTCAGCGTAAAAAACATCTTCCTTCTCTCTAGTATAAAGCTCCCTCTTTTAATCTGAAACAACCCCTTCCTTGTCCTGTCCTCATCTTTCTTATCAGCCTATTTAAGTACTAAAAGGCCACAAGAAGGTCTCCCTGGATTATTCTCTTCTCCAGGCTGAACAACCACAACTCTCTCATCCTGTCTTCACAGCAGAGGGCTCCCAGACCTCGTATCATTTTTGTGGTCTCCTCTGAACCTGTTCCAACAAGGGGTATTGTGACTCATCTGAGTCACCTCAAGGTATCTGGATCATCCTCGTAAGGTTGGAAGATGTTTTATAGGACCTTTAGGGAACCCTCTTGTTCTCCTTTGGATCAAGAAAAATGAAGGTCAGTCTGGGGAATGGAAATGTATAGACAGCTGAGAGCCTCATCATTCCTACTTCTCCTCTTGCCTCTCTCTTTCTTATGATTAGGGAGGGGCAGGCCTCTCACAGGCCACCCTGCCATAAATGCACCCCAGCTCACTGGGAGAAAGTCTGAATTTGGAGTGCACTTAGCTTGTGTAGGCATGAGGGGTACAGGATCTGGACATCAGCCTTTTGAAGATTCACGAGTTATGCAAAACAAGTGATGAGACCAGAAACAAATATGTGCACCCGAGTGAGGACCAGCAGGTGGTACCTGGGCAACTGTAGAGGCGGTGGACATCTGTGCACCCACATGGTGAAGGAGGCAGAGAAAGGACACAATATGCTGCCACAAGTGGAGAAGTTGGATCATTGATGACTAGAGTCAGTGCAGAGTTTCCAACCTGGAAAAGTTGACGTGGGGATTTCTGTACATGAGATTTCCACCCAATGGCACTGGGAAGCACTGACTTCATAGAATCACAGAATCACAGAATGGGTGAGGCTGGAAGGGACCTCAAAGATCATCCAGTTCCAAACCCCCTACCATAGGCAGGGACATCTCCCACTAGAACAGGTTGCCCAAGGCCTCATCCAGCCTGCCCTTGAACACATCCAGGGAAGGAACAGCCACAACCTCCCTGGGCAACCCGTTTCAGTGTCTCACCACCCTCACTGTAAAGAACTTCCTCCTAACACCCCGTTTAAATCTCCCCTCTGCCAGTTTAAACCCATTCCCCCTCATCCTGTCATTACAAGACCTTGTGAATAGTCCCTCCCCAGCCCTCCTGTAGGCCCCCTTCAGATACTGGAAGGCTACTGTAAGGTCTCCTCAAAATCTTCTCTTCTCCAGGCTGAAAAGCCCCAACTCTCTCAGCCTGTCCTCATAGCAGAGGTGCTCCAGCCCTCTGAGCATCCTCATCACCCTCCTCTGGACTCACTCCAACAGTTCCATGTCCTTCTTGTACTGGGGGCTCCAGAACTGCACACAGTACTCCAGGTGGGGTCTGATGAGATCAGAGTAAAGGGGGAGAAGTGGCTGTCTGGGCCACTTGTGTACACTGCTGGCTCATGTTGGGCTTTTCGTCAATCCAGACTCCCAGGTCCTGCTCCTCAGGGCTGCTCTCAGCCATTCACCACACAGCCTGGAGCTGTGCTTGGGATTGAGCCGACCCTGGTGCAGGACCTTACACTTGGCCTTGTTGAATTTCATGAGGTTAACCTGGGCCCACCTCTCCAGCCTGTCCAGGTCCCTCTGAATGGATCCCTGCCCTCCAGCAAGTCAACTGTGCCACACAGCTTGGTGTCATCTGCAAACTTGCTGAGGATGCACTGATTCCTCTGTCCATGTCACTGACAAAGATGTTAAACAGCACTGGTCCCAGCACTGACCCCTGAGGGACGCCACTTGTCACTGGTCTCCAGGTGGACATTGTGCCCTTGATCACCACTCTGTGTGTGACCATCCAGCCAATTCCTTATCCAGCAATGCTGCATCCATTAAGTCTGTGTTTTCCCAGTTTGGTGACCAGGATGTCATGTGGGACTTGTCCTATCAAAAGACACAATTATGAAGAAATGGAGAAGAATTTTTTTTTTTCTGAGGTGGGGGGTGTGTGGGGCAAATTAATGAGAAATCAATCTGGCCTCAAAAATCCATTAATGGTGATAATGCACCCATGACGTAGCAGGAGCAAGAGCAGCAACAAAATCCAATAGCCACAGTTAAAGTGGGGCTCTGACACCTTCTGCAGTCATGGTAATTTGTGGAGGATCATGTAGGGGGCAACAGATCCAGAAGAGCACAGCAACATCTTCACTTCTTTCAAAGATGCCCTGGCTTCCAGCTGCGGTCATGCATGAGTTTCTCAAGCCTTGCCCAGAGCATGGTGATGTTGTGTTGGTACATTTCTGTGTGAGTCCATCTAATATAGAGTCAGAATCATAGAATCATGGAAGAGTTTGGGTTGGAAGAGACCTTTGGGATCAGCAAGTTCCAACCTTTAGCCCAAAACTGCCAGGTCACCATTAAATCATGGCCCTTGGCACCACATCTGAATGTCTTTAAAATACTTGAAGGGATGAGGACTCCATCACTTCTCTGGGCAGCCTGGTCTAGGCCTTGACAATCCTTTTGTGGAAGAAATCATTCCTTATGTCCAACTTAAATCTCTCCTGGCACAACCTGAGGCTGTTTCCTCTTGTCCATTTATTGAGTAACAGACCAACCCCTACCTCACTCCAACCTCTTTTCAGGGAGTTGTAGGGAGCCAGAAGGTCTCCCCTCAGCCTCCTTTTCTCCAGGCTGAACAACCCCAGGCCTTTCAGCCACTCCTTATAATTTGTGTTCTCTAGACCCTTCACCAAGCTTTGTTTCTTTGCTGACCCTCAGCCCTTTAAAGCCCTTAGCCAGGATGCCCCAGGCTAAACACAAGGTAATGTCACATAGTGACAGGACAAGGGACAATGGCTTCAAACTAGAGAAGAGCAGGACTAGATTGGACATTAGGAACAAGTTCTTTACTATGAGGGTGGTGGAACACTCTAACAGGTTGCCCAGGGAGGCAGTTGAGGTCCCTTCTCTGGAGGTGTTCAAGGTGAGGCTTAGCAGGGCTCTGAGCAGCCTGATCTAGTTGAGGATGCCCCTGCTGACTGGGGCTGGGG
>VWZI01023297.1:402086-419110 GCA_013396835.1 Psilopogon haemacephalus | reverse complement strand
GGGGGAAGGGGGGAGGGGGGAGGTGTTGGACCAGATAGCCTTTGGAGGTCTCTTTCAGCCTAGATCATTCTGTGATTCTATGATCTTCCACCCCTGTACCACAGGGTGCAAAGTTTTGGGACCACATGGATCATGTTCACCAGCATGTGGGGACCACGAGTGGGTCCTAGTATGCCATAGCCTAGTGTGTCTGCACACAAGCAGACAAATAAGACCAAGGCTTGGGTCAACAAGGTGCCCACCCTGATGACCATCAACCCCCACAAATCAGCATGACGATGCCCACATCCCACTCTTTCCATCCTCACTCCATACTGATGGACCTTTCTTTGTGTGAGGAAAGCTGCCTGTCAGTTTTATCCTAGACTCTTTCCCTCCTCATTCCCCCAAGACCAAGGCTTGGGGCAATAAAATGTCCACCATCAATCTCCACAAACCATGGGGACTGATGGTCATCCATTCCCACATGGCCTCACCCTCCATCCTCACTCCATACTGATGGACCTTTCCTCATGTGCTGAAAGCTTCCTGGCAGCTCCATCCTAGACCCTTTCCCTCCTCATTCCCCCAAGACCAAGCCTTGGGGGAATAAGCTGTCCACCTAGACCACCATCAATCTTCACAAACCATGGAGACTGATGGTCATCCATTCCCACATGGCCTCACCCTCCATCCTCACTCCATTACTGATGGACCTTTCTTCATGTGCTGAAAGCTGCCTGGCAGCTCCATCCTAGACCCATGGAGGTTCTCCCTTTTCCTCCTCCTTTCCCCAATCTCATTCTGCTCTCCCCACACCCCACCTCACCAGATGGCTGAGATTTATGAGCCAGACTTGCATTATGAGGTGAGTGACTTATCGGTCTGTCAGGGGGAGCGTTTTAAGACAGAATTATATGGGAGAGGGAAAAGATTTTTACCAAATTAATGAAAAATCAATCCAGCCTCAAAAATCCATTAATGGTCATAATGCACTGGTTACAGATAGAGAGATAGCACAGAATCCAATAGTGCCTGTTAAATACCTCTCCTGGAATGGAGCGTCTGGGATATAACTCATTCATTAGGCTGCCCATGTTTACTTTTTAAAGTGACACCAATCTCTGTCCCTGCAGGACTCCAACTCCATGCAGCATTTATAAGCCATGTTCCCTCAGTGCCCCTCTCTGAGGCCAAGATGGTCTCCACATTGAAGGAATTGATTCTCCATCCCCTTTTCTCCCCCTCTCTGGAGTAATCCCTGCTGAGATAAAGATGGGTAGACTCTGTTTCTATACCTGCTGGTTTCCACCCTTCATTGAGTGCTGGCTTTAACCCCAAATCATAGAATCCTAGACTGAAAGTCATAGAATCCTAGAATTCCAGAATCCCAATACGGCAGGGGCTGGAAGAGACCTCTGGAGGTCATGTAGTCCAGCCCCACTGCTAAAGCAGGGTTACCTACAGCAGGTTATTCAGGATCACAGTGTCCAGGTGAATTTGGAAGCTCTCCAGAAACGGAGACTCAACAAACTCTCTGGGAAGCCTCAGCCTGGGCTCCAGCACCCTCAGAGCAGAATCTCCTGGGCTTCAGTTTGCACCCATTGTTGCTTGGCCTACCACTGGGCATCACTTGAAATAGCCCAGCCTCACCCTCATGACCTCCTCCCTTGCTGAGCATTGAGCAGATCCCCTCTCAGTCTGCTTTTTTTTCCAGACTAAACAGCCCCAAGTCTCTCAGTCTCTCATCATAAGAGAGAGATTCCGGTCTCCTAATCATCCTCGTGACCTTCTGTTGGACTTTCTCCAGTAGTTTCTGTCTCTCTTGAACTCAGGATCCCGGAGCTGGACACAGTAGCTCTCTTAAGGTCTGACCTGCATCTGATTGTGTCTCCTTTCTACTTTCTAGGTTTTATCTTAGCTCCTGACTTAATCTAGCCTGAGATTAAATGGCCTCAAGTTGCACCAGAGGAGGTTTAATTTGGGCATTAGAAAAAATGTTTTTCCTGAAAGAGTGGTCAGGCATTGGAACGGTCTGCTCAAGGAGGTGGTGGAGTCACTGTCCTTGGAGAGACTCCAAACTCACATGGATTTTAGCCTGTGCAACCTGTTCTGGGTGATCCTGTTGCAGCAGAGGGGATGGACTAGGAGACCTTCTTGTGGCCTTCCAGTATCTGAAGGGGGCCTACAAAAAAGCTGGGGAGGGACTTTTTAGGCTATCAGGTAGTAACAGGACCAGGGGGAATGGAGCAAAGCTGGAGGTGGGCAGATTCAGATTGGATGTGAGGAGGAAGTTTTTCAGCATGAGAGTGGTGAGGCCCTGGTACGGGTTGCCCAGGGAGGTGGTTGGGGCCACTTCCCTGGAGGTGTTTAAGGCCAGGCTGGATGAGGCTCTGCCCAGCCTAATTGAGGGTAGGGTGTCCCTGGGCACGGCAGGGGGGTTGGAACTGGATGATCCTTGTGGTCCCTTCCAACCCTGACTGATTCTATGATTCTATGATTCTGTCCCCAGAAGTCCTTTCCAACTCCCACCATCCAGAAACGCCGTGAAACACCTCCAGATCCAGCTGTGTGCTGGCATCCATGTGTTGGATATGTGTCTCACACTGCAGCTATTCTTCATCCAACCAGGAAAAATCTCTTCCTCTCCTTGTGACGGAAGAGTGACGACCATTAAATCTTGGCTTGTCTACCAGCCAAAAGGAAGTAGTGGATTTGGTGCTGCTGTGACCTCACCTCCTTTTGCTTTAACAGCCTTGGGATTCCTGCAGTTGCCGCTGATCCTCTCCTGATTTATGCTGAGCAGAGGTGGGATCAGGACCCAGCGTGTTTGGCTGCGATGCCTGGATAGAGTCAGCTGCACACCTCGACCCTGCTAAATGTCATAATGCGCCAGGCTTTTGTTTCCTTTAAATCTTTTTAAAAGCAATAAAAAGCCCCAGAACGCTCCCAAGAACCAACCATCTAGCAAAGTGACAGCCTGTCAAAGCTGCCTCACCAAGAAACCCTGGTCCTAGCAGATTTTAAGCAGGAAAATTTATTCCTGTGTCGCTCATCTCTCCGAGTGAAAAATGGCCAAGGGCTCCTCTTTTGCATGAAGTCTTGAAACCACCACAGTGCTCAAACGAAGCAGATCGGCTTGAAACAGAACCATTCATCATCTGGAACAGGCAGCCATGACAAGTACCACCACCACAAAAAAAAAAACCAAAAACAAACCAAAAACAACCCAACAAAAAGTAACCCAGAAACAAAACAAATAAAGAAAGAAAGAAAGAAAGAAAAAAAAAATGAAGTTGTGGGTTTTATCCAAGCTTAAATGATCCTGCCCATTAATATGACATGACAGGGTGTAGGGCTTGGCCAGGAAACAGCTTTGCTGATATCTAGCAGAGGTTTCCAGCAGAGTGGCTCTATTAGCTTGTTTGCCTTTGCTGCCACATATTTCTACATGAGTTTTCCCAATTCCAGCCCCCATTCAGGGCATTTTTTTGGGGTGGGTTTTGGTGACAGACACCTGGTAACTAATGTCTGTTGTGAGTTTGTGTTGTGTTACCTTCTAGGGTGCATTAGGGTAGGATGAGGATGGAGAACAAGAAGATGTGGAGGGGAGTATCTTTGAGCAGTTTTCCATCCCTGGGGGTATGGTGTGGGGATGGATTTTGCTGGAGATGGCTTGGGATGAGCAGGTAGAGTCCAAACTGACTATATTTTCTTTCACACTGCTTGTGCACACTTCCAGCTTGACTTTTGTTTGACAGCGCTCTGGGATGAACTCCTTTTGAGGTTGGAGGAGATGATCCTTGTAAAGCAACTAGCTGTCATGAGTCCCCTTTTTTTCCCCCAAGATCATATCCCATGGGGTTATTCCAAACAATCTTAGGTCTTCTCTCTAGATGTCCAGGGCTTTGATCCTGCTTTTTGTCTTATTCTCTTCCCTCCAGACCCTGAACATCCTTTCACAGTCACTGCAGCCAAGGGAAATACACTCTCCACCTTCCCCAAGAGGAAAACCACTCAGAAACTGTGGGTGGCTTGTCCATCAACTGGATCTGAAACTTAATCCTGGTTCAGGAAGGTATAGACTATACAAAACAGCTTTGGGTTCAAGTTCAGACTCCAGACGTCCTGTCAAGGCAGGGAAGAAAGCCATGTCATCTCCATGTTCTTGGTCTGCTTCAGGGCTACTTCACCCTCACAGTAAAAAAAGATGTTCCTCATGCTGAAGTGAAACTTCCTGGGTTCCAGTTTGTGCCCATTGCCCCTCATTCTGTCACAGTGCACCAGTGAAAAGAGACTGGCTCTGTCTTCTTGACACCCTTCCTTAAGCTATTTGCAAACATTGATCAGATCCTCTCTCAGTCTTGTCTTCTCCAGGCTAAACAGCCCCAGGTCTTTCAGCCTTTCCTCATCAGAGAGATATCATCCTTGTGGTCTCCACTGGACTCTCTCCAGCAGCTCTCTGTCTCTCTGGGTTTCAGGGGAAACCCAGAACTGGACTCAGTACTCCAGGTGTGGCCTCACCAGGTCAGAGCAGAAGGGGAGGAGAACCTCCTTTTTTCTGCTGACCACACTGTTCTTAATGAACCCATGAGACTCTTGGCCTTCTTGGCTACAAGGGCATATTGCTCTCTCATGGTCAACTTACTGTCTACCAGGACCCTGCAAGGTCCTTCTCCATGTTGCTGCTTTCCAGCAGGTCAAGCCCTGACCTTTATGGGTGCATGCTGCAAGACTCTGCACTTGGCCTGCTTGAACTCTGTGAGATTCCTCTCCACCCAACTCTCCAGACTCTGCAGATCTCACTGAATGTCAAACGCAGCCCGACAGGGTGTCAGGCACTCCTCTCAGTTTTGTATCATGGGCAGAGGTGTGATATTATCTTCTCCCACCCGGCTGGGACTCTGCCAGGTCCTCACACATGGACTTGTCACGTGTGACACTGTGATGGCCACTTGCAGGACTGTTCCATAGGCTGCAGGCAGCTTTTAGTTCAGAAATGCTGACAGGTAAGCAGCTTAGATCCAGCGTCATGGGCAAGTGTAGCCTCCAGATTTTAATTCCCCCAGCAGGTTTAAATGCAAAAGGGAAAATGAGAAGAAAGCTTCATTTTCTTCATCTGCTCTCAGAGCGGGATTTAAAAGTTCGGATTCAAAACTGTCATTAAACATCAAAAGCCCCAATGATTGCTCTTGGTCCACCCAGTGTCAAAACTCAAGAACCACAGAATCTCCAGCATGGTGAGGGTTCAAAGGGACCTTTGTGGGGCATTTGGTCCAATGTCCCTGCTAAAACAGAGTCACCCACAGCAGGTTGCTCAGGATGACAATGTCCAGGTGGGTTTGGAATCTCTCCAGAGAAGGAGACTCCACAATTTCTCTGGGCAGCCTGCTCCAGGGCTCTGCCATCTTCAAAGTGATGAAGGTTTTCCTTATATTTAACTGAAACCTCCTGGCTTCCAGTTTGTGCCCATTACTCCTTGCTCTGTCACTGGCCATGACTGAAAGAATCTGGCCCTACCCTCTTGCCCCCTACTCTTTAGGTATTGATCAGCATTGAGAAGATATCCTCTGAGGCTGCTCTTCTCCAGGCTGAGAAGAAGATGAAAGAATTGCTGTATTTCTCTCCATCTTTGTGTGTGCAAGAAAGCTAGAAGCTCTGTGGAGCTCTGTGTCACTATGTGCCATCCTCACCCAGCTGGTGCCGCGCAGAAGGTCAGCTGGGACTTCAGTGCATCACTGTGGCCTCCAAATCTATTTCCCTGTCAGCATTATTTCTTCCCTTGTGCAAGTCCCCTGCTAAAACCAGATCCCAGCTGTGCCTGACATTGCACAAAACCCAGCTCCTGGCCTTGGGAGTTATCTTGTGCATGGTCACAGGGACCTGGAGGAGGGTGGCAGGGGATTTATCTGCTGCAGAGCTATGGGCAGTGGATCTGCTGTGGCGTGGAGCTGCCTTCAGCAGATCCATGGTGACACTTTGTCCCTCAGGGAGCTGGGGCTGTCCCATGTTTGCAGCCTCAAGGGGTGACCTTCCACAACCCCACGTGCACACAAGGCTCTTTGGGGGACTTGCACGATGATGAAAAGATTCAGTTGGGAGCCTAACCGCAAGTTTCCCCACATTGATGTGGTCTGTGGGTGCAGACAAATTCCCAGCACCCCAGACACCCTGTTTTGCCACAATTCCCTCAGCTGCTCCTCATGAGACTTCTGCTCTAGACCCTTCATCATCTTTGTTGCCCTTCTTTGGACACTCTCCACTGTCTCAATGTCCAATCCCACAGGCTTCAGCACCTACATGGCAGATCTTTCCCTCTCTGCCCTGGACTTTGAAGCTCAGAGAGATGTAGGGTCCTCCCCGATTCATGACCTTCTCCTTCTCATTCCCAGTCTTTGTGATCTCAAGGATTTTCTGGTTGCAATAAGTTTTGGCCAGAATCTGGTTCCTTGCCCTTGGCTGTTCTTTGTGGGGCAAAAATGCTGCTGGGAGAGATAGATAGAGACCATCAGCACTGGGAATGGTGTCAGTGATGGGATTGCTTTTATGGTGCTTCTCTGCACCATCGTGAAATATCTTGGGCTAAGCTTTTATTTTAACCCAAAATCTATACCTTGGGCTTAGCCAGACCTGAGAAGACCTCTTAATTTTGTCTTTAAATAACAAGTTGAGCATTTGCCAAGGCAAGAGGAGGAGAAAAAAATAAATTTTAAAATGTTTTCCTAAGGTATTTGGGAAGCCAAGAAGTCCCCTGTTACAGAGTCATGGTTTCAAACAACCTTTTTCCCAACTAAAATAATTCCCTCGATCTGATTTTAGACATTTTGTGTGGAAGCTCAAAAAAAAAAAAAAAAAAAAAAAGATTTTAAGTGATACCTCATGAAAGTCAAATCAAGTTGAGTCCTTTCTTTCTTTCTTTTTTAACTTAAAGATGATTTTTGCCCTGTTAGATTTCATACATTTTGGTGGTTCTCACTCAATGAAGCCATGAACAAAGTCCTTCAGTGCAAAGTGAGATCTCTCTCAGCTGCTTTCATGCTGTGCTTAAATATGAGAAGGAGATCCATATCCATATCTACATGTGCATGAGATACTTAAGAAAATGCTTTCCTTGGCTTCAAATATTAATATTTAAGCTGACCCACCTCTACCATCCACCTCATTATTCATTCTTTGAGGATCTTCTCAATGCTTCTCGCTACATAAAGGGTGGCGGTCAAGAGGATGGACCCAGACTCTTGTCAGTAGTGGCCAGTGACAGGACAAGGGGTACTGGGCGCAGACTGGAAGAAAAGAGGTTCCACTGGAACATGAGAAGCTTCTTGATGGTAAGGGCAAAAGAGCAGCGGAGCACATTGCCCAGAGAGGTTGTGGAGATTCCAAGCCCACCCAGACATTGTGATCCTGGGCAGCCTGCTGTGGGTTCCACTGCTTTAGCAGGGGATTTGGGCTGTATGATCCCCAGAGGTCCATTTGAACCTCTACCACACCAGGATTCTGTGATTCTGAGATAGGGAAACTGAGGCATGCCTACACCAAGAGGGATCCTGCTTACTCCTTTCCTCAATTCTCATTTTGTCTCTGGATTATGGTCTGAAATCACCTTTGCTAGGACAAGCATCCTCCATTGATGAGTTATATACTTGGGCATCCAGGGAGCATCACAAGGCAAACCGCTCAATGACACTGGTCCCACAAGAAGAGGTCCCCACAGTTCCTGAAGTAATTTGTGAGCAATCACTGAGCAGCCAAGCATTTAAATACTTTTTAGACTCAATTAAAATGTTTGAGTGAATTGCTGGGTTTTGGAGGTTTGGGGTGGTTTTTTTGTTTTTCTTTGGTTTTGGCTATTTTTTTTCAAAAAAGCCTTTTTAAATACCACTAAGAACGTCTTTATTCATTTCTGCTTATGTGATTGGCAGAGCAAGGATGCTTGAAAGCCTTGAGGTCATTCCGTGAGTCATTAATCCTGCTGGACACAAGCTTTGTTAGCAATATTTTCTTCTCCAGCTGGGTGAGAACTGACTGTCACTAAAAGCCTGGTGGATTCAGCCCCAGGCTTGGTCTCAATTTGGGGTAGCAAGCGTTAAGATCCTCAGCACACCACCAAGTCAGGCATATCTGTATCTCTCCCAGTGAAGAGCAGCAGAGAGCTAAGGCATGAGGGTGTTGTGATATTTTCTTCTCTCTTCAAGCATTGCTGCCCTCTCTGTTGGGTAAAACACAAAGATCCGGGGAAGTCTGGATCTTAGGAAGAAGTTGTTCAGTACAAGGTGGTGGGACTCTAGAATAGGCTTCCCAAGGAGGCTGTGGATGCCTCCTCCCTGGGGTTGTTTGACGCCACGCTGGATGAGGTCTCGAGCAGCTGAGTGTAGTTGGGAGGCATCCCTGCCCATGACAGGGAGGTTGGACTAGATGATATCTAAGGTCTCTTCCAACCTAAGACATTTTAGTGTTCTGTGATGATTCTGTGAAGTCTTGACTATTGGTTAGCAGCAGAAGAGATGTGTTTTGAAGAGCCCTTAAGATGTGGAGTGCTATTCCGATTGCTGGCTTAGCTGGCCCCATGAATTTGGATCTTTCAAGTGACTGCTTCAGTTTGCCTTCCAGACCGTCAAATCCGCAAAGGACATTTCATCTTCAGCATGTTGAACCTTTGGTTTCACAGAAATCAAAAGCTGAAGTGCTGCAACTCTTCTTTTTATCATAGGCAGAAGGCAGAATACACTGAGATCTTCACGGCAGCCAGGAGATTCTTGGTTGGCCAGGCCTCTCCTGGGCTGGAGAAGGAGACAAAGCCTCCTCAGACCCATGTCAATCTGCCCTGGTGCTCCTCTGGGATCAGTCAGTGTCTGAGCACCTGCCAAGTGATTGGAGGGCACCCTGACTTCATCTTCACTTCCTTTCCATGATGTCGTATTTCCCACTCAAGGCTTATTTCTTGCACTTCTGGCATTTTGGGAGCATCTTTAGGAAAAGCAAAGCTTGCTCTTTCTCCTCCACCACTCCCATCATCCCAGTCAGTCCAGGATGCTGTCCAGAGCAATACTCATCATTGTCAATATGGTCTTTGATGGCAGGGTTGACCAGGGTCAATACAGTCAGATTCCACCCCAGAATGTTTCACAGTGGATGTGACAGATCAAATCAATCAGTCCATGAATGACTCATTACCACCAAGCCGGCGCTGGGTTCTTCTGCATACCATGGTGGTGGGAGACTGTGGGTAAAATTAATGGCACCTTTTTCCTGCTCCACCTCATTTCCACCTCAACTCCCAGCGTTCTCCCCAACCCCTCCCCCTGCCCCCCACCAATTTTAGACATTCATATTTTCAATGCCAAGCCTCAGAAGGTGCCTCTAATGAGCCAGCTGGGCTCCATAAGCTCTTAAGCAGCTCTAGACATGTCCACGTCACAGAAGGCAGTGCTGTGATAGCAGAAGTGAGCAGGACAGATTTTCTGAGGAGCTCATCTTCCACTGAGATGTCCCAAGACTTGGGCAGACGTCGGATTAGGTGCTTATTATCCTCCCCCAGTTATAGTAACTCATAATCCTGGGATGATGGTTTTGACAGGTGGAGATGAGTGATTGGACCCATCCCTCCCACCTCTAAGACACTTCCAGCAGTTCAGTAGCAGACCAGACTCCTCATCATCCATCAGGGATGTCACCTCAACTTTACCCTGCATTTAGCTTGCTCCTGGTGACATCCTTAAGGATCTGCTGCTGGACCATCTCTCTAAACTTCATGTGAAGATAATAAATCCCTTTAACTCCACACCAAAGCATCTCTGGTGGGTTTCCAGCAGAGATAAAGAGGAGGGATCATATCTAGGCACCCTTTTCTCCTGGGGACACCAAGCCAGCAGCTCCTCAGATTTTTTCCTCTAGTGCAGCAACTGACTTGGCACTTTTGCATCTGTGTCCTAATGAAGTGGTGATTAATTTCCTCAGGCCACACTAGGATCTTTACTAAGGAGAGAAAAAGCACATCCTGAACTTGTCCCCATCTCCTCTAGAGCAGGGTTGGGCTCCCCTCCTCTTTCCCCTCCTCATTTTTCCCACTCTGCCTTCTCTCTCCTACTAAATTAATCTCCATTGCTCCAGAGGTCTCTCTCGCACACACCGCTGACCCAAGCTCAAATTGATTTTTTTTTCCTCCCTTACCCCTCACCTCCTGCTGCTTTCTGCCAGCAAAGCACAGAGAGGATTTTTTTTAATTTTTTTTTTCTCCCTACTAGCATTATTTTTATTTTTGGAGGTACTAAACTTTGACCTTCTGGGCTCTGGGAAATAAAAAAATAAATTAAATTAATTTAGAAGTGTAAAATGAATTATTTCAAATTCAGGAACATGAAGGAACCTGAAGGGGAGGTGGGGGGACTTTTTTTACTGCCTGCTTAAGGGGCAAAATTACTAAGCCAGCTGTTGGGTTTTCATTCTATCTTAATTGTTCACTGCTTGCTGCAATTACCCTGTGACTTGTGGACGTTTATTTCTCCTGTTTTAGACAGACCAGATCAGAAATATCCTGTCCTGTAGCTCTGAGATGTTAGGATGGTCCTGATGTCGGTAAGTCCATTTTAAATTCACCTTCTAAGGTGATAATTACAGGGTTTGGGGTAGAGAAGCTGGGCACGATGCTCACAGCAGGGTGAAGGTGAGACGGCAGTGTGCACACGTGGCCAAGAAGGCCAATGGTATCCTGGCTTGGAACAGCAAGAGTGTAGCCCTCAAGATTAAGGATTGTCCCTCTCTACTGGGCACTGGTGAGGTCACACCTCAAATTTTGGCTGAGTTTTGGACACTTCACAAAGGATATGGAGATGCTGGAGGAGGTCCAGGGAAGAGCAATGAAGCTGGTGAAGGTCTGGAGACCAGGCCTGGTGAGGAGCAGCTGAGGGAACTGAGGTTATTCAGCCAAGGGTACATCTTCTGGCTCACTACAGCTCCCTGAAACGAGGTAGGACAGAGGTGGGGCTCACTCTGTTCTTCCCAGGAGCAAGTGACAGGACAAGAGGAAGCGACTGCAAGCTAGGTCAGGGGAAGTTTAGGTTGGACATTTGGAACAATTTGTTCCTTGAAAGGATTGTCAAGCCCTAACTCAGGCTGTCCAGGGCAGTGGTAGAGTTCCCATCCCTGAGAGGACTGAAAAGCCATACAGATGTGATGCTGAGGGACGTGGGACCAGTAGCAACCTGGTTAGTGGTTGGGTATCATGATCTTAATGGCCTCTCCCAACCTGAATGATTGGAATGGGTCTGAAAAACGGATGGGGACGTTTGAAAGGTTGGCCTGATTAAACCACCAACAGGAGCTGTGGGAGCAGCATCCTGGCTCTCGACAATGAAAATCCTCCTTGACAGGGACAGGAGAGTCAGTCTTCTTCCAAGGGTCAGCCTGGTGTTGGATTTCAGCTCCAGGGCCCAGCTGGGGAAGCTGGCCCCAGAATGCCTCCCTCTGTGAGTGCAGCCAGCACACCAAGTCAGCAACTCTGGAAATGGCTTCTCAGCAGCTTCTGGGGGACGTCTCAAGGATAGTGCTCCTGCAGAGGCCACATGGGGCTGGGACACCAGGATGACACACACAGCATGTTACGGTCAATCTGTGGCAGGGATGGAGTGGAAAGAAGAGGGCAAGAAAACTGTGCAAGATGTCTGGAGTGGACTTGTCCTTTAGTAAAGGAGCAAAATAAGTGGGTACTGGACAAATGTTACCTCTGCAAATGTGTTGGGGACACCTGTCCAGCACCATTGCCCTTTCTGCTGAGAAACACCTTGGTCAGGGAGTGAAAGGTTTAGGACACTCTGTACCATACTCCTAAAGCAGGACATCTGGGGCTAGCCTTAGCACAGGGCCAGCCTGCTGCTCCAGAGACTCCCAGGTGCTCTTGCAAAGACAGAGAAAGATATAACCACCTTCAGGAGGGAGACAGAAGTGACCAACCCAGAGACAGAGTACAGAGACTCTGAAGAACCAGGGAGTATCACACATGGATCATCAGAGTCCCAGCTTGATGCATGAGTAGATGGGGAAGAAAAAGGTAGTGGGTTGATTCCAGGTAGCTCTGACCTCCTTGACAGGAAAAATTGTCCTTGCACCTAAAGCTCTGGTACTCTGATGTGGTCAAAGACAAAACATCAGGAGAATGAGACTGGACTTTCTAAGCATCCTGAATCTCAGCCTGCTTTCTAGAGTCAAAGATGGCAAACCCAGGGCTTTTATTTATTTATTTATTTTTCCCAGTGAAAATTCATGGAGAAACCTTTCCTGTTCTCCTTGGACACCACAAGTGATAGTTGTGGCTTCTCTACCATTCTTCCTTTAAAGAGGTTTCATGTGCCCTGGTGGGTCTTTGCTCCTTGCACTCCACCAGAATCACCTCTCAGTCACCTCCATCTTGCAGCAGCCCACAGGTGAGTTCAGGAAGCCAGGCATAAGAAAAAGGAAGATGTGGGAAGCAGCAGGGATGGGGCCAACTGTTCCCTAAGCAGTGTAAAGGTCTTTGCAAGGTGATGGAAGAAACCAGCTCTTTCTCCTACAGTTCTTTACTGTTGACACTTTACAGACTAAAGGTTGCTGGTTTTACAAAAGGATTGAGGCATCTGGAAAGGAAATGCTTTGGGGTCTCATCTGCAGAGTCAAACAGAGGCAGGTGGTTGTGCCATGACCTCAGACACTGATCAGGTTTATTCTGCTTTGCTGTGCAAAACAGTCTGGTGTTGGACAGTGGTGGAAGGGAGAAGAGGTAGCTGGAGAAGGTACTTCCCAGCAGAGCTCCTGGAGGACATGTACACCAGCTGAGTAATTTGGGGGTAAAAATATCCATGTACTGCTTGCCTACAAATTAGGGGATCCAGCAGCCATGAAGCAATTGGATGAGATGACCTTTAAAGATTCCTTCCAACCCAAAACATTCTATGATTCTATGATGAGTGGAGTCTACAGGGCAGGATGGAAGCCACCAACCTCACATGGACCATGGTAGAGATGGAGTGTGCACCAAAGTCAGTGGCTGAGGTGTGTCAGGTCATTTGGGATGTGTCTACATCACAGCCAAGTGTATCAGTATAAGTAGCATCCAGTGTAAGCAGCATCCAGCTGATCTGAAGTGGTGCAACAATAGACAGAGCCCATTAGCAGGGGCCTCAGTGATACTCAGAGATGGAAGAAAGGTCAGGCATGCAAGGTGAGAGGCTGCCATCCAGAGGGACCTGGACAGGCTTTAGAGATGAGCCTCTGTGAACCTCACAAAGGTTCAACAAGTCCAGCTGTGAGGTTCCACTCCTGGGTCAGGGCAATCCTCAGTATCATTCCAGGCTGGGGCATGAAGGGATAGAAAGAAACCCTGTGGAAAAGGACTTGGAGGTGCTCGTGGGTGAAAAGCTGGACATGAGCAGACACCATGCACTGGAGCCAGCCCTGTCCTAGGCTGATCCCCAGCACCATGGGCAGCAGATGGAGGGAGGGGATTCTGCCCCTCTGCTGCACTCTGCTGAGAACCCACCTGTAGTGCTGGGGCCAGCTCTGGAGTCTTCAGCATAGCAGAAACATGGACCTGTTGGAGTGGAGACAGAGGAGGCCACAGCAATGCTGGGAGACCTGGTAGCCTTATGCTATAAGGCCAAGCTGAATGAGTTGGAGTTGTTCAGCCTGAAGAAGGAAAGGCTCCATGGACACCTTCTGGTGGCCTTTCAGTGCTTAAGGGAGGGGTACAGCAAAGCTGGGGAGGGGCCTTGATCAAGGAGTGTAGTGATATGATGAGGGGTGATGGTTTTAAACTGAAAGAGGGGGATTTAGATTGGGTATTAAGAGGAAATTCTTCACTAGGAGGGTGATGAGATCCTAGCACAGGCTACCCAGAGAGGTGGTAGCTGCCCATCCCTGGAACTATTTCAAGTCATGTTGGACAGAGCTTTGAGCAACTTGTTATTGTGGAAGATGTCCCTGCCCATGGCAGGGAGGCTGGAACTAGATGACATTTAGGATCTTTTCCAATCCAAACCATCCTATGATTATTTTATGTCTCTCTGATTTTGGGGTGAGGGTCTCTACAGGTCAAAGCCCTCTAGTTCCTTAGCAGGGTGTCTCGACTCCAGTTGATGGGCTCTACTCAGATGCCTGCAACATCTGCAGAGAGAAGAATCAAAAGGGAGGAGGGGGGGGGAGGGGTGGAAACAAACAAAGAACAAGCCAAGGCCCCCAGCCAGACGTTTACCCAGATGAAACATTGATGTGCCCATTTGATCTTGGAGATGTAATTACTGCCGCTTGCCCATTGATCGCAGCGAGGAGTATTGACCAGCCCCGGTGCTCGTGGATTCTGCATTCCAACTCCACTAAGCAATGTATCACTGAAACCAAGCCCAAAGCCAACTCTCCTCGTGGTTCCAGCTCCTTACAGTAACCTCACCACGATGTGCATCGCCCTAGAGACAGTGAGTGTCTTTTTGCTCTCTAAAGGGGCTTTTTTTAGGTCACTGTGTTGGTTTATTCCATCAACAGCTTGTCTCACCTGGGGTCTGTATGTATATTACACGAATCTCTTTGGGACAGGAGGGTCAGGAGGGTGCAGCTGCTCAGCTGGAACTAGGTCAGGAGCTGGGCTGATGTAGAACAGCTGGTAAATATCAGGAGGTGTCAAGTGGAGAAACTAGTACAACTGGGTACCTGGGATTTCCCTTGGAGAAGAAGTTTGCACAGGGCTTTGAGCAACCTGATCTTGCTGAAGATAGCCCTGCTCACTCAGGGGGATTCATTTAGATGACCTATAAAGGCCCCTTCCAATCTAAGCTATTCCATGACTCTATGCCTGTTGGCCTGGTCCCAGGGATTCAGAAGACACCAGCCTTTCTGTGTTTTTTCCGTATATGCATGGCATCTGCACATGGGAGTCCCACATGTGAGGTGGGTTCCATGTGGGCATCAATGTTTTAAGGTAAAGGGAAGCATCACAGCCCTGCATGCCTCCATCTCCTACCCACCAGCAGCACCCTGAGGGGTTTGTTCCCATTCTGCTGAGCTGCTTGCTCTTGCAGCTATACGTTGGCAGAAGAACAGGTAGCTCACATGAGCTGAGGGTGCTCTCTCTTCTGTGGACCTGTGGGTCTATGCCTATTGGTCTGGTCCCTGATACAAGCCAGGATGCTGGTGGTGTTCAACAGCAATTTCCCAACTCCCTCTTCTTCAGGTAGAGGTTTATGCAGGCTCTGAAAGGATTTCCATTTGGCTTTTTTTTCTTTTTCCTTCCTTTTCCATTCTTTTGCTCTTTAAACCAAACAATCTTCTCGTCTTTTACTATTTCTGGGGGAAAGCTACAATCAACCTATCCAAAGCCCACACCTGAGGGTTGCCCAAGGTGCAGTGACAACCATCTACCTTACAGCAATAACTCCACAAATAGATCCCAGAGAAGAAGTGAAAATCCTGGTGTACTGTCAGCCATGAATCCCTTCCAGGAGAGATGTCATCATTTTACAGCCAGGTAGGATCACAGAGAAAGAAGGAAGCAAACTGAGAAGGGATGGATGTGGGGATGAACCCCATAAACACAAGGTTGGGGCAGGTGGCTGGGGCCTTTCTGGCTGTGGGGCTTTGGTGTTGCAGGGATATGAGTGGTGGCATTTGCATGGTGATGCTGCTAGACATCATCCAGGCTTTTCTGGCATAAATCCACCTCTATCTGGCCATGCCACAGAAACATCTTCCTGGTTGTCATTAGTGAGCCCAACATTAAGCAGGGATGGGTACAAATGTAACAACCCTGTCGGAGGGGGTCAGATGGGAGATCAGCAAAGCTGGAAAGAGGACAGGACATTTGGGTTCATTTTGCAGCAGATCTGCTTCTGAAAAAGACTCCTTTGTTCTACTTTGTGCTCTGGAAAATGGAGTTCATCCCTACCATGAATCATGGTTGCAGAGAGTGGTTCAGAGTGCTGGCACATGGTGGCACTGCTGTAGGACAGAGCTGTGTTGGTCCTGGTCTGGTCTCTGAAATCCTGGATTTAGCCCCTCTGAACTGACCTGGAATAATTACAAGGATGGGGCATCTACCACCTCTCTCTGTAACCTGGACAAGGTCTCATCATGCAAGATTTCTTCCTTCTCTCTAGTCTAGATCTCCCTCTCTTAGTTTCAAACCATCAACTCTTGTCTTGTCACAACAGGCCCTGCTAAAAACTGTGTACCCAGCTTTCTTCTAAGTACTGAAAAGTCACAAGAAGGTGTTCTTGCCATCAGAAATGTGCTTCTAACCCATGAGGGAGTGACAAGCCTCAACAGACCTTGCTCAGCCCTGGATGCTCCCTTCAGGGTACCAGTCTCTGGCAACCAAGAACCCTTGAACCACTGGTGGATCCCATCTTCAGTGTAACACCTTCCATCCTCAGCCGACTGCTCTGCACTGCTCTTGGTTGCATCTACCATGGTGGATGCTTGTGTGGTGAATACATCATCCCCATCATAGGGATGGCTGATCCATCCCCATCATCAGCTTGGTCATGTTCTGAGGTATCATAGAATCATAGAATTGCATGGTTGGAAAAGACCTCAAGAGCATTGAATCCCAGAGTGACCTGGACAGGCTGGAGAGGTGGGCCCAGGCTAACCTCATGAAATTTAACAAGGCCAAGTGTAAGGTCCTGCACCCGGGTCGCTGCAATCCCAAGCACAACTCCAGGCTGGGTGGTGAGTGGCTGGAGAGCAGCTCTGAGGAAAAGGACCTGGGGGTCTGGGTGGATGAGAAGCTCAACATGAGCCTGCAGTGTGCACACGCGGCTCAGACAGCAACTGTGTCCTGGGCTGCATTAAGAGAGGTATTACCAGCAGGGCAAGGGAGGTGATTCTCCCCTTTTACTCTGCTCTTGTAAGACCCCACCTGGAGTACTGTGTGCAGTTCTGGAGCCCCCAGCACAAGAAGGACATGGAACTGTTGGAGAGAGTCCAGAGGAGGGCCACGAAGATGCTCAGAGAGCTGGAGCACCTCTGCTATGAGGACAGGCTGAGAGAGTTGGGGCTTTTCAGCCTGGAGAAGAGAAGGCTTC
>VWZI01023297.1:350333-402020 GCA_013396835.1 Psilopogon haemacephalus | reverse complement strand
CAGGTTGCCCAGGGAGGTTGTGTCTGCTCCCTCCCTGGATGTGTTCAAGGCCAGGCTGGATGAGGTCTTGAGCGACCTGATCTAGTGGGAGATGTCCCTGCCTATGGTAGGGGGTTTGGAACTGGATGATCTTTGAGGTCTCTTCCAACCTAGACCATTCTATGATTCTATGATTCTATAAATCCGGTCATACCCTGACATCTCCCTGTACACATGTCCCTAAGCACCTCATCCAAATGTCTTCTGAACACCTCCAGGCATGGTGACTTCACCTCTTCCCTGGGAAGCCCATTCCAGTGCCAGCAGGGAGCAGAATGGAGGCTGATGGCCAACACAAGCTATATATAGATCCATCCCTCAAACAGGTGAATCAGGANTGGTGACAGATGTGCTCATCTGCTGGTAGTTCATGCTGCTGGTGGCTTCCCTCCTCATGCTGTGGTGATGAATGGATTTACCCTGCATGAAATCACTGGCAGTAGCTTGGCTGATCCATCAGCTGCTCCTTGCTCACCACTTTTCAGTCCCCGAGGTGAGCTTGGTATCCACAGCTCTTCCTCAAGGCTCAGAAGGCTTAAGGATGGGGACAGGGATAAGAATAGGAGAGTTTGGGACCCAGCAGAACAGTAACATGCTGGTGGGGTTCTCCCTGGGGTTTGGCAGGTGGTTTCAATACCTTTAAACTGTCCAGAAAGAATCTTCATGTCCCTGTTTTTAATTCCATATTTTTAATTTGACACTCTGCTGGGCATCACCCTCTTGTGTGGCAGATCTGGTCCCCTTAGAGAACCTGATCTCAGGTGAAGCCAACTCTGTCTTTCATGCCCGAGGCTGGTAGAGGGGTGAGGAGACAGACTGTGGGGTGACAGAGAGGGATGGTGGGGCGGGTGTCAGTGATCATGCTGAGGAACTGCTGCCTGCCTTGAGTCTGTGCTCATGCTTGTCAGAGCTGGACTCTATGGAGCTCGTCCTTACATTCCTGTTGGAAAACCACCTGCTCCAGAGGTGGCACTTGTCCTGCTGAAACCTGCATGCTGGGACATGGAAAATCCACTCTGGGAGGACTCTGAAAGGTGACAGGGAAGGTAGAGGTGCTTCAGCCAAGCCTGGTCTTGGGTTGTCTTTGTGGCATGGGGCAGCAGCTCAGGGTGTCAGTGCAGTGTGGATGTTGACCTGGATTTGGTTGGGGATTGGCTGGGGATGTTCATTCAAAGGGATGCTTGGTTCATTCAAAGGACTCTTGAAACCTGCAGCCACAGGAAGCAGAAACATGAAGTAAGCCAAGTCCTGCTAAATCATGGAGGTTCAAACCCCCAGCCAGGGCTTGAGGATGTTATAAATGCCTCCACCCAGGGGATGTGCTGGTTCATTTCCATAGGATTGGGTTAAGCCAAAACTTTTTCCCATCTCCTCTCACCCTAGATGTGCCTTCAGATGCTACCTGCCAGAACAGGGACCCATCTCTGCAGCAACAGAGGAAAACAAAGAGCAAGGATGGGACAAGAAGAAGATGACAATTCATGGACCAAGGATTCCATCAAGTCCCAGCCTAGCTGTGAGCAAAACCTCCTCCTGTTCCTATCAGAAGAGGTTTTAGGGACCAACTGGGCTGCTCCGCTGGCTCGCAGGGAGCATCTTGGTTGCTCATCAAGGGTGATCATCAGTGGTGAGGAGTCCTCTAAGGTGCTTCACCCGTGCAAGGGTTGCTCTTTGCCACTGTAGCAGGGTGTTGGGACTTGATCAAGAAAGAGCTGTAGCAGCTTCAGCGTGGGCTTGGGCAGGGTAATGGATGGGAAAAGCTGGCTGACTCAGGAGAAAAAAAAAAAAAAAAGAAAGAAAGAAAGAGAAAAAAAAGTAAAAAAAAATCAATGGTCAGAGTGGAGATGACATCATAGCACCATTATTATATCATCAGACACATGCTGATGATTTATGACTCAGATAATCACTCTCCTCCTACACTGGCCTCAGCTTGATGTCTCCTGCCCTGTGTACCCCAGAGCTCTCAAAAAGCAACTCTTGGGTTAAAAAGCAGAGAGTGAGGCCATTATGGGCCTTGTGATATCCTTCTGGCCTCTTCAGCCTCTCTCTCCAGAGGGATCTGGGGAAAACACTAGTGCTGTTCTTCACTAGTTGCCTTTTTGTCCAATTATGATGGTGCATCCTTTGGGGATGAGCTTTTGCTCCAAGGCTTACTGAGTTTGGCCTAATCTCTTCGCTCTAATCAGGTTTCATAGCACTTCAGGACATGGTGTAATGGCCATGGTGGTGTTAGGTTGACGGTTGGACTGGATGATCTTAGAGGTCTTTTCCAACTGCAACAATTCTGTGTTTTCATCTATCCTGTTTCTTTCTTTGGTGAGAAGCATGGAATGGAGGGTCCAGTCTCCTTTGGACAGCCAGGCCCTTGGTGAGTGAGATCAAAAACCTTCTTTCAAACATTCTCTGCATCATCTGTCCTGGCACCAAGATAGAAGTTCAGCTTCTTGACTTTCCCAATCTCTTTTTCCATCCCTTTTTGTTGAGTTTTGGTGCAGATAACACCAGCATAGTGAAATGCCTGTCACACCTGTATCCTGGCTTCAGTTTTGGGCCCCTCACTCGAAGAAGGGCATTGAGGTTCTGGACTTCTTCCAGAGGAGGGCAATGAAGCTGGCAAAGGATATGGAGAACAAGTCTTGTGAGGAGTAGCTGAGGAAACTGGCATTGTTTAGTCTGGACAGAAGGCTGAGGGCAGACTCTCTGGCTCTCTACAACTCCCTGAAAGGAGGAGGTTGGACAGAGGTGGGGGTTGGTCTCTTCTCCTAAGGAAAAAGTGATAGGATAAGCAAAAATGGCCTCAGGTCGTGACAGGGAAGATTCAGGTTAGACACGAGGAAAATTGCTTCCCTGAAAGGGTTATTAAGGCTGGCACCAGGCTGCCCAGAGCAGTGGTGAAGTCCCCATCCCTGGAGGGGTTTAAAAGACATAGATGTGGTGCTGAGGGACACAGTTTAGTGGGCACATTGGTGTTAGGTTGAGAGTTGGACCTGATGATCTGAAAGGTCTTTTCCAGCATTAATGATTCAATGATTCTATGGTCTCAGCTGTCAATATGGGAAGGACAAGCTCTCAATGAAGATGCCACCTCCAGCTACAGAAATCACAGAAATTATCATGTTTGCCTTGGTCTGATTTAAATAAAGCACCGGGGGGGGGAAAAAAAACATGAGGAGAAAGAAAATGTGTCCCAGACTGGGTCATTAAGAAGTTCATGTCTCTGTACTCATGTCATCTTAGTGGTACTACCCATGTGTGGCAATTTAGTGGCTCTTCAAGCAATTCATACCCACTTAAATATGTCCATGTTCTCCACAAGACAGCTCCTGGGCAGGGAGGTTGATTTCAGCTCAGCAAGGATTAGAAGATTTGGTTCTATCTCATAAGCAGCTGAGGAAATGCCACCTCCCATCCCTCATCCTGGTGATTAGAGAAGATAAAGGGTAGAAGCAGACCCAGCCCAGCCAGCTGACCCCCACATGTTTCAGTTTCCCTGAGCAGATCCTTGCCCTTAGATCCTCACTAGCCACATAACCTCCTCCTTGTTTTCCACAGACCTCGTGGAGCACCCTCCCAACATAACCAGTTATTCCAGCTTCAAGGACAGGCTCTGCTTCCCACTCGGTCCTCCTAGTCCCACCATCTGCTCTTCATTTCTGAGCTTCCCCAGGCAGTGACTCACTGGTTTTGCTCACACCCCACTAGAGCCTTGGTGCAACCACAGCTAAGAATAAATAGAAACCAGTGCTGATCATGTTTACTGGGGCACAACCTGTGCCCCATGAAGCCCCTTGGCAATTTGATGTGGGACCTGCCTGCTGTTCCCAACCCTCCCCCTCACCTCACCAGTTTATCTGCTCCCCAAAGCTCAGCACATCAAGGATGCAGCACTGCTGAGGCTGCAAAATCTGATTTCACCTGACCCTCTTCTGGCCTCTGCAGCATCCAGATGTGCAGGACTCAGCACCCATGTGGTGGATCTGGTATCTAACTGTGCCAGATTCTGGATGTTCCTTCCAGAACCATACCCAGATGTAACAGGCTCCTCATCCCTGTGTAGGGCACATCACTGACCTGGCACAACTCAGCATTCAGCTGTGCAGCATCAAGCAGTGTCGAGTATCAGTGCACAGCACAGCATCCAGATGTGCAGAACTCAGTATCCAAATGTCCAGGGCTCAGCACCCAGCTGCACCTATCTCCTCATGCCTGTGTGAGAATCAGCACCAGCCCATGCAGAGCCCAACACTAGGCTGGGCAGCATCCAGATGTGCTGGATCTGACACCCAGCTGTGCCATCGCCAAATCTCCATGCAGAGCTCAGCATCCAGCTGTGCCAGATTCACTACTCAGCTGTTCCAGGTTCCTCATGCAGAGGAGCTCAGCACCAACCCATGCAGAGCTCAGCACCAGGCTGGGCAGGATTCAGCTGTGCAGAGCTCAGCATCCAACCATGCCACAGTCATATCCAGCTGTGCCAAGCTCCTTGTCCCTGAGCAGCCTGACACAACTCAGCTTCCAGCTGTGCAGCATCCAGCTGTGTAGAGCATACAGGCACAGCATGAAACCAGCAGAATTTAACATCCAGCTGTGCAGAGTTCAGCACTGGGCTGCCCTGAGGCATCCTGGTCATGCAGGGCAAGGAGGTTGGACATATGTTGGACATCTCCACTTAGGCAGGAAGCCAGGGAGAGGCAGAGACGAATCTCAGCTGGAGATTGACATCAGGGACTTGCTCCGGGGAAAGGGCAGGGAAAGTTTTTGGCCGAGTGGAAAGGTTTCATCACCGAGATATCATCAGGCTGAGATCTTTCCTCAGGGAACTTTGTTTTCTTAATTCATTTCCAATGAATGTTTCCTGGTCTGAAAGAGTCACCTGTGTGTCATGGTGGGGGTGTTGGAGTTTAGTTTTCCTTCAAGAAGTTGAAGGAAAGGGCAGATTTAGACCAGACATTAGGAAGAAATTCTATACAGTGATGACAGTGAAACACTGGAACAGGTTGTCCAGGGAGCATGCAGATGTCTCCTCCCTGGAGGTATTCAAGGCCAGGTTGGACAGGGCCTTGAGCAACCTGGTCTAGTGGAGCTGTCCCCATCCATGGCAGGGGAGTTGGAGTAGATGACCTATAAGGTCCCATCCAACCCAAACTATTCTATGAATCTATGAATAATTTGAGGACTTTCTATAAGTTCTTGGATGTTCTAGCATGAGAGGTGCTGTACATCAATGTTTGTTTATTGACCCTGGTTGCAACATCCATGTGTCTCTTCTTGGCATCTTGCAGCATCATCAGGGGGTTAAGGAGGTAGGTATGGGAAGCAGGATCATAGAATCATAGAATGGTAGGGGTTGGAAGGGACCTCCAGAGATCATTAAGCCCAACGGCCTTGAGAAAGCAGAGTCACCCAGGGCAGGTCACAGTAATGCATCCAGGTGGGTTTTGAAAGTCTCCAGAGAAGGACACTACACAACCTCTCTGAGCAGCAGGGTTCCAGCACCCTCACAGTAAAGAAGTTTCTCCTCATGCTGAGCTGGAACTTTCTGTGCTCCAGTTTGTATCCATTTCCCCTTGTCTTACCACAGGACACCACTGAAAAGAGACCAGCACCTTCTCCTTTGTACCTTAACAGCCATGGTGGTGCTAGGTCAATGGTTGGACTTGATGATCTTAGAGGTCTTTTCCAACCATGACAATTCTATGATTCTTGAAAGACCTTCGAGACCCCAGCACTTGCTACCTGTGTGCCAACAGCTTGGACCATGCTCCCCAGTTGAGCTGGTGGCTGGAGGTGGCAGATGCCACCAGCCTGCCCTGCCCCACATTTCTGGAGGCAGCAGTTTCCTCGGGGTTTGGCAGCAGAAGGTTATGGACTTTCTGATCGTTAATTAATGCGACTGATTCGGTGCGTGTTGGGAAAGTGGAGGGCTGGGGACGGGAAATTGTCCCTTGGAGGGACAAACCCTGACAACCTTGTCAGCCCCAATTAGCGGGTAATTACCTCCATGACGTGCGTCTTTATTAATCCAATTAATGGAGCGGGTGGCGTGACCTCGGCAGATCTGCCGACTCAGGGTGATGCTCCACAAGAGGGAACATGGGAAGGGGGTGGAGGAAGGAGTGAATTCCTCCTCTCCTGAACCATCTTCTTCATTGCTAATTAGAGTGGTTGTGGCAGACATGGTTTGGGCAACTGGGATGTCTCCCAGCCTGATCCCGACTGCTTCCTCTTCTGCTCTCCCTTTTTCTATCTACCATCCATCTGCATGGTTTGAGAAGGCTAGGGTGCCTCCCAGCCTGACCCCAACAGCTTCATCTGCCATTCCCTTTTCTTACCTCACATCCATCCACCTTCTTTGTCTTTTTATCCTCATATTCATCCATCCATCTTCTAATAGAGAGAGAAATAGTCTTCTCTCAGCACATCTGTCCCTAACAGCTGTGATTCAGGACATGGCAGGTGTCTCCCAGTCTGGAGTGCTGGTCTTATCCCTGGTGACTTCTTCAAAGGGTTCCAAAGGTCTCAGTGTACAAAGCTGGATGGTGAAAAGCTCAGCACTGGGTGGTGACAGGATAGATAGAGAGATAGATGGATGGAGAGATGGATCAATGGAAGGTTAGAGAAGGTGGCTAGATATATAGATAGGCTGAAAGGTAAAGAGATGGATGGGTAGAACAGTGGATAGATGGACTGGTAGATAGATGAATGGTTAGATGGATGGACAGATAGATGGATACAGAGGCAGATAAATAGGTAGGTAGGTGCATAGCCTGATAGAGGGGACTGAATGGATGGATGAACGGATGTTTATGGACCAAACGTTTGATGGGGCTGTTGCTGTGTGTGGGACCAGGTGAGTAGGAGGAACCTGTGGATACAGCTGGACAGACTAATGGGTGACAGGAAGGCCATATGCAGTTCAGGTGGGTTGGGGGACAGCCAGGTGTTTTGCCCAGGTCATAACCTCTGCCTTACAGCAGCATCCGTACCATCACAGCCAGTGATGCCCAGTGTGGATGGTGGTGCTGCCCATATGCTGATGTGCTTTGTGGCCCACAGCCATTCATCCTGGCCAACTGCAAAAGAAACATCCTTGCAAAACCAGAGCAGATGCATCACAGATGGAGGTGTTCCCTGCCACACAAGAGACAGGTCCAGAGGGCTGACAGTATCCTCCATTAAAGGAACATTCTGAAGGTTGCCCAGATCCATCTTCATAGTTGGGGTTCTAGTACTGGGTGATAAAATGAGAGGAAATTGCCTGAAATTGTGGCAGGAAAGGTTCAGGCTGGATATTAGGAAAAAAGTCTTTTCTGAAAGAGTGGTCACTATCCCTGCTGATGTTCAAGAAACATGTGGGCATGGCACTTTGAGACATGGATTAATGACCATGGTGCTCCTAGCTTGAAGGTTGGACTCTGAAGCCTTTTCCATCTGAAATAATTCTATGACTCTGTATTGCTGGGCTCTAACCAGGCAGGGCAGGAGCTGGGATGGGAAGTGAAGAAGTGGAGAGAGGTTTTTTTTTTCTTTTCATGGCTCTCTTGTGGAGCGACCTCTCCTTTGTCTTTCCCCACAGATGGAGCCTCAATTAAATTCGGAAATACATTTTTTAATAGGACTTTCACCTCAGCTCCCTCCCGGGCTATTAAAGCCATTATGGTAGAGTTAAGTAAAGAACCACCAGGCAGGCAAGAAGCTCTGAGAGCCTCTTGTTGCTGTCATCACATGTTTATGGTCCAGGCAATGTTTTGCTTTATTAAAGATTCAGGAGCCATTTCCGAACGGCTCACTTCTGTCCTTCCCATTAAAGACCTGCTTCTTCGTGACTGCAGGAGATTAAACAAAAAAAACAAAAGGAGGATTACTCCCAAGATGGCAAGGAAAAGATGAAGGGGTTGGAAAAGTCGAAGGGTATGGAAGGAGGTGCTCCATGGGAGGAAGAGGGAAGATGCACTGCACTGCACCACCTTGAGTTGCAAAGCCTTGGAAAGCTGCCCAGCAGAAAAGGACTTGGGGGATGCTGGTGGACATCTGGCTGAACACGAGCCACTCTGTGTCCAGGTGGCCAAGAAGGCTACCAGCATCCCTGTATGTATCAGCAACAGTGTGGCCAGCAGCACTAGGGCAGGGATTGTTCTCCTGTGTTGGGCACTGGTGAGACCATATGTTGAATTCTGATGTCAGTTTTAGGGCCCTCACTTCAAGAAGGACATTGAGGTGGTGAGACATGTCCTGAGAAGGGAAATTAAACTGGTGAAGGGTCTAGAGGACATGGTCTAGTGAGGAGCAGATGAGGGAACTGGCAGAAAAGGAGGCTGAGGAGAGACCTTGTGGTTCTCTACAACTCCCTGAAAGGAGGTTGAAGACAGGTGGGGATTAACGTCTTTTCCCAAGAAACAAGTGATAGGACAAGAGGAAGCAGTCTCAAGTTGGACATGAGGAACAATTTCTTTGCCGCAAGAGTGGTTAGGCACTGGAACAGGCTGCCCAGGGAAGTGGTGAAGCCACCAAGTGGTGAAGTCTGTTCAAAAATTGTACAGACATGGCACTTTTGGGACATGGTCTAGTGGCCATGGTGGTGTAGGGTTGGTGGTTGGACTTGACAATCTCACAGTTCTTTTCTAGCCTTAATGATTCTGTGATTCTGTGAATCTGTTGCCCCTGGGTGTTGCAGGGTTTATTTGCTTCTGGTCTCCAGAGTTGAGTGGGATACAGCTCCTGGAGATTCATGGAGGTTGCTGTTTTAGCTCAAAGCAAAGACAAATCCCTACCTAACCCATGCAGAGTGAGGTCACATCAGCTGCACTGGCTCTTACACATGAGGGAACTTCACTGACTACCAGGAGCCTGAAAGCCCTCTTGCTCTACAGCATGACCATCTTGCTCCACAGTGTGACCTCTGTTGCCCTATTGCATGACCCTCTTGCCCTGTTGAATGCCTACCTTACTGCATAGCACAACCTTCTTCCTCCATAGACCCACAGCATGACCATCTAGCTCAATAGTCCCATTGCGCTAGTCTGATCTTCTTGACCAATAGCACTCTTACTCCGTAGTGTGACTTCCTTGCCCCATAGCATGTCCACCTTGCTCCACAACATGGCCCTTCCCTCATTACTGCATGACCTCCTTGCCCCATAGCATATTCACTTCACTCTGCAACATGACCTTTCTTCATCACAGCATGAACTCCTTGACCAATAGCATGTCCACGTTGCTCCGTAACATGACTCTTCCTTCACCACAGCATGATCTGTATGCCACAGCATGACATTCTTGACCTTTTTGCTTGGTGTAGTCCCAGAATGATCTCCCAGGGCACTCTGCAGCCCGTGAAAACCTTACATCTCTGATGCAGCCTGAATTTCTTATGCTGGATAAAGCACTGCTGGATGAAAGGGCCCAAAGGGTGGTGATAAATAGAGTTAAATCCAGCTGGTGGCCGGTCATAAGTGGTGTCCCCCAGGGCTCAATTTTGGGACCACTTCTGTTTAACATCTTCGTTGATGACCCTGATGAAGGTATAAAGCTGGAAGTCAGCAGGAAGCTTGCAGATGACACCAAGTCAGGTGGCAGTGTTGATCTGCTGGAGGGTAGGGACTACAGAGGGACTTGAATAGATTGGATTCACTGGCCAATGTCAATGGCATGAGCTTCAATAAGGCCAAATGCCAGGTCCTGCACCTGGGTTGCAACAACCCCAAGCAAAGCTACAGGCCTGGGGCAGTGTGGCTGAAGAGCTGCCTGGCAGAAAGGGACCTGGATGTTGTAACAGACAAACAACTGAATATGAGCAAGCAGTGTGCCCAGGTGGCAAGGAAAGCCAATGGCATCCTGGCTTGTATTAGAAATGCTGTGTCCATCAAGAGTTGGGAGGTTATTGTCCCCTTGTACTCAGCTCTGATCAGGCCACACCTCGAGTCTTGTATTCAGTTTTGGATGCCTCATTACAGGAGGGATGTGGAGGTGATGGAGTGAGTGCAGAGGAGAGCAACGAAGCCGGGGAAGGGCCTGGAGAATAACTCTTATGAAGAGCAACTGAAGGAGCTGGGGATGGTTACTGTGAAGAAAAGGAGACTGAGGAGAAGACCTCATTGCTGTCTACAGCCACCTGAAAGGATGTTGTCGAAAGGCTGCTCCGGTCTCTTGTCACAGGTAAATAGTGATAGAACAAGAGGGAATGGCCTCAGGCTGCAACTGGGCAGGTTTAGACTGGATACTGGGAAACTCTTTTCCCCAACAAGAGTGGTCAGCCACTGGAATGGGCTGCCTAGGGAGGTGGCAGAATCACCAACCCTGGATGTGTTTCGAAGTCATTTGGATGTGGTACCTAAGGATATGGTTTAAAGGTGAACTTTGTAGAGTAGGGATAATGGAGGGATATGATAATCCTGAGGGTCTTTTCCCACCCAAATGTTTCTGTGATTGTGTGATTCTGTGACAGTGAAGTTTGAAGTGCGGTGGGAACTTGTCCATCTCTTGCTGCTGCTCTTACAATGAGATGGTCAGAGGATGCTCTTCATATGGAGGTGCAAATCCTGGGGTGCAGCAGCTGTGTCTAAAGTGAAAGTTTTGCAAATTAAGATAAGGAAGGGATTGGGAAGGAGGCTGTGTGAAAGCCACTAACTTAGAAAAGCTGAAAGCTGACCCATAATGCCTCAAGACATGGCCTGGGGATAAATCCCATAGAGGACCAGCATCCTCCCCCATCTTCTTCTGGCCTGTAGACCACAGATCCTTCAGGAACACTCACGTCCCACAGAAAATAGGGCACAAGAGGTCAAAGGTGGTCTCTTCCCCATCCTTGCCCCACTGCCAGACAAGATCCACTACGGGCCTGGCCTGACCTGCTCCCACGCAGGACATACTTGCTCCTGTGCATGTGAAGGGGCACTCGCCAGGATGACAGTGGTGGAAATCCAGCCACTGCTTTTGTCCCTAGTAGGAAACAGCTGAAGGTGACAGAGTCTGGGGACAAGCAGGTGCCAGGTAGGTCCTCACTAGTGGTATGCTGCCTTCCTTCTCCCAGCAGAACTCTGCCCATTGGGCAGACAGAAGACCTGCTGTGGGGCAGCATCGACACAACTGCTAGAGCAAGGGCTGGCTTGGGTGTGAGCATGTAGATGGGTTTGCACAAAGTCATGGGCGTGGAGCCGCATCCATGGGGGTATGTAGCATGGGGGGCGATCTGGGACTCGAACTGGGGTATGTAGCATGGGGGGCGATCTGGGACTCGAACTGGGGTATGTAGCATGGGGGGCGATCTGGGAACTCGGCCCTGCGCTGGAGTGGTTTGGGGTGAGGAAGAGTCGACCAGGCTGTAGGGAGCAGCATTCAGCATGCAACGACTGTGCCCTCTAGTGCGAAGCCACCAGCTTACATCCCCACCAGCCGCTGAACCTGCTGCTTTCGCCCCTGCAGCACCAGCAGGGCCTCAGGACCAGCTTATGGGACCAGGATAGGTGCCCCCAATGCCCCTAGCAAGATTTCTGGGGCGGATGGAGCTCAGAGCCTTTGGCTTTGTTACTTGCACGCTTTCCACGTAAGAAGTTTGCAGAAGTTACGGTTGAAAACTACCTTCCAAACCGCGCTTTGCGACGTCCTGGTCTCCAGGACACCCCAGGGATGGCTCTACTTGACCTTGGGTGGCAGTGTGGGTGCAGGGGTGCTTCAGCCCTCCCTGGGCAGATGGAGGGTGCAGGTGCTGCGCAGAGCGGCTGCATTGGACAGGCTGCTGCTGCCCTCCAGTGGGCTCAGCCTGGAAAGGAGGGTGGCAGCGGGCACCCCACTTTGCACTAAGAATGACAAGGTGGGATGCGGGGCTGAAGGTGACGCCTTCCGTGGGATGTAAAGCACTGGAGCAGGCTGCCCAGGGAAACGGTGGAGTCCCTATCCCTGCAAGAATTTAAAAGCCCTGGAGATGTGGTGCTGAGGGACATGGCTTAGTGGTGATCTGGTGGTGTTTGGTTAATAGTTAGACTCGATGACCTTCCAATGAAAACAATTCTGCAAGTCTATGACGCAGAAAGCACGACAGGACTAAGTGGCCACAGCATCACTGGAGTTCCTGTCAGCAGAAGAAAACCTGCTGTGTACCATCCTTCACCTGAGATGATCCCATTGATCCACTCCTGGTCCAGGGC
The DNA here is from genome assembly GCA_013396835.1 of Psilopogon haemacephalus. Classification (NCBI taxonomy): domain Eukaryota; kingdom Metazoa; phylum Chordata; class Aves; order Piciformes; family Megalaimidae; genus Psilopogon; species Psilopogon haemacephalus. The sequence continues at coordinate 389,835 of VWZI01023297.1, read as the reverse complement.
TGTTTGAAAGTAGCACCAGGTGCTGCTGAAGGACCTGATCCTGAAATTGCAAAGTGGTGGGTAAAAGGCTGGACATGAGGCAGCACTGTGCACTGCCAGCCCAGAGCCAGCTGTGCCATGAGCTGATCCCCAACAGCATGGGCAGCAGGTTGATGGGAGGGAATTCTGCCCCTCTGCTGAGACCACACTTGCAGTGCTGGGGCCAGCTCTGGAGTACTCAGCATACGAGAGACATGGACCTGTTGGAGTGGGGCCAGAGGAGGCCATGGTATTTATGGCAGGGCTGGAAACACTCTGTTGTGAGACCAGAAAGGTCTGAGAAAGTTGGGGTTGTTCACTCCGGAGAAGAAAAAGCTCCAGGGAAACCTCCTGGTGGCCTTTCAGTGCTTAAAGAAACCAGTAAGAAAGCTAGGGACAGGACAAGGGGTGATGGTTTGAAACTAAGAGTGAGATCTAGACTAGAGAAAAGGAAGAAGTTTTTCACACTGAGGGTGGTGAGGCAGTGGTTCAGGTTGACCAGATGTGGTAGATGTCCTATCCCTGAAACCATTCCAGGTGAGGTTGTCTGGGACTCTGAGCAACCTGCTCCAGTTGCAGGGTATCGGACTAGATTACCTTTAAAGGTCTCTTCCAACCCAACCCATTCTATGGTTCTATGAAATTCAGCATAGTGAGCAGTAGGAGGACCCTGCATAGCTGCAGCATCCCAGCACCAAACCATTTTTGAGCTGAGGACCATAAGCCCAGTAGCTGGTTTCTCTCTGTTGTCCCCAGGGAACAGGCAGGAGCATTAATTTGTAGCCTCCAGAGAAGCTATTATGGGTTATGCTGCCAATGAGCCGTGAAGCGAGGACATGGCCACGACTCCTGACGCTGCAGGTAGCTTCTCCTCTTCTATTAAGAGATCTGTTATGTGCTTAATGGAGAGGAAAATCAAAACACCTTCCCACTATGCTGGAAGGGCTGAAATATGGGCCAGGAGATTTGTATTATCAAGCAAGCTCTGAGAGGAGGAAAATTTAACCTCAAAAGCAGGAAACTGGGATGAACCCCCCTTAGATATTTGGGCTCTCCCTGATGGGGTTTTTCAGGGTGGTGAACACCACTATTTGCTGTCTCAAGGGCCCTAGAAATCAAAAAGTAATAAAAATAAATCTTATTTGCACTTTCTCTCTAGTAAAAAGATTCCCCTAAGAGATGCATACATGGCCTCAGCTCCAGAGCCCACCCTGGAACTCCTCTCCTCAGAGACACAAGTTGGAGAGACCTCAAGTTCCAAGCTACTCTAAAGCTATTTTTGCAATGGTTCTTGAGCTTTCTACCCACATTGTCCCTCACCACCAGGATCCTACAGGATATCTTCACCTGGTCCAGACAGAGAAGGCCAGCATGGAGAGAAGCAGTGAGCACCAGGTTCTTGCTGATAGAGGACACATCTCATCTCAATACACATCATCCCTGCTATGGAGTCATGTTTCCCACATCCACTGAACGTGGGTGGGAAAAGGATCTGCTGCAGCAAAAGATCTTACTGTGGGTGGCTTAAAAATCTTGGTACAGCTTTGAGGTTGCTGCTGAGTACAGGAGGACATTTAATGAAGAGGGAAACACCTGAAGTTACCCAAATATATCCCAAAAGAGTCAGATGCCATTTTCATCCTGGCTTGGTAGTCAGGTGAAGAAGAGGCTCCCCACCACCCTTCTGTGTGTTAACCCAACGTTGAAAGCTCTGACCCAGCTTCACTTTCATCTAAGGACATTTAAACCCACTTTGGTATCTGTCGAGAGGAATTACTGTCTGTGTTCTTCCAAATACGAGATGTTTGGAAACCTAAAACCAGCAGATCAAAAGTGAGGCCTTGAGCAACCTGGTCTAGTACAAAGTGTCCCTACAACATGGCGGGGGAGGGCTGGAACTAGGTGATCCTGAAAGTCCCTTCCAACCCAAACCATTCTATGATGTGATGAAAGCATACTGGGTGAAATCAAGGTGTCTTTCTTAAATAGCTTCCTTGTATTTTCCAGGAAAAAACCCTCCCGCAGACTTCAGTCTGAGCACCACTCTCCACCTCTCACCTTAATTCCATGAAATAACTCATGTGACAAAGCCATCAGTTCCCAGTACACCACACTGGAAATGGAGATGATGCCTTAGTGAGGGTTGTTGGGCTGATCTGGATGCTTAGGAACTCAGTTTGCCTTGGATCAGTCTGCACAAGAGCCTAATCACAGAATGATAGGGATTGGAAGGGACCGCTGAAGATCAAGTCCAACCCTCCTGCTAAAGCAGGTTCACCTAGAAAAGGTCACACAGAAGCATGTCCAGGTGGGTATTGAAAGTCTCCAGAGGTGATGACTCCACCAGCTCTCTGGGCAGCCTTTTCCACTGCTCTATCACCCTTAAATTAACAAAGCTCCTCCTCACTTTTAGATGGAACTTACTATGCTCAAGTTTGTGCCTGTTATCCCTTGTCCTGTCACCAGGCACCACATAGAAATGTCTATCTCCACCCTCTTAACCCTTGTCAAGAGAAGATCCCCTCCCAGTCTGCTTTTCTCCATGCTAAACAGCTCCAGGTCTCACACTCCTGAACACATACCCTCCTCTCCCAACCACAACAGTTCCAGACATAGGTTCAAATGACCCCCAAATTCAATCCATTTGCAACCCCAAGTCATGGTGTGTGGTACTCCATAAGTGGTGCTCACAGTCTCGCTGTGATTGACAACAGAGATGAGCTACCAAGAGTTTCTGAATCAGTGCTTTTTTAATCCATAAAAGGTCCACGTACAAAGTAAAAAAAACCAACAAAACAACAAACCAAAACAAACCCAAACCCACCATAATTAGGGAAATCCTCCAACTGGCACCAAACACAACCCCTCCACCAACACCGGCAGAGAAGCTGGGTGATGAGGGTGGTAACACAAGGCACAGGCTCACTGCTTCCCCTGAAAGAATCCATCTCCAGCTTGGAGATATCTGCATTCTCAACGCTGTTTAGGATGGGTGGGGAGAAGGTTTTACAGGGATGCTTTAAAGGCAAGGTGGCCTTTTCTGTGAACCTACCTCCCCTCTCCTCACCACTCCTCTATCAAGCAAGTTGATGGAGAAAAGCTGCTTGCACCAGATGGCCTCATGGTGGCAGCCAGATGCATAATCTGGTTTGATGATGCAGTCTATGGAGAGGGATCTCGGTCAAAAACGCAGAGCTAGAAGCCTTCCTGTAGTTCTCCTGACTTAAAACCAAAAACTTCGCATGTGGGCATTAAGCCATCTAGAAGAAGCCATGGAACAACCCTACACGGAGATGTTCTCACCATAACATCCCACTGCCAGTGCATGTTTGTTTTATGAAACCACTGTGAGATATCTGTCACCATTTTAAAAAATAACAAAAAAATACAAACAATGAAATAGGTTGCCCAGGGAGGTGGTGGATGTCCTTTCCCAGGTTGAGTGAGTAACCTGGTCTAGTGGAAAGTGTCCCCTTCCCAAGGCAGGGGGTTGGAACTAGATGATCTTTAAGGTCCTTTCCAAGCCAAACCATTCTATGAATCTATGAGTCTCTGAAGGGTATTTTATACCTAACTCAGGATCCTCCAAGCACTGAAGACAAGATAGCTCTTTAACCTCCAGAAAAAAATAATGGAGGAGGGAGAAATGGGATGAAGAAAGCGTAGTCCATTTGTCTTAAGTGCCTAGCTGGAGACTCTCAGTGCTTGCAGGACAATTACCAAGATGCATGTATCCATCAGCCCAGCGTGAGGGTTATTAGCAACTTGTGCAAGATCCAACACTAGCACAAATTTAAGATTTTAGTAATCTGGAGGACTTGGACTTTTAATCTCATACAGAGCAAAAAAAACCCCGAAAAAGCCAATAACCCCAAGGCTCTTAGCTATTCATCTAACTCACACACATAGGGCAATCCACCTCTACCGGTTAAAAGAAGCGAGACAACCAATATAATGCACGTTCAGCCTTTCCCTTTTCTTCTGCAGAAGCAGCTGGGCTGCTTTTGTCTGGGTGTCCTTCAAAAAACAACCCCAAAACACTAAAAAAAAAAGTAATAGTCAAACTCATTCTAATTTCACCCCATTTCACTGCCACATTCATAACCAATCTAGCTGGAGATGTTCCTTCTCCCTGCAGAGGTTGAACAAGATGACCTTCAAAGGTGCTTTCCAACCTGATGCATTCTACAATTCTAACTGGTACCACAACAGAGACACGTGGCCCAGTGCTGCCTGCACCTCATGATGGGGTTACCACAAGTCATTGATGTCCATGCTACCCCCTCTCCCAAAAAAAAGGGAGTTGAAGGTGATCTCCAACTGGAGCTGATGAATGATTTTGTTCTGCCATCTTTTACCTTGCAGAGAAAGCCTAGGAGACACTGAAGAAGGTTACGGCTGTTTGCTTTAATGGCTGGGGGTTGGTTTGGCTGCTCCTCACACCGAGCAGAAGACACAAACCAGTCCCTGCTTTAGCACAGCTCCCCCCAACCCCTTGAGAGCAAAAAAAAATTAAAAAAAATAAAATTAGGACTAAAGAAGTGGTTTTTCCCATTTTTGTTTAGTCAAGGATGGTTTAACGTGGGAGCTGGGAGAAGGAGGACTCTGGTTCTGTGCATCTCTTGCCTCTTCGGAGAAGATCCGACCAGCGGCATGTCCCCAAGGTGGGGAGGTCCTTGCAGCACTGTTACCAGCAACAGCACAGAGAAGCCAACAGTGCTCACAAGGGTTCAAGGGCAGCCAGCCCTGGAGCTTGTGGGACACAACTTATCCCAGCAGCCTCTTCAGTACATGACCTCGTTGTCTCCCACCGCAGTGAAGGGGACACCATAGGCGCTCTTCTTGCTCCTCTTGCTCTTCTTGCTCCAGACCAGCAGTGTGCTGGCGCTCTTGCTGTTCATCAGGCTCTTCCGATTGTTCTCCTTGTTGCTTTTCAGCATCCCACTGCCCGAGGACATGGCTGCTGCTTTCTTCTCCACCTGTTTGGGGGAAGTTTGGGGTGTGAAGCCAGTGCATCATCTGAACTGTAGACATGATGCTCAGTTCCAGCCCAGAAGCAAGACACTGGGGAACCCCTTCTGCATTTCCCACCTAAGGCTCGGGATGTGACTTACAGGTTTTGGTCCCTCTGAGCCCTGTAGAGTTATCACAATGATCTCCACTCCTTCCTCTCCAGTGCTCTTCAGCAGCTGCACCACCTCAGCATGCTTGGACCACTTGCAGTCTTTGCCATTCACTGAGATGATGTAGTCTCCTTCCTTCAGCCCAGCTTCCTGGAGGGAGAAGAGAGAATATGCACGTGTTTGAGCTCATGGATACCACTGCATGAGGTTTGGTCAGTGTCTACCCTACTCCACAGCTCCCAACCCTGTGGACATATGGACTATAGGGAGGGTTGAGGTCAAACCTTTACCTACAAGACAGTCCATGCCTTCATCATGCTAAAGAGTTTACATCTGCTTTGTGGTATGCGTGCAGCAGTGGGATGTCCTATTTTGCAGCTGCTGGACATGGTCACACTTGACATCTCAGCCTCATGACTCTCTACAGCCTTGCAAAAATGCATCCAGATCTGACTCTTCCAGAAAGGTTAAATTCTGCAACTGTCAAAATCCCCCAAAGATAGGTAAAATATTGCCTACAAGCTCTGATCCTTGAGAAAACAGGCTCAGCGAGGTACCTCACACATCCTTCAACCATTGCAAGGCTCTTGACATGCTTGAAGAAAACCATGTGCAAACTTGGGGCTACAGGGACACCATAGGAGCTTGGAGCAACTCAGTCAGCTGCAGTGGAGATTTAGAAACTTGCCCACACGAGGGCATCTGTATATTGGTGTCTATCTGGAGTCCAGTCCATTGCTGAGTGCAATGAAGCCCACGGGATACAACAGAGGTCGAGATAGGACCATATATGGTCTTTGAGAAGATTTTACTCTCCTAAAACAGGGATGTGATTTTGCAGCTAAGAAGCATGTTGTTATGGAGATGCTAGGTTCTGCTTTTCAAGGTTGATGCTGAATATTGCTGAAGGAGAGGGAAGACCCTTCTGGGCATCCCACCAGGATACCCCAGCAAACTCCTCCTGGAAAACTATGTTGTCCCTGATAGATCAGTTTTCACTTAGGCAGGTCACATTTCAGACTTGCCATCTTCTTTCCACCCACTGTTCACATCCCAAAATGGGGGGAGAAGGGAGCTGGATGCTTGCCAAAGAGAAGCTGCCAGCAGCTAAAATCTGAGCTAACCTCCATCCTTCTTCCTTAGGTGTCTCCTACAAAACATCCCAATTCTTTCATGACACCCAACTGTAAGCTGAGATCCACCAGGGCTAATCTCCACCTGAGCACACCAACACAGTGACCAAACGAGCGTTAAGACCTAAAATCACACAGAACCCCTTGAGACAACCCCTCAGACCTCACTTTCAGCATCTCCATGGGGACAGCAAGAACTTGGGGTACTCACAGCAGCACAGCCCCCTGGGATGACACCAGCAATGAGGACAGGGGAGTCTCCTCGCAGCGTGAACCCAAACCCATTCTCTCCTCTCCTCAGGTGGACTCTTCGTGCTGGGTACCACTTGTTCTTGGCCGAGAAAACCGACAGTGGTCCCTGGGTTGAGGCACAAACATGGAAATCACCTTATGGTGCAACAACAACTCTCTGGGGACATGCAACCTTGCAAACACCCACTGAGGGGGAGGAAGCAGAACATGAAAGTCTGTCTTTTGCATTTCCAAGATGTGATTTTGAGCCTGTTGGGTGTTTTTATCCTTCCTGCACACCAAAAAATGCAGATTTGTGCACTACAAAGCTGCAAAAAATCCTTAAAAGCCCAAATCAGAGGTTGGGTTTATGATAGAACTGTTTTGGTGGGAAAAGACCTTTAAAGATCAAGTACAACCATTATTAGGAGCAGCAGCAATTTTGTGCTGGTTGGGAAGGACCTTGGGAGGTCTCCAGAGTTTATATCTCAACATCCTCCCAGTATTGCCATGCCAGGAAGAGGTCTTGGCATGGTCAGGTGGGTGGCATCAATTTAGACACTAACAAAACAGAAAGGTCTGGTGGGCAGAGATGGCTTAAGGAGAAAAAGCAACATCACCCAATGAGGAATTATGTGGGTTAAGGTTCTTCACCAGCCCCTGACTCTGGAGGATACAGCCCAGCTGGGCTAACTCAGTAGGGTGTGAGGTGGTAGTCACCTCTTCAGGGTCACATCCCACCCAGATCCTTCCTAATTTCCTGTCTTTTCCCTTCTTTTCTAAGAAGAAAGATCTACCTGTCTGCCCTGAGACTCTCAGAATCAGAAATGTCCAACCTTTCCCTGGAGGGGGGCAGACAGCAGAACAAGGTCCCACAGCAACCCTGGAGCTCAGTCCTGCTCCCCAAGACCCTGAGGAGGGTAAGGATAAAGGTCTGGTGAGATTTTCATGGTGCCTTCCAGCTGGCATCATCCTACTCCTAAAAAGTTTCCTCTAAAGGGTCCCTCCCTGGGTAAAGCCCACCTAGAAATTCCCATGTCTGTGCACTACAAGAGCTTCACGACTGATTTAGGTCTTTTAGAGACAGGTCTGAGCCCTTCCAGCCCTCCCCCTGCATGGGTCCCTGTCTGTGAGGAGATGGCTCATCCTCCTTGGAATGCTGCCCGTGAGCACAGCCAAGAGAGGGAGAAGAGGCTGCAGGGAGGAAGGAAATCAGGCAAGCAGAGCACGCAGGGGAGGAGGAAAAGGAGATGCTCACTCCCTTGGGGCCACCTCCATCCCATAGCTGTACATACCAGCCTGTGGAAGAGGTCGGTCACCTTCACTTGGGAGAAGTTGGGGGATTTTATCTCTGGTTTCTGGTGGGTTTTGGCTAGTGGTGAGGAGAGAAAAGCACATACAGCAGGGTCAGGTAGTTGTGGCAGCTTCTGGCTCTCTATCCATAAGAGCCAGGACCTCCTCAGGCAGCTGCCAAACATGCAACCCAAAGCCCCTGCTGCCATCTGTGAAGCTCGAGCACCACTTAAGAAGCTCTGGTCCACATCAACATGCCACAAACCTCCAGTGGAGTCTGCCCACCCCATGCAACCTGCCACAAACCCTCTCCCTAGCAGCAGCCCCACCCCAAACAAACCACTTACGATGAATATCTGGGGCATCTCCAGTTTCAAAGAAGTCCTCTTCATGGTCAATTTCTGAGTATTTGCTCAGCGAGCGCTTATGGGCAAAGGAGAGGACCTCCTGGAGAATATCCATCTTCCGCAGAATCTTGCACAAGCCGTGGATCCTCATGGCTTCTTCGTGCTTCATGATGGCTTTCTTCAGGTGAGCTTTGCCTGCAAGGCAGCAGAGAGATGACAGCCCAAGGGGAGAAGAGCAGCCCCACCGCTGATCCGACTCTGCTCCGCTCGGCAGCCCACGGATGACAGCAGCCTCTGTGGCTGTCACCAACCCGACGTGACTCAGGGACAGCCCAGTCACGTTCTCAGCCTGCCAGTTGCTCAACGTGCTCTAACTGGAGTAGGTCCCAGCTGTCAGCTCGAGCCCCTGATGTAGGACCTTGAAGGGTGACCTACTTCACTCCCCCCGGCGCTGGCAGCAGAGCTGGCAGATGTTCCCAAAAAATGCTACTGAAGGAGCTGCCACCACGCCCCCAAAGTCCCTTCTAATGCTTAACCTCAATCTCCTCCACAAATTAACTTCTTTCCGTCACCCTGTGTCCCCTGGGGGGCAAACACGGAGGATAATCAATCCCTGCCCTCACGGCGACAGCCTTTTAGCTTCAGGAAGATGCAACACATCTCCTTTTCTAGGCTAAGCAAAGCCTTCTCCTTGCCCTACAGGTCCTGCTTTCCATTGTCTTTGGCATCCACTCTCGCTTTGCTCCTCTCAAGACCCATCACAATGCATTCCTGTGTGACCTGTCCTAGGTGGCCCTGCCTTGGCAGGGGGGTTGGACTTGATGATCTTCAGAGGTCCCTTCCAACCCCTACCATTCTATGAACTTACCTTCAATGTGTTTCCACCCTTGTGAAAACGGTGCAGCAGGAAAATGGCCAGAAGAGATCAGATCATGATGACCCACAGCTACCAATGCAAACATCTCCTTGGTAAGATGACTGCAACCAAGATACACGTACCCAATGCCCAACTACCCAGAAAATGCTAAATATATAGAGAGACGTGTCATGGAAACACGTGTGCCTGCAGCACTTCCAGCTTGAAGACACAAGGTGGCAACATAACCCATGGCAGAAGCTTGCTCCAGACAGGAGAACCACAAGCGGGGGCCTTGAAGATCTCTGAGCAGCCCTCCCGAGAAGTCGCAGCTAAGGAATTATATTGAAGGTGGATGTAAACTAGAGAAGCAGGCACTCCTCAAAAGCGTTTTAACAAACTGAATGAATCATATTCGAGGAAAGCACTCACCTCCAGTAAGGAAACAACTACCAACAACTCCTGGTGTTTCCAAGATGGGGGAGGTTCTCCTTCCCCTCTACTCTGCCCTGATGAGACCAGAGCTGAAGTGCTGTGTCTAGCTCTGTGTTCCCTAGTTCAAGAGGGACTGGAATATACTAGAGAGATTCCAATGAAAGCTACAAGTATGATGAAAGGAGATGTCTGACAAAGAAGAGCTGAGATCTAGGGCTATTTAGCCTAGAGAAGAGAAGGCTGAGAGGAGATCTTATTAATATCTTATTAAGATCTTACAAATATCTGAAGGGTGGGAGCCAAGAAGAAGAGGGCAGGTTCAGTGGTGCTCTGTGATAGGGTAAGATGCAACAGATGCAAACTGGGACACACAAAAGTTCCACCTCAACTTGAGGAGAAACTTCTTTACTGTAAGGGTGCCGGAGCAGGCTTGCCCAGGGACGCTGTGGAGTCTCCTTCACTGGAGATTTTCAAGATCCATCCAAATGCATTCCTGTGTGACCTGCCCTGGGTGATCCTGTTTTGGAAGGGGGGCTGGACTTAATGATCTTGGGAGGTCTCTTCCAAACCCCACTGTTTTAGCATTCTCTGATTCTGTGATTATGGGGAACACAGGTTGAGCATGGGAAGTTGTGCAAGCTTTTGGCTCCACTCTGTTGAAGATGGTGGAATACATCATGTCTAATAAAACATCATGTTATAAGACTAGAAGACAAGGGAATGGGAAAAATACAACCTTCTGCGGAGACAGCTTTAATGCTCCGACTTCTTCCCTTCCTGTAACCCTAAACCAGGAGCTGAGACTGGGGTCTACAAGTTGGTTTCTCACAAGCAGAGGTTGAATTGAGCCTGTTGTCGCCTCCAAGCACAGCTGCAAGATGAGCTGATGCAAATTGTGAAACCTAAAAAACTGACTGGGTGGTTAGGCACAAAGAGTGGTGGTGAATGAAGTTAACTCCAGTCACAAAAGGTGTCCCCCAGGGCTCAGTACCAGGCCAGTTCCCTTTAACATCTTATCACTGGATGAGGGGATTGAAGCACCATAACACCCAGCTATGGGGACTGTTGATCTGCTGGAGGGTAGTTAGCCTCAAAAGAGGCAGCTGGACAGGCTGGATTGATGGGCTGAGGTTCAACAAGGTCAAGTGCAAGATCCACTTGGGTCACAATAACCCCAGGAAAACTCCAGGCTTGGAGAAGAGCATCTGGAAAGCTGTCCAGAGGAATTGGATCTGAAGGTATTAGCCTTCAGCTTGCTGAAGATGAGGCAGCATCTGCCCAGTTGACCAATAAGACCACCAGCATCCTGGCCTGGATCAGCAATAGTGAGACCAGGAGGATTAGAGCAGGAATTATCCCCCTGTAATGGGCACTAGTTGAGGCTGCACCTTATATCTTGGGTTCAGTTTTGGGCCCCTCGCTCCAAGAAGGACATTGAGGGGCTAGAGCATGTCCAGAGAAAGGCAATGAATCTGGGAAAGGGTCTGGAGAACAGGTCTGGGGCAAAGAAGCTGGGAAAGGGTCTGGAGAACAGGTCTGGTCAAGAGCAGCTTAGGGACCTGGGATTGTTCACGCTGGAGAAAAGGAGGCTGAGAGAATATCTTCTGGCTCTCTCTAACTCCCTGAAAGGAGGCCAGAGCCAAGTAGGGGTTACACTCTTCTCCTAGGTAAGAAGAAATAGGACAAGAGGAAATGGTCTTGAGCTGCACCAGAGGAGATTTAGGTTGACTCAAGGAACAATTTCTTCCACAAAAGAGTTGTCAAGCCCTGGAATAAGCTGCCTAGGGCAATGGTGGAGTCCTCATCCCTGGAAGAATTTGAAAGTAATGGAGATGTGCTGAGGGACACGGTTTAGTGGTGGACTTAATAGTGCTGGGTTAATGGCGGGACTTCAAGATCTTAAAAGTTCATTTCCAACCAAACCAATTCTGTGATTCCATGACACCAGCTAAGGGTGGTTCTACCACAGTGCTCTGATTTTTTAGTTCATTTAAGGAGTCTCCTCATGCACATCCTCCATCTTCCATCCCTAGCAGTGAAATCTGGCAAGGCAGCCATGAAGACTTTGCTGTGTCCAGCTACATGACAAACTCATTCCTGGTGGAATCCGTCTCCTTTCACACATATGCAATGAGACAAAAGAGCAGCAGGAGGAAGATTGTGGTGGAGGAAACCAAGAGATGACATCCCAAAACCAGGGTGCTGAGCTTGCTCTTGTTGCAAACTTGTTGGGCAGGAGCTGCCAAAACATGACTTCAGCTGAATAAGCAACGCTCTGTTTTTCCCCTGAAGCTGAAAAATACGCATGGGAGGAAGTTTTTTGTCTCCTAAGTCTTTTGATGCAGCTATAAAAGCCACCCCCTGGCATCTGCTGTGTCTTCTTATCAAGCCAACTCAGCAGCAAGCCTAAGTCAATGAGCTTCCAGAATCTCTGTGTTCCTACAGATCTCTCTGCACAGCATTGGGTGATATTACCTAGCTCAGGAGATTTTGGTGCCCAAGGCTTTACTGTCAAACTCTGCTGGACAGGTTGGTGCAAGCACCGTGAGTTGGTCTTCAGCATCTTAACAGAGAACCAAGAAGTGTTTCTGCACGGAAAAACCTCCTCCAACAGCTCATCACATCCCTTCATGCAGACGATGCCTACACAGGTAGCTTTGTCCATGCACTGAGGTTTCATCACAAGAAAACTGAGAGCTTTGCCCCACCAGTGTTCTTACCCAGCTTCCTTCTCTCCTCAGGGTCCTGCAGCAGGACACGGAGTGATGGTCCCTCCGGCATAGTGACATGGAACTGGATAAAAGCCTTCTCCTGCTCTGGGAGTTCAGCATCAGATGCCACTGTGTGAAACAAAGGGTTGGAATGAGCTCTGAGAGAAGGCCCTCAGCCACCCAGATCCCTGTGGCAGTGGGCACAACAGGATCAGGAAGCCACATCCATGTTCACATAGGCCCGGCACTTCAGCAGCATCTGTGCTGGTTTGAGGCTAATGGGAATATTTTAATGACAAAAATTAGACTATAGGCTGTGGAAAGAAAACAATGGCAATGTCTACTTCACTCATAGGTTTGCTGAGATGTATAAAAGCAAGGACACAAACATAGATAAGAGAGTCTGGGTCTGTCAGTCAGAGTCTGTCAGTGTCTATGTCTCTCCCTGCCTTCTAGCTGGATCTGTGTAACCCAACTAATCATTCTGCTTCTAACCCCACTTGCCGAACCTTCCAACTCACCTTGCACGTAAGGCAGATTCTGGGATAAGGTTGGGGGGTTGAAAGAAAGTGAAAGAGTGGTTGGGAGCCCCTCCTGGGGACTCTGATTTCTGGGAGGGGTATTGCATTTCTGTATGACCTTTAACTTGTACAGTTCTGTAAATATTTGTAATATATTGCAAATATCTGCTTGTATATTGTGCTAAGCTGTGAATATAAAGCTTTGCTCTTTAACTTCCAGCCGGCTGAGTCTAGTCTGGGTGAATTCATTGGTGGTGGGGGGCCGGAAACTCCCAAACCATCACATCATCCAACAACCAAGACACCACTGATGGGGAGAGAGATGTTCCAGAGTCCTGATTATGGAGAAATTAAGATGGATTCAGCTTGTGCATCTTCTCCAAGTACCACCCTGGGCTCTACAAGTGTGATTTTTGCACCCACAATTCCCACCAAAGCCATTCCCAATCCTCTTTGGCTCAGAGAGATCTTAGGGTTGCATGGCAGCCTCCTCCCACCCCGGAAACAGAGCACAGTAAAAAAAAACACAGAAAGTTCCAGCCAGCTTTAAGGATTTGCTGGTCCAAACAGAAGATCCCAAAGCCTGGTGAGCAACCTGGCATCAACATCCAGTGGTCTAGGAACCAGCAACTCCAGTGACAGCATCCTTGGGGGATTAAACCAGAGTTTAAGGAGTTTACTGTCATTTGGGAGGCAAAGATTTGTGCTTCTGAACAAGGGCATCAGAAAGGGGCAGCAAGCTGACATGTGAGTTCTCAACAACATCCTCTGCATCTCCAAACACTCAAATCAAACCTCTCCTGCAGCTTTGTTTCTCTCAGCACCTAAGGTTACTAGGAGGGGAAAACAGCCTCAGAATTTTAGTGGAAAGGTTTGATCCTCTCCTAATCCCATACAAACCCACCTACATCACCATCCTCTTCTGTGTCTTTCTTCAAGCAGCTCCAGCCCCACAGCACCCCACTGTCTCCTGTCTCCAGGCCCAGCAGCTCTCCTTGCTCAATCCTGCTTCTGCAACACCCACGAGGCACAAGCAAGATTTTTTGGCAAGCTCCAGAGTGGGGGTGGATACTGGGACAGTCTGGCAGCCATCACCACCAGCACAGCACTGTTCCTGGCAACCACCCCCGCCAAGAAGCTTCCCAGCTTCTTCTCAGACACCTTGCCATGTGATGGGTCAGCACCACAGGTCAAAGCATTCATCGGCTGCCTGCCTCCAGATTCTCTGCTTGACCCAAAATCACTTGCAAGGGTGTTGGTGATGATGCAAATGGAACTCATGGGTCTCACCCTACATCCACACTCCAGCTGGCTCCATGGAGCCACGTCAGCTTGGCTCTGGCACAGCCACGTGTACCCTGCTACCAGCTCCTCACCACCCTGGGACAGCAGCTGACCATGAGGCTAGCAATTCAATTTGAGTAGCTCGGAGCAGTTTCTCCAGGGAGATGATGGGGTTTATTTCTGTTTTTTGAAATCCCCAGGTGGACCTGGTACCTTGAAGGATGCCCAGCTGAGGACACCAGTACATGTTTAGTCAGCAGGCAGCTGACACATAGAATCTTAGAATCTTCAAATGGTTTGGGTTGGAAGGGACCTTCAAAGGCCATCTAGTCCAGCCTTCTGCAGTGAGGAGGGACACCTTCAGCCAGAGCAGGTGGCTCAGAGTGCTGTTCAATCTGATCTGGAAAGTTTTAGGGGTGGGGCACCTAGCACCTCGCTGGGCAACCTGGTCCAGGGGCCACCCAGCAAGTAACATCTCTACAGCACCTTTTTGCTCACCTTCTTGGAAGGACTTTGCAGGCCAGAAATATGGGGAAAATCTGACCTGTGCATGAATTACTCAGTCAAGAAACAACACTGGCAGCCCAGAACACTCCTAGAACTTCAGGTTTTGTGTCTATCTACCCTTTGGGTATGTCCCTTCACATTTTCTCTCGCATTCCCTCCCAAATACGAAGTTAACACAAGGAGTCAAGACTCACCAGGGCAGTCACAGAGAGCAATGGCAGCAAAGTAGTGGGAGAGGGCTTTGAAATGCTCTGACTTGACATGGACCATGGTGGTCCAAGAGAAGGGCACATAATCCTTCACATGGGCTTGGGTCATCGTCTGGTGTACCAGTGAGTAGACATCTTCTACCTGTTGGGATGTCAAGAGACAAGCTGCTAAACTGTGAGTTGAGATGTAGGACATCCATCAGGAGACAGTCTCAGCAGACTGTCCTCTCCTGAGAGGTTCTACCAACCACAAAAGGAGCCACATCAAGTCCTCCCCTTATTGAGGTGCTCACCCTTGCTGCCTCCTGGGCAAGCTGCAACCTGGAGAGGAAGTCATGCTGGGCACGTAACAAGGTCATCTTCTCAAAAACACACTCCTGGACCTGAGCAACCATTAGCCGCACCAGCATGTTCAAGGAGGCAGCACTCATATCCAGGCTGGGAGCATTGGAGAAGTTTTCCTTCAAGTAGTTAAAGGCACCTGCATGAGGGAGAAGCTCCAGGTAGCCACTTGGCTTGTAAGCAGGTGGGTCAGACTTTCAGACCCCGAAGCAGTTCAGATCCCATCAGCAGTTCAGGAAGAGAAGAGCCACCAACCCAACTCACTGTAAATGGTGGATAAAAAGGTTGAGGGATCCCTCCCTTCCTATCTAAATCATCGTTGAGCCCACAAATTTAGTCTCCAAAGCCCTGGGTGATGAGAGTCCTGGGATTCCTTGTTTTCTTCCTGAGCTGCTCACAGAGTGATCATCTTCTCCACCTGGGATATTCCTAATTCTGCATAGCAAGAAAGAGTTCTCTGGGTCATCCCAGCTCCTCCTCATAAGCCACAGAAGCAGCATGGTGCCTACTTGCACTTGGTTCAGGAACCCTTTGAGATGCCCTGTCTCCATCCCTCTTTGCATAACTGCTTCTTGCACTCATGGGGATTATGCCCACCCTATGGAAATGCTTCCCGCATGCCGATAGGGAGCTGGAGAAGGGAGGAACTCACATACCAGCTGCCTTCTGAAAGGCATCGATGGCCTGGTTGAGGCCTGGCAGGGACGCGCGGTCCTGCCGCGCTCCGATCTGGGTGTGCAGGGCTCCAATGTTGAAGAGGACACTGCCCTTCTCGAAGGCCAGAGCCCGCTGGTGGGATGGGACCCCTGTCAGGGAGTCATACCTGGGGAAGGGAAGAGTCAGTTGTTGCCTATTCCCACCCAACTCCTCAATCATGGGTGCAGGAGGAGCTTGGAGGGCCTTCAGTGCTCTTTGTGGGCTTGCAGACAATGTCATTCCTTTGGAGCTTATGGTTTCCCCTACCACCCCTAATTAACCCACCCAGAGCAACAGCAAACCAAGCTCCTTGTGTCCACCAGGCCCTGATCTGCTGCTGAAGCAGTGATGCCATCATGGAGGCTTGACCCCATCTCCCTCCCTCCTCGTGATGCCCCAGGCGCTATGAGGGAAGGTGCACCAACCAGTGGAAGAAGACGCCCAGGCTTCTATTAGGAGGGAAGAAGCGGCTGTCAAGGAAGTAGAGCTGGTTGTAATACTCCATCAGGAGTTCCAGCCCGGCTTCGTTGCGGCTTGGGGTGCGCATCGCCTGTGGGGACAGCAGGGGAGACACTTAGGTGGGAACAAGCACAGAATCACGGAATTGCTTTGAAAAGATCTTTAAGATCACCAAGTCCAAGCACTGCCAGGTCACCACTAAACCATGCCCCTCAATGTAAAGGGTTAAGCCCGCCTGGAAACCCCCTGACTCCTCCCAAGGGGTGGTCTGAACTTTTCCCAGGTGTCATGGTTAGCCACTCCTCCGCTTCCTGCTAGGATCTGGCTATAAAAAGGAGGAACCATCTTGTTTTTCTCTCTCTTCTCCTCCTCCTGGCTGCCTGAGCAACTGCTTGCTGCTCTCTGCTGTCAGACCACGTGCTCCCTGCCACCGCATGGAGAGCACCATTATTTTCATCTGGAACTGGGACTAACTGCTTCTCACCATAAAATTCCTGCATCCTGCTTTCATTCAGCACCAAAAACATCAACCTCAGCCTTGGGACTCAATTGCGTGCCACGGGTTGTATTTGTACTTTGCTCCCCTTTCTCCCCAGCTTCTGTATTTTCTCCCTCATTCCCCATATCCTGCATTTTGTTTCCCCTTTCTCCCACCTTATGTAAAAAAACCCTTTCCCTCCTATTTGTTGTTAAAGTTTTATACCCTTTTTACTTCCAAATTGGATCGAGTTTTTTTTTAATTGGGCTTTTGGGCTTGGGGTCACTGGCTTCAAACCAATACAATTAGCACCACATCTGCATGGATTCTCAACACTTCCATCAGTAAGGATTCCACCACTGCCCTGGGAAGTCTGGTCCAGGATTTAACAACTCTTTAGGAGAAAAAAATGTTCCTAATCACAGAATGCATTGGGTTCGAAGGGGGCCTCAAAGGTCACCTTGTCCAATCTCTCGGCAGTGAGCAGGGACATCCCCAATTCGATCAGGTTGTTCAGGGCCCCATCAAGTTTAACCTTGAATGTCTCCAGGGATAGGGCCTCATCCACATCTTAAGGCAGCCTATTCCAATACTGTCCAACCTAAACCTCCTCTGGCACAACTTGGGGCTGTTTCCTTTTGCAGGGAAGGCAATGCTGGATTAATGGAGCTGCATGTGCTGGCCAGCTCAGTGCAGAGAAACTCCACCTTAATTATTAGGTCAATAGGAGCAGATCAATACAGGTCAAGATGCTGAGCAGTAGCAGTGCCCCAACACAGGTTCAGCTGTGGGAGAGGTTGAGGAGGCACCAAATTGGTGCTGGGCACCAAAATTCAAAGCCAGTAGCCTGGAAACCAGTACTGGAGGCAATGCTCACCTAAACCAAATTGGGATTATTACTTTAAGGGAGACTCATGGACAGGCTGCTGAAATAAATACTGCAGAAGAAACTGGATTTTTCACTTCTTCAGCTTTTGACCTGAGACAGCAAGGAAGTTCCAAGCTCTCCTAATGCCTAGTTTTATCCACAGGGCTCTTCCCATCTTCTGGCTTTGAAAGGATTCTCTCCTGCCTGAAGAGCAAGATCAAGCCCTTCACAAGAGCTTGAACAAGGCTTTTTCTTTCTTTTCTCCCAGATCAAAGCTTCATGGCAACTTCAAATTAGATGAGCAAAGCTTTGTAGGTGAGGAGAAAATTAATCTTTACTGGATTGCTTTGGATTTCCTCTTCTCCAGGCCAGAGAGAGAGCAGAGAGAGTTCAGCCCTGCTGGGGGTAAACTAATTTTCATAAACGAGTCATGGATTGCACAAGAACTTTTATTGCTGTTCAGTCCCATATTAGCAGAGCATGAGAGGTCAGGAAAAAAAAAACAAAAAAACAGCTCCTGAATGGTTTCTAATACTTAGTGACCTATGAACCATAACTGAGGTACTCTAGAGTGGGAGCCTGCAGCTCAAGACACAAGGCCAAAGATGCAGTTTGGATGGGGAGACTTGCAGAGCAAAATGTGGCAGCTTCAGGCAATGTTTCTGGACAGGTCAAAGCAAGATTTTTCAACTTAGGATGCACCAACCTGCCGCAGCTCCATGAACTCTTTGATTTCCTTTTCAAACAAGATGCCCTCCTGTCCATAATGCTCACTGATGAAATCCTGAATGCAGATATAAGAAGGAAAATCCTGAGTCACCTTCCAAATGGATTTTCATGATTTAAAGGGTGGCTTTGGGTGATTTCATATAAGCAGCTTGCCAGCTCTCCTTACAAGGAACCCTGCACCAGGGAAAGCCATCCCCTCCCCTGCCCAGCTCTTGCTCTCCAACATTTCCAGATCCTCATCTCCCACTTTCCCATGTTTTCAGTCCATCTAACTCCCTTTTTTTTTTTTTCAGATGTTCTAAAAGAGAAAATGGTTTGCAACTGCTTCAACTTCTCCTCTACAGCACCTAGCTGTATCCATGTGAAGGCCACTCCCCTCTCCATCATCTTGCATCACATCAAGAATTCAAAACCCCAGTGCTCACCTTCAGTGGTGCCAGCAAATCCAGCTCCTTTGTCTCCTTCAGGCCCAAAGGGATCATGGGGACGCTGATAGACTCACTGGAAGAAGACAAAAAGGACACTGAGATCCTGGAAGGTGTCCAAAGAAGGGCAACAAAGACGGTGAAGGGTCTGGAGAGCAAGTCTCCTGACGATCAGCTGGGGGAACTGGGCTTATTCAGCCTAGATAAAAAGAGGCTGCCTTTCTACAACTCCCTGAAAGAAAGCTAGAGTAAGGTGGGAGTTGGTCTGTTCTCCCAAGGAACAAGTGATAGGATGAGAGGAAATGGCCTCAAATTGTAGCAGGGGAGGTTTATGTTAACCATAAGGAACGATTTCTTCATGAAAAGGGTTGTCAAGGCCCGGCAAAATTGCCCAGGGCAGTGGTGGAGTCCTCACTCCTGTAGGAATTTCAAAGCCACTTAGATGTGGTGCTGAGTGACATAGTTTAGTAATGACCTGGCAAAGCTGGGTTAATGGTTGGGCTTAGTGATCCTAAGGTTCTTTTCTGACCTAAACAAACTCATGATTCTAAGACAGCAACTTCTTTAGTAGTTTTGGTTTAAAACCTTTAGAGAGAATCTGTGCCTGGGACTAAGAAAAAGCAGCTCTTTTTTCTGGGCTTCTGTTGCTCCAGTGAAAGGACAGAACTAGAAGATGACTCTGGACAGCAGAGGGATGTGCCTCCCAATGCAATGTCTGAGAGGAGAGGTGGATAGAGAATAACCTAAAAAGAACCCCAAAAAATGAAACCATCACCTTTGCTCCTCTAGCTTCTTTTCTCTCCATAGAATCATTTCAGTTGGAAAAGACTTTCAAAATCATCAGCTTAAGACCACTATGGCCATTATCAAATCCCATAGCAATAAAAGAAGCTTCAGTAATGAAGGTGCTTTAATTCCCAGCTCTTGGGAACCAGGCATGATGTGAGCAGAGGTCATGGATTCACCCCACTCCTACCTGCTAATCTATGCTTACTGCTGATAAGGATTTGGTGAAGCTGCAGCCCTGTGTCTGATATTGAAATTTGCTACCTCAACTAAAAGTAGTTGTCTAAGAATAGCTCTTATCACCGTACAAGGATGAAGATGACAAGAAGTCTGGGGAGTGGCTTGGGACAAGAACTGGGGAGTGGCTTGTGTTTCCACATTAAAACAGGGCAGTAGTGCAGCACCCAGGAAGAGGAGCTGCAGGATGACAGCCAGAAAGAACAATCTCTGGTAGGGATTTAGCAGCTATTGTGATATTCTGCTGCCAGGAAATGAAGAAATGGTCTGTATGAG
Source organism: Psilopogon haemacephalus (assembly GCA_013396835.1). Lineage (NCBI taxonomy): Eukaryota > Metazoa > Chordata > Aves > Piciformes > Megalaimidae > Psilopogon > Psilopogon haemacephalus. The sequence continues at coordinate 369,871 of VWZI01023297.1, read as the reverse complement.
CAGTAGAGCCTGGAGAAGGCTGAAAATCACAGCTCAAAGAGCTCCCAAGGTGGACTCAGTACCTCATCATTTAGTTTTCAAACAAAATAAGGGAGATTTAGACTAGAAGGAAGAAAATGTGGTGAGACACTGGCACAGGTTTCCCAGAAAGGTTGTAGATGTCCCACCCACAGATGGAACAGTTTGGATGGGGCTGTGAGCAACCTGGTCTAGTTGAAGATCATAAAATCATAGAATTGTTTAGGTTGGAAGAGACTACAAAGATCATCAAGTTCAACCCTCAACCTAAGACCACCATAGCCATTAAACCATGTCCCAAAGTACCATGTCCACTTGTTTCTGACTGCAGCAGGGTTTGGACTAGATGATCTCCAGAGGTACTTTCCAACCCAAACCATTCTGTGATTCTTCTCTGGAGACTTCCAGAACTCATCCATGTACAATCCTTTGTAACTTCCTCTAGGTGAACCTGCTTTAGCACAGGGGTTGGACTGGATGGCTTTCAGAGGTTCCTTCCCACCCCTACAGCTCTGTGACACTATATCCATCTACATGCTTTTCCTCAGAAGCAAATGGTCCTCCTTGAGGGAGCACTGCCTTGGTGCTGGGGAAAGACATGTGCAAACAGCAGGGCAGTATCAGTGACCTGAGAAACCTGCTCTACTTGAAGATGGTCAAGACCAGGTTGGATGGGGCCTTGAGTGACCTGTTCTAGTAGGAGGTGTCCCTGCCTATGGCGGGGGGTTGGAAACCTTTGAAGTCCCTTCCAACCTAAACCATTCTATGATTCTATGTACCTGCTCAGTGCAGGATAGTTGAACTATATGACCTTTGAAGGTTCTTTCCAACCCAAAACATTCAATGGACTGCCTCGTATATAAAGATGGAGAACGGGAACCCACCATGGTACCTGCAAGCTTACATCACCTCCACAAATGCTTTCCCTGATCCCTTGACCACCCAGGAAACTTGTTTAAAGAGATCAGAAGTTTAGCAGAGATTGAAATAGCATAGGTAGGCCAAGCAGGATCAAGCCCTCACCAAACCAGGTTTGCACATCCATCCTCTCATTACCTCCAGAACCCACTGATACTCCTTAGCACATCACTCCTTATTCCAGGGAGGAAAAGAGGCAAAAAAGAACCTGGGGGTGTTGGGCAGGGAGGCTGCACCCACATTTTCATCTCTTCATACTGAATAAACAGCTTCAAGAGCTATAATTAGTGCAGAAAAAGCAATTATTGCTCATCCCCTAACAAGATTTCCGCATGAATCCAATGCCTATAGCACACAAAGGGGCTTTTGTTTGGCCTGGGCAGGGTTTTGGAGTTGCTGTTGCTGGTGTTTTCATTTTTAAACCAGGACAAACACAGGGGGATGGAAAAGCTGAGCATCCCTGATAGGGAAGAACTTTGGGAGAATGCAGAGAAGAACCAACATCTGGAATTACATCCAGGAAGTGCAGTAGACCTTCCAGGTGCAGCAAAACTGTCCAAGGATGGTGGAGATATGGGCTTTCTTGGCTTTGCTCCTATTGGAGCTCCCACAAATCTAACACAATCTAGAAACTGGACCATCCTGGTCCTACACTCAATATCACCGCGGTGCTGTGCAAGATGGAGACACTGATGCTCTGCTCTTTGTACCTCTTTCTGGCCCCAGGAGCACAGTAGTCCTCCCCAGAGCACCATCAAGGGGCAGAGGAAGGGGAAACAGCTGGCTCCAGTGTCCCTGAGCTGTTCTGCCTCAGGGAATTCTCTTTTTCTCACCCCAGCACATTGAGTTGGTGCTGGTGAGCATGCTGGGATTACTGCTCTGGTGAGCCAAGCCCCGAGGGCTGGGTAAGCATTTCACAGCAACAGAGCATCCCAATGAACAAAAGGTCTAACCTCAAACTGAAGAAACAACAAATCTAGTCATAGAATTGTTTCTGTAGGAAAAGACCTCTAAGATCATCAAGTCCTAACCTAACACCAACACAGCCACTAAACCATGTCCCAGAGTGCCATGTCCACACATTTCCATGCATGTCCATGTCACTTCCAGGGATGGTGACTCCACCACCTCCCTGGGCAGCCTGTTCCAATGCCTGACCACACTTTCAGTAAAAAAATGTTTCCTAATATCCAACCTAAACCTCCCCTGGCACAATTTCAGGTCATTTCCTCTCATTCTATCACCTGATTTCAGGCCATTTCCTCTCATTCCATCACCTCATACTAGGGAGAAGAGACCAACCCCCAACTTGGCTCCAAACTTCTTTCAGGGAGTTATAGAGACAGAAGGTCTCTCCTCAGACTCCTCTTCTCCAGATTAAACAACCTCAGTTCCCTCAGCCACTCCTCCCAAGACCCTTCACCAGCTTTGTTGTCCTTCTCTGAACATGCTCCAGCACCTCAATATTCTTCTTGGAGGGAAGGGCCCAAAAATGAACCCAGGATCCAAGGCATGGCCTCACCAGTGCCCAGCCCAAGAGGACAATCCCTGCCTTGCTCTTGCTGGCCACACGATTCCTGATCCAGGCCAGGAAGCTGTTGACATTCTTGGCCATCTGAGCACACTACTGGCTCAACTTCAGCATACACTCCTGAAAATATTGATGAGAAAAGAAACTGGGAAGTATCTGCTCTGGGAGCATTCAGAAAAGGAAGTCAATCACCTGAACAGTCATGCTTTCAATTTGTTTTGCCAAATACCTGTTTGACCTACTGGCAATCACTCATGTTCTGGTGGCATAATCAGGAAAGGGGTAAAGATGGTTGTTTCTGACCTATTTCTCTTGCTTTGGGATATCAATGCCTAGAGGATGTACCATCCATCACTAAACATCTCAGAATCTCCTAGGAAAAGCTAATGAGCTTATTCTTCACGGAACCACAGCATGGTGGGGGTTACAAGGGAACTCTCAAGATCATCCAGTCCAATTCTCCTGCTAAAGCAGAGTCACACACAGCAGACTGCACAGGAACACAATGTTTAGGTGGGTTTGGAATCTCTCCAGAGAAGGAGACTCCACAACCTCTCTGGGCAGCCTGCTGCAGCAGCCTCACAGAAATGAATTTCTTTCCTGTGTCTAGATGGAATCTCCAGAGTTCCAGTTTGTGCCTGCTGCCCCTTGTTCTGTCCCTGGGCACCACTGACAAGAGTCTGTTCCAGACTCTTGCCCCCCAGCCTTTAGTTCTTGCTAAGCACTGAGCAGATCCCCTCTCAGGCTGCTCTTCTCCAGCCTAAGCAGCCCCAGGGGTGTTAGCTCTTCCTCCTCACAGAGATGCTCTAGACCCCCCAGCAGCTTTGCAGCCCTTTACCACCTCCTTACAGCTCTAGCGAGAAAACACTGATTTTCTCAGAATGAAAAACTTTCCAGCAAATCTGACTCATGCTTTATTCACTAGCCACAACCTTATGGTCCCTTCCAGAGGGCCAAACCTTGGGCAGAGCAGGGAGGCAGAACAATGAGTACAAGGTGAGAGGCTTCATTACTCCCAGAAAAAAATAAAATGTAAACAATAAGAAAAATAAAATTTTACATGAGCAGCTGCTCTTCCCACCTTGCATCTCCTGCCCAGTGTACCTGTCATTCTGGTAGACATCCACACTGCTATTCAGCTCTTCCAGCTCCTCCTTCAGTAGCTGCAGATTGGAGTTTACATAGCTCAGCTCCAAGGCAACTGTCTCCTTGACTTTGTGGTTACTGGTGGCCCTGCAAGACAACACAATGTGGATCAAACCTTCCTCATTTCATCATTGCCTTTAATTATCAATGCTTAGTTGCAGTCATAAATACAGATTAAGTTATGCAGTGGTACATGCATCCATCCACATCTCCTTGCAGAACCATGACTTCTTCTCTCCACATGGTCACAGAATGTTTTGGGTTGGAAGGGACCTTTAAAGATCCAATCATCCCTGCAATCCCCCCTGCAATGAGCATAGACAAATTCCTTTACTGTATAAGTGGTACAGGCTGCCCAGAGAGGTGGAATCACAATGCCTGGAGATGTTCAAGGAACGTGTGGACATGGCACTTCAGGACATGGCTTAGCAGTGGTGTCAGGCTGGTGATTGGATTCCATGATCTTAGAGGTCCTTTTCAACCAAAACAATTCTATGATACTGTGATCTCCAACTACAACAGGCTGCTCAGAACCCCAAATAGTCTGACCTGGAATGGTTCCAGGGATGCAGCTTCTACCACCACTCTGGGCAACTTTGGCAAGTGTTGCACTACCCTTAGTGTAAAAAATTTCTTCCTTTTCTCTACTATAAATCTCCCTCTTGTAGTTTCAAACCATCATCCCTTGTCCTGTCACAACTGGTCCTGTCAAGAATTCTGTCCCCATCTTTCTTCTTGGCCCCTTTAGGTACTGAAAGGCCACAAGGTATCCCTGGGAGCTTCTCTTCTCCAGGCTGAACAATCCCAACTCTTAGCTTTTCAACACTGAGGAATCCAGAGCACGCAGACCTCTGTGTCACAGAGGTTGAGGCCAGGCAAAACTCACTGCTGAGTTGCACCTTGCCAAGATGAACCTGTTATTTCTGCCCTAACATAACCTTCCCCTTGCTCATTCATGCTCTGACCTCCAGTGCAGTTTCACATTTGGCTCAAGGTTGCTGAGTTGGAGGTGGTCAGCCTGCCTGCCCAGTACCTGAAGGGGTTTACAGGAGACCTGGGGAGGGACTTTTTACAAGAGATGGTTGTGCCTGGATGAGGGGGAATGGATTGAAGCTGGAAGATAGGAGATTTAGACTGGATATCAGGAAGAAATTATTTACAGCAAGGGTGGTAAGACACTGGAACAAGCTGCCCAGGGAGGTTGTGATCATCCCCTCCCTGGAGGTGTTCCAAGGCCAGGTTGGCCAGAACCAGAGAATGTTTCAGGCCCCTTCCAGCCCAAATCATTCTGTGATTCCATGAAGGTCCTCACACATATTGAATAAAAATTCTTTCTAGTTGGGTTTGAGGAGGAAGTAATTATTTTTGTGTGGAAAAACCTTTCTGAGAGAAGAGGCTTTGTTGGGCTCGCCCATTAGCAGAGCCAAACCCTGCCCTCCCTTCCCCACTCCCCTGTCAGGAGATGTAAACACCAGGGATTGATTTCAGCTGCCTGCTCCCAGCAAGACAAGCTCCCAGGCTGATTATAACCTTATCTGCTCTGAAGGAAAGCAGGGAAGAGATAACCCCGAGCAGATAACGTGCAGTTGTGGGCTGAAAGGGGCTCCGGCTGCTCCTGCTAAATCACACAGGATCCAGGAAAAACAACACGTGCACGAGCTCTGCTCAGCCAGGGAGCATTTTTCCTCCAACTTTTCCACACCACGCTGTTTCAGGTTTGAGGTTTTTTTCAGTTGTTTAGGGTGTTTTGGGGTTGTTTTCTTGTGTGTGTGTGGTTTTTTTTTTAACTCCCCATTAGCTAGCATCCTTCAGGGGTCTCACCCTGACCCAGCTCAGGGCAGTAGAAGCAGCTCTGCTGTTTTTCTTTTAAATGCAGGTCCTTTGGTGCCTCCTCTTCTAACTCCCTTTTGTTGGAATTTCCAAGATCAATGGATTTTATTTTAAACACAGGAAAACCAACATCATGCCCAAAGAGCTCTGCAGTCACTTCTCTTTAAACATTCAGCATTGGACTAGATAGTTCTTTTTCCAGTATGAATTAGAATCACAGAACGGTTTGGGTTGGAAAGGACCTGTAAGATGATCTAGTTCCAATGCTGTCACAGGCAGGAACACCTTCCATCAGACCAGCTTGCTCAAAGCCTCATCCAACCTAGCCTTTTATCACCCTCCAAATCTTATTCTGCTCTGTGGGATTTCACATGCACATGAAAGTTTGTCCAGGACTTGCCACCGGGTTAAGGTTTGAGAGCCCAGAGTCACCTTGGGGCATTCCATTTTGCACTGTGCAAGTGCTACACAATCATCGAAGTTGGATCATTTCAGATCATTGAGTCCAATCATTAACCCAGCACTAACAGGTCCACCACCAAACCATGTCCCTCAGCACCAGATGCACACAGCTTCAAGACCCCTCCAGGGATGGGGACTCCACCACTGCCCTGGGCAGCCCATTCCAGGGTCCAACAACCCTTTTTGGGGAAGAAATTGTTCCTAACAAACAGCAATTAAAGGTGTAATTTAGGGGCACAATGAATCATTCCCATAAGTAAACTGCAGTGAAGTACTTCCATGTCCAGACTGAGCAGTGATTTCTGCATGAGCAGAGCCTACGTGTCTCCATCAGCCTCCTCAGAGTAGGTTTCAGTTGTTTGCTTAGCTAACAGCTAAGAAAGATTTCTGACTTTTATTTCTTTATTCCTGTTTAAGAAGCTGGTTGATTGGTGAAACCTTTATCACCCCCCATCACTTCTCTCAGCCCCAGCTATTTGAACAAGAAAGGAAAAGATTTCCGTTGCCTCTGCCCATTTATTGACTCACCAAACAAACCCTCTTGACACCACTGAGCAAACAGCACCTGGGTTGTTTTTTCTTTTTCTTTACTCTCCCACACACCATTCATGGCAACCTCTCCAGGAAAGGAAACTGATATGGCTGAACAGAACAGCTCAGGAGATTATTTTTTCAATCATTAAGAGTTGGGGGTTTGGGTTTTTTTTGTCAAGTAAGGAAAAAAATCCCAACGAGTTCAGCTGTAAACTCAGCTTCAAGCCAGGCAGCCCACAGCTTTCCTGTTTGGATTCAGAGATATACAAAGAAGTTGCTTGTTAGAAATTCTACAAGAGAAATATGGTTGACTTTAATGTTCACAGAGTGGTTTGGGTTGGAAGAAACCCTAAATACCATTTTGTTCCAGCCTCCCTGCCACTAGCAAGGACAACTTCCACTAGACCAGGCTGCTCAAGGCCTCATCCAGCCTGGCCTTGATCACTTCCACGGAGGGGGCATCCACAACCTCCCTGGGCAACTTGTTTCAGTGTCTCACCATCAAGAAATTCCTCCTAGTACCCAGTCTGAATCTGCCCTACTTCAGCCCTAGTACTATCACCAGAGGCCCTTGTAAAATGTCCCTCTCCAGCTCTCTTGTAGCTCCCTTTAGGCACTGGAAGGCTGCTGTAAGGTCTCATTTGAGCCTTCTCTTCTCCAGGCTGAACAGCCCAAATTCTCTCAACTTGTCCCCATAGAGAAGGTGCTCCACAATTCCCCTTTTTCTCCCAGACTTCCCATGTTCCATAAGCTCTAAGTACCATAGTGCCCAGAAAACTACAGTGTTAGCTTCAAAATTGACTTGGGAAAGGGAGGAAAATCAGCTTCTGCTAAAGGACATCCAATCTGCTGATCCAGCAGAAACAAAAAGAGCCTCATCAGGGCATTTTCCAGTAATTAAATTGTGATTTGCATCACATTTTTGCTCACTCCCCTGCACAGGGCTCCAATTCCTGCTGTTTACATCAGCCCCACGGCCAGGCACCTTTGTGCTGAGCCAGCACATTGTCCTCTGTATTTTCATAAGAAAAGGGAGTCATGTGGAGCTCCACGTTGAGATTTCATGGCCGCCTCCTTTAATGAGATGAGGCACAGAAGCTTGGTTGAAGCAGTGGAGTGTGGGGGCTGTAAGCTCACCTCCCATGAGAAGCCCTGTTTGTCAAGGAATCACAGAGAGGAGAGGGTATGAAGGGACCTCTGAAGATTGAGTCCAACCCCTCTGCTAAAGCAGAATCACCCAGAGCAAGCCGCTCAGGATGACATCCTGGTGGGTTTGCAATCTCTCCAGAGAAGGAGACCACCTCTACTATCTCTCTAGGCAGCCTGTCCTCATCCACCAGTAAAATAAAACTTCTTGTTGCAGTTCAACAGAACCAATCTCACTCCCTTCTTCAAGGTTCACAGACCACTGAGGTGCAAGCATTCAACTTCAGAAGCAAACAGTCGATCTTATTTGACTGGGAAAAAACACCAATTAAATAATTTCTTAAAAGGCAAGCTATTAGGGCAGTATTGTGATATTTTCTTGTGTTCACAAAGTTGTCCACCTTGCACATGGAAACATCAGGTTGGATTGGAAAAGAACTCTAAGATCATCAAGTCCAACTGCTAACTTAACACTGCCAAGTTCAGTAGTAAACAACATCCACATATACATGGCTTTTCAATCTCTCCAGGCATGGGCACTCCACCCAGGCACCCTGTTTCAGGGCTTGAAAACCCTTTTGGGGAAATCAATTTTTTCTCATGTCCAACCTAAACCTCCTCTGGAGCAACTTGAGGTTTTCTCTCGCCCCCTTCACATGTTACTTGGGAGAACTGACTGATCCTGATTTAAACTGGATGTTGGGAAGAAGTTCTTCACAGTGAGGGTGGTGAAACACTAGAACAGGTTGCCCAGGGAGGTTGTGGATGCTCCTTCCCTGGAGGTGTTCATGGTTAGGTTGGACGAGGCCTTGACAGACCTGTTCTAGTGGGAGGCACCCCTGCCTATGGCACAGGGGGGTTGGAACTGGATGATCTTTGAGGTCTCTTCCAACCTAAACCATTCTATGATTCTCTCTACAACCTCCTTTGAGGTGTTCTAATAACCTACAGGAACACGATACACAAATGATCTACAAAAAGAAAGAAAAAAAAAAGTTAATCTTGGAGTTAATACAAATAAGAGAGCTCCAAAAATCATGTAATTATATCATGAACACTCTACAGGAGATGCCAGCAAAGTGCTGGCTCAATCTGAAAGCCAAGCAAAGGTGTCAACTTTGCAGCATCCATAAATGCCTCTTCCAGCACAATGAAGAGCTACCAAACGGTACTCATCTGCAAAGATGTACCTGAAATTTCAGATTGTGCTGTGGTGGAAACCCTGGGCTTGGGATTTTTAGAACTAAAGCTGAATTTGACCCACTTTCTGGGGTTATCAGGCAGGTGCTCTGCAGTCAAAGCTCCGTCCCAGTTCAACATTTATCCCCATTACTCTACATAGGGTCTTGAGAGAAGCAGCTGAGGGAACTTGGAGTTGCTCAGCATGGAGAAAAGGAGGCTGAGGGGAGACCTTCTGGCTCTCTACAATTGCCTGAAAGGAGCAGGAGTGGCATCAGTTTCTTCTCCTATGCAACAGGCAGAAACAGCCTCGAGTTTTATCAGGGGAGGTTTAAGGTGGACATAAGGACCAATTTCTTCTCCCAAAGGGTTTTCAAGGCCTGGAATAGGCTACCCAGGGTAGAGGGAGTCCCCACTCCTGGAGGAATTTATAAGCAATGTAGGAGTGGTGTTAAGGGATATTGTTTAGTGGTGACCTGGCAGTGACAGACATGATGATCTCAAAGGTCTTTTCCAACTTAAATGATGCTATGATCTGCTCACACCCTGCTTGGTACCAGTCTCCCAGGACATAGAATCATAGAATGGCTTAGGTTGGAAGAGACCTCAAAGATCATCCAGTTCCAACCCCCCACCATAGGCAGGGACACCTCCCACTAGATCAGGTTGCTCAAGACCTCATCCAGCCTGGCCTTGAACACATCCAGGGAGGGAGCAGACACAACCTCCCTGGGCAACCTGTTCCAGTGCCTCACCACCCTCACTGTGAAGAATTTCTTCCTAACATCCCGTTCAAATCTCCCCTCTGCCAGTTTGAACCCATTCCCCCTCATCCTGTCATTACAAGACCTTGTGAACAGCCCCTCCCCAGCCTTCCTGTAGGCCCCTCTCAGATACTGGTAGGCTGCAATAAGGACTCCTCGAAGCCTTTTTTGTGATCAGATGCCTTGGAGCCATCATGAGCAAACTCCTACCCTCAGCCTAAGCCCTGGGCCCCAGTGATGCTCCAGGGACCAGGACTCACCTGAAGAGGTTTTCTGCTCCTGCTCTCATCCTCATCTCCTTGTTGATCTGCTGGTTAATCCGTGCCCGGCGATGCTGCAGTTTGCTGCGCTGGGTCTGGGCAAAGGGGTCGCATCCCTGCTGAGAGAGAGGAGGACAAGGTCTCACCAAAACATCCATCACTTTGGGATCATTAAAGGCCCTTTCAGAGCCCAGCATTGTCCTTGAATTCTATTTTATTATCCTGTATCACATTATTGAGTAATCTGATCTCCTATGACAAGGTGACCTGCTCAGCAGATAAGGGAAAGGTTGGGGATTTGTCTACCTGGACTTGAATGAAGCCTTTGGCACCAATTCCCCCAGCATTCTTCTGGCTGCTCGTGGCTTGGATAGGTGGAAGCCTCACTGGGTGAAAAAGTGCCTGATTACTTGAGTGCAAAAAGGGGTGATGGATGGACTTGTGTGGGAGTTTGGGCAGGGGGGGTGGGGGGCTAGGTTCCCTTAAGAAAATTGCAAAGTCCTGATGGGAAGCTACTCTCTGCCCGCCTCCCCCCACCAAAACTACCACAACTTGAATGTTGTTGTTTGCCAGCCACAAGGGGTGTTCCCCATGGCTCAGTACTGGGGCTTTCCATGATTTCATCAGACACAAAACAAGACCCAGGGGGCTGCAGATGGCTCAGTATAACCCCGGAGCTCAGGAACAGATGTGATGCTGTTGTCTCATCTCCTGCTGGCTGCAGGAGATGAAGCACAGGCAGCAAGTCAAGAGTTCATGGGGGTGGAGAAGAGGGTTGCACAAAGCAGTAAATTAATTCCATCCCTGCCTCCTTCCTTGGCTTCAGCTTGGACTTTCTGCAGACAGGGAAATACATTTCAGCTCAGACTTCAGGAAATAACAGACAGCTATAGCCCTCTGTCTCATGGAGGCAAGAGGTTATTATGGGATGCCCCAGGCAGAGGTTACCATGAGGAGCATCTCGGAATCCGGGGTCACAAAAGCTCTGCCCAAGCAGAGATGATTTCCATTGTGTGATGACAGGTTCAGATGCCTGAAATGGCACAAGGCTGAGCAGTTTAAGGTGATGGAGATCTCCAAGCCTCCTTTTCATACACCAGTGCAAAGCATGGGCAGATCCCAACAAGAAAATATTAAGCACTAAGTAACACTCTGCAAAGTCATTATTTCATTCTCTTGCTTCCCTCAAAAATACTTCATCTGCTGTGTGCACATCAGTCTTACCTGCTCCCCACTGCTCTCCCTCCAGTACTGCTAGTGAGACCCCCATATTAAAAAGGGATTTTGCCACCTGAGAAAGTCTAGAGAGCTCTTCAAGAGTGCCCACTCTCATCCTGTCCAAAACACCTCCTCAGTTAATTGCTGCCATGTAGATCTCTATGTGGGCCTCACCTGGTCTCACCACATCCTACAGCCTCAAATCCAACAAGCCAGGGCAACGCTCTCTAGAAAACGTTGGAGATCCCAGTGTTTGTCTGGGAAAAACTTCTCTCTGGGTAAGTAGTAAAGGAAGAATATAAATCCTTGCCCCAAAAAAGGATGAAACTAGCTTTGGTTAGAAAGTATGGGATAGAAATTTTTGTGCTTTCATGGGCTTCAGTTTCTGAAAACTAATTTCTTATGTTTGAAGCCCATCAAGTGGTGGCCCCTTTGAAAGGAGCCTATGATTAATGTCAGCATTTTCATTTAAGTGAATGACGTGAGCTCCTAATTGGTACACTGGAGACTGAGGAATCAGAGTGACTCCATCTGGTCCATAAATCTGCAGGATTAGTGCATTACAGTAATCCATGAATTTGTTGAAATTAGTGAAGGAACAAACTGGAAGTATGAGATTGGTGATTCTGGAAGAGTGGTTAAGCGGGACATTAAGGAAAACAGTCCAACAGCTACACAAGTCTTTGATCAGGAGGAAATACAGGAAAGGCTGCTCCAAAAGCATCTGCATGATTTGCTTCTGGGTAACGCACTCATCTCACGTGCACCAATGGAAGAAAAAAAAAAAAATCTAGAAATTGGAAGCAAAAGGAAAAGGATGAAGAATCCCACAACCATGGACATCAACAAGCACCCAGGTTTTCTGTGCAAGGAGCTGAGCCAAGCCCTGGCAGAAAAAAGCTCAACCCAATTATGCAGACAGTACCCAGATTTGAGCACTCAGAGGTTCCCAGAGCAAAGAAGGTAACAACCAAACTCATTCAGAAAGTGGCTGCTCCAGCAAATGACCAAGATGGTTACACACATTGTGCCCTTGATGATGTTTCGTCACATAGTGTGAGATACTAACCTAAAGATGGAAATCAAAGCTTAAGAGGGAGGAAAAGGTTTAACTTGAGGCCACTTCCTCTTGTTCTGTCCCCTGATACTAGGGAGAAGAGACCAACCCCCATCTCACTCCAACCTCCTCCATGCTCTCAGGGGAAAGTGTCCATCCCCCAAGGAGCTTACATTCAAAGGAACCCAATGCTTTACCTGTGCCCATACCCTTGGAGGGTATGGGCACAGGTAGGCCCATGGCAGGGAGGTTGGAACTAGGTGACCTTTAAGGTCCCTTTCAACTCAAACCATTCTATGACTCAAAGTTGCAACTGAAAGCTACAGCACAGAGCTTACAAAGTATGTGGTGACGGAGTTAAGAGTGCCTTACATAAAGGAGGGGTCACCAAACTGCAGTTAGGTTATAAAAGGGATTATCATTGCTTAATTCTTCTTTGTGCAAGCTCTTGAGGTCAACCCTTTATGGTCAAAAGAAAGATGTGGTTTTTCAACCAGTCTCTTGGGTTTCAGGGTGCACCTGGGGACATTCAAAAAATAAATCAGCACCTCCTCAGAAGGTAAAAAAAGGTCTGGAGAAGAGAAGGTTCCAGAAAGACTTTCTTGCAGCCTTTTGGCACTTGAAGAGATCCTACCAAAAAAAGATGTAGGCAGTGACAGAATCAAAGAATGATAGAATAGTTTGGGTTGGAAGGAAACTTTAAAGTTCATGTAGTCCAACACTCCTGCAGCAACCAGGGACACCTTCAACTAGAGCAGGTTGTTCAGAGCCCCATCCAATCCAGCCAGTGTCTCACCAGGAGCTGTTGTGACAGGAAAAGAGGTGATGGTTTGAAACTAAGAGAGGGAGATTTATACCAGATAAATGAAAGATAAATGAGAATGGTGAGACACTGACCCAGGCTGCCCAGAGAGGTGGCAGATGTCCCATCCCTGGAACCATTCCATGTCAGGTTGTTTGAAGCTCTAGTTCTAGTTGAAGATGTCCCTGCTGACTGCAGGTGAATTGGACTAGATGAGCTTCAAGATGTTCCTTCCAACCCAAACCATTCTATGATTCAATATAACAGTAAAATTAGGTGCTTAAGTGGCCAGGTTGAACAGGGCAGTTATTTTCTAGTTCAAAGTCTTTGCACAGAAGTGAGTACATAGATCTTCCAGTAAGAGGCCATAAATTGTCTATCAGAGCTTCTGTGTATGCAGAGGACAGCCATGAAAATGAGCAAAGGGTCATTAAGTTATATGAGTTGTGTCCTGCTTTGCAGTTTATTGCCTCTGACAAAGCAGAATTAGAGACAGAATTATTGTAGCAAGATCATTTCATGCTCAGAAGACATCTGCCAACTAACATCAAGTTCAATCTACAGCATTACAATGTTATGGAAAGTCCTCAACCAATGCTTCCACATAAGGAGGACAACAGAAGCCAGAAGATCCCACTCAGAAGAGGCCAAGACAAACAAAGCCCCTTTGAGGGATGTGAAGGTTTTTGTCAACTACACCCTCCAGAGATGAGGCAACATCTACAGTGACATAATGGTGTTAACTCCTCACTATCTCTTCTAGCTCAGGAGCATCCATCTGGGGTGTTAAACAGGGCAATTATGTGGTTAAAGGTTTCCTTGTATAAGCAAGTCCTTAGGGAACATTTGTTAGAGATGATAACCAAGTGCACTTTGCACTTCATATTTCCAGTAAACACAAGGAGATGAAGCCTTGATGTGTCTTGGGTGACAAGGCACACCTAGAGCATTGTTTATGACCTCAGTGCCAAAACCAGGCCACCACCTCCCTGCACTAATGACAGGAAAACTCATTAGCTGCAGGAAGAGATGGATGCCAGCAAGTCCAAAGGGCAAAACTATGCACAAAGGGACTCATTTCTGCACTTTCATTTCTGCTAGAAGAACAGGAGCTGTGGGAAGCAATCAGGGGAAAAGCAAAACCTAAGAGTATGAAGTGATCAAAGGATGACTGTCAGCTGGCAGCTTGTGTAGCTGTGAGTCTACTTAGAGCACCAATAAGTATTGAGGTAAAAGGTCCTAGCTGCCTGCAGAGCTTGGCTGGATTCACAGGAGGTGCTCCACAACCCACCTGCTGAGGCAGGGACCAAGCTGTGCCACCTCTAAGATTGGCTTCATAGAATCACTAAGCTAGGAAGAGACCTTTAAGATCAAGGCCAACCATAGTCAAACTGTCACCACCATGATTATTGCCAGTTGGAGGAACTGAAAAGCACCCACAGAACAGCAGAAGAAACCTAAGAAACATAGACTTGTTTTGCTTGGAAAAGACTTCTTAGATTGAGTACGACCATTGACCTAACACCGCCATGGCCACTAAACCATGTCTCAAAGTGCCACGTCCACATGTTTCTTGAATGCCTCCAGTGGTGGTGAGTCCACCATCTCCCTGAGCAACCTACTTCAATGCCCAACCACTCTCTCCTGTTTCAATGAGGGAATACCTTGGTTTGATGAAAATCAAATGATCTGCTTCAAAATTTGTCATGAGGGTCATGCACTGCACATGGGCAGCGGCACATCTTCACTGTAGTCCTGGTACCTCATGGTAAATAAAATGGGCTTGGTTTCAATGCAAAGTGCCAAGGCTGACATCATAGAATTATCAGTTAGTTTGCAATGGAAGTGACCTGTTAAAGACCATCTAGTCCAACACTCCTGCGGTCAGGAGGGACATCCACAACTAGAGCAAGTTGTTCAGAGTCCTGTCCAACATAACCCTGAACATTTCAGGGATGGAGCTTCTACCACCTCTCTGGACAACCTGTTAAGACGACATAGCTCAACTCTCTGTTGGACAACCTGTTGGGATTTTAACTCAAGAGGGATTGTTTTGAAACTCGAGTAGGGTAGATTAAGAGTGGACACCGGAAAGAAGTTTTTGACTAAGAAAATGGAACACTGGAACAGGTTGCCTAAAGAGGTGGTGGAGGCCACATCCCTGGAGACATTCAAGATCATGCTTGATGGGGCTCTGAGAAACCTGATCTAATTAAAAAGATGTCCCTGCAACTTGGGTGGACTAGATAACCTTTAAAGATTCCATACAACCATCACATTCTATGACTCCATGACCTCTCCAATGCTGCTTTGCTCTCTAACACCAACCAGTTGTTGAAGTTGCTTGCTCTGGGCATAAACCCCCTCCCTCAGATCAAATGGCCTACTTGGCAGCTCATGGACAACTCCTTGTCCACCAGCACTCCTAGGTCCTTCCCTGCAGAGCTACTTTCCAGCAGATCACCCCTCACCTGTACTGGTGCAGGGGGCAATTCCTCCCCAGAGGCAGAACTCCACACATGCCCTGCTGAACATCATCATGTTCCCTTCACCCAGCTCTCCAGCCTGTCCAGGTCACTACTAACCAGCAGCACAGCCTGACAATGTGTCAGCTGGGATTATTTTACAGTCCACGAGTTTTTGAGTCAGGCCAACAGCAGGACAAGTGGCCAAGTGACCCTGGTTTAGTCGTGGGATAGAGAGGAAAACAAAAGCCTGAGAACTGCTCCACACACAAAAGCAGGCTTGAAAATCCTCCTTTTAGTTGATTATTGATCATTTCCTTCTCCTCTAAGCCAAGAGCATTTCACTGGAGCTTCAAAACAAAAAGTTGGTCACAAGTATTTTTGTTTCTTCCCTGAATGTTTAGTTAGACACAAAAATCCCTATCATGGAACTAATCTGATGAAACCCTCTGGCTGCAAGCTGTTTTTCTGTGAGAGACAGGAGCAGCTAAAACCTCTAAAACCTTTTATTGAGAAGATGGTTACATCACACAGCCTTTTAACAAATGAGCTGAGGATTAAGGTTTTACATTTCCCAACAAAGTGCCCTCACTGTTGGCTGATGGATTCAGCAAGGGGAAGGAAAAATGAAACAAGGGGTAAAAAAAAATCTCCCAAACAAAAAAATATGAGAGACTGAAGACAAAACTTATATCTAGAGATTGAATTTTAGGAGCATGCAACTGCTCTGGGATGCTGAGGAAGATATCATGAGAGCCAGGGCAAGGTGCCAGCAGGAAACAGATGTTATAAATCTGATATTAGGAAAGTTTTCTTTCCCAAAAAAAGTTGTCAAAACCTGGAGCAGGCTGCCCAGGGAAGTGGTGGAGTCCCCATTTCTAGAGGGGTGGTCCTGAGGGCTATGGCTTAGTGGTGGAATTGACAGCGTTAGGTTTATTCACAGAATCATTTTGGCTGGAAGGACTCAGTCAGGCTCTGGAGCTGGTTTTATCCTGTGATTGCAACCTCAAGGATCAATCTGATCTTGAAGACACTTGAGCTCGACCTCCTTTGCTGAAGAGGTTAAAACTTTAAACCAGGTTGGCACTGACCCAGGGTCTTGTTGAAGTAGCACGTGCTGCTTGTAAGGGAGGAGTAGCAGGACTCCTATTCTCTGTTTCTTCTGAGTGCAGACACCATTGACTTGATGATCTTAAAGGCCTCTTCCAACCAAAATGATTCTGTGATTCTGATTCTAGGTCCAAAAAGTCACCATCACAACATCTTTTGGGATCTCCTATGAGGAGTAAACACACATCATCCACATCAGTAGTTGGATTTGATCATCTTAAAGGTCTTTTCCAACATAAATGATTCTGAGTCCAGGCCCAAAGAAGTCACCATCACAGCAGCCTTTGTGATCCCCTGGGAGGGCCAAAGACAACAACCACATCAACAGCTCCTGAAAAAAATGCAACTGGAATCATAGAACGGGTTGGAAGTGATCTTTAAGATCACTGAGTCCAAGAATTATTAAGTTAATGGGGTCTACATCCAGAGGAAACTGGGGAATTAAAAGTCTCGTTGCTCTTTTCTTGCAAGCAGCAACAAGAACCTGGGTTAATGCCAGCCTGGTTTAACATTGCAGCCTCTTCAGGCCCACTCAAGGAGGTCAAGCTTTAATAGGACAATAGGAAATGGCCTGAATGAGATTGGGTATTAAGAAAAACAGTATCGATTCAAAGAGTGGTCAGGCATTGGACCAGGCTGCCCAGATAGGTTGTGGAGTCACCATTTCTGGAGCTGTTCATGAAACGTATGGACATGGCACTTTGGGACATGGCTTGATGGCCACAGTGGAATAAGGTCAATGGTTGGACTCAATGATCTTAGAAGCCTTTCCCAATCAAAGAAATTCTATGATTCTATCTAGTTCCAAGCCCACTGCCATGAGTGTGAGACATCTTTCACTAGACCAAGTTTCTCAAGGTTTTGTCCAATCTGGTCTTGAACACTTCCAGATTGTTCAAGAAGAGGCTTTTTTGATAGTGTCTGTGTAACAAAAAGTTGATAACACTAAAACAATGTCTAATCACGTGAGGTGGTTAATTAGCAAGAATAATCATGTTATGAGAGAGGTTGCAAATGCCCAGCCAGATTCCCTCCCCACTAAAGCTCTGCAGTATTTTCCTGTTTTTCTCCTCTGTGCTACACTCTGGTAAACCCAGAAAGAGTAAATGGCATCTGCACCCAGAAGAAATTGGGGAATAGGAGTCCTGCTGCTCCTCCCTTACCAGCAACACCTGCTATTTCAACAAGACCCTGGGTCAGTGCCAACCTGGTTTAAGGTTGCAGCCTCTTCAGCTCCACTCAAGGAGGTCAAGCTCAAGTGACTTCAACATCAGATTGATCACTGAGGTTGCAATCTCAGGATTAAAAAGCAGCCCCAGAACCTGGCTGAGTTCTGCTTTTTGTGTGGTTCAATTCAGACTTTTTCAGTGGGATGGATTTTTTAAAGTTGTTTTGGTTTGTTGGGGTTTTTGGTTAGGTTGTTTCTTTTTTTGGGGGGGGTGCTTTTGCACTTTTTTTTTCTTTTTTTATGGGTGTCCTTTAGGGGGTTGCTTTTTTAATTAATCTTTTTGGGAAGTTGCTTTTTAATGGGGCTGCCCTTGGGGTTTTGGTTGTGGGATTTTTGTTTGCTTGTTTGTTTAGGTGTTTTTATTTTTGCTAAAGGGCTGCAGAGAGGCAGCTCTCTGCTGAAGAACAAGTTTTGGAAATTATAGACTTTCAAGAAGAGATCAGATTACAGGGTCAATTCACTACAAGTTTTATAAATCCAGCTCCAAGGGGACAAACCTAACGGGAGCCACACTTAAACAGACCCAAAAATTAGCATTTAACAATATTTTCAGTGCTATAAGCAGCACTTTTTAAAGCCTCCTCTAACTCAAGAGTTCACATTGATGCCCAAGGGATGCCCAGCAGGGTTGGCAGCAGCCTGAGGACAATCCCTGTTGGTTTCACCTCATTGTTACTAATTAAATGAGTGACGCCAGCAAAGCTATCGGTCCCATCTCACACGCAAAGCCACTGCACCCACCTTCCTCGTGGGTATATCCTAGGGTGAAGTGTGCCAGGGAGCAACATATACCTTGGTGCCTCTGATGACGAGGGGAAGAATGGGCAATGCCTGGTTGGACCAGCTTCTTACAGGCAAAAAAGGAGAAAAAGACAAAACGCAGGAAAATTTGGCTAAAGGAGTCACTGGGAAGCTTGTAGGCTGAGACAGCAGAAGATGGGATAGAGTGAAGTTTAAGAGATGATGAGCTGTAAGATAGTTGTGTAAGGTTTATGGATGAGCTACTGGAAAAATTTCTACTGCACAGCACACATCAAACCCTTCCCCAGCCAACTTCCTGCCACAATCTAACTCCTCCAACATGGTTTGATAACTAAGATGCACCTGCACCTCCACCCATGGAGGCCAGACCTGGAGCCACATGGTCTGGAGGAAGATGTCCCTGTCCACAGCAGCAGGTTTAGAACCAGGTGATGTTTAAGGTCCCTTCCAATCCAAAGCATTGTATGATTTTGCAGACCCAACGTGGGCACCCTACCCCATGGTGCATTACCAGGGTGCTTTGGCCACCTGCACAAACCCATGGCAGCCCACCAATCGCATCTCACCTTCCGGGTGCTGCTGCTCTTCAGGGCTTGCAGGAGGACAAGACCACTGTCCTTGGCCCCTGTCCCACCACCATCCGGGCTCTCCTCCTCAGGTGGCATCATCTCCAAGGGTGCAGCATCCAAGAGTTGAAAGGGGTGGGCCCACAACTGGAGGTGGGAGTCTCCTGCTTGACCGCACAGGGTGGCTCTGGGGCTTGGTAGCTACTCTGGTTCTCCTGGCCTAGCCTCACAAACTACTAGCCCTTCAGAAGGGGGGGTTCAGAGCCCAGTCCTGTCCTGAGTGAGGGCTTAAACCCCCAACAGCACCCCCCCTCAGAGCTACCCCTGATGGAAGGGGGTTAAACCCCACAGATCCTTAGCACTACCCTAGATGGGAGAAGAACAAATCCCAGACTCCCCACTTACAGCTACCTCAGATAAAGAATGGGAGTGGGTTAAACTCCACAGATCCCCTTTTAGAGCCACCCCTGGTGGGGAAAGAGGTGGAGAAATCGCCACAGACCGTTCTTATAGAACTGGTGGGGACGCAAACCCCCACGACC
>VWZI01023297.1:313970-347777 GCA_013396835.1 Psilopogon haemacephalus | reverse complement strand
GATACCCATAGACGCGGTCGGGATCTGTTTTTTGCATGTAACCTCTCTGTTTTCCCCCAGTCCTGGTTGTTAAACATTCATACCTGACGTTTAAGCGATATTCGTGTCTTTTCTGCCGACCGAAACCCAAAAGAACCGGCGAGGAGAGCACTAGGACCCCCTCACCCCACGGGATATCGCATTTAATTAGTGCTACCCCGTGAGAAAAATAAAATAATTTTTTTTTTTTTTCCTTTTCCCAGCCATAACCAGGCCAATTTTCACCAGGACCTGGCTTCATTTCCATCATGAATTTCGTGAGACCAAGCTTAGGTGTGGTGGATCCAAAGGAAAACAGCTTTTCCTTTTTGAATCCTCAAGGATGGTGAGATCATCCTGGAGAAGTGACTCACAGAAGCATTGAGGTCTTCACGTTCATCAGTTCCAACCATTAACCCAGCACTGTTAAGTTCACTGATAAGACATGTCCCTCAGCACCACATCTACATGGCTTTTGAACATTTCCAGAGATGGGGACTCCACCATTGCCCTGGGCAACCTGGACCACGGCTGAACAGCCCTTTCCATGAAGAAATTGTTTCTCACATCCAACCTAACCTCCCTTGGTGCAACTTGAGGTCATTTCCTCTTCTCCTTCACTTGTTACTAGGGAGAAGAGACTAACCCCCACCTGGCTCTGGCCTCCTTTCAGGGACTTGTACAGAGCCAGATGGTCTTCCCTCAACCTCCTTTTCTGTAGGCTGAACAATCCCAGTTCTCTCAGCTGCTCCTCACCAGATCTCTTCTCCAAATCCTTCACTGGCTTCATTGGCCTTCCTTGGATGTGCTCCAGAACCTCAATGTCCTTCTTGGAGTGAAGGGTCCAAAACTGAACCCAGGATTCATTCTCACTAGCACCCAGCATGTTCTCTCCCTTCTAGATTTCCCTGCCCAAAAGGAGTTGCTGGGCTAGATATCAAAATTTGCCCAGAGAGGTGGTGGAGTCTCCATCTCTGGAGGCATTCAAAAGCCTCCTGGATGTGTTCCTGGGTGACCTAGGTGAACCTGAAGCCCCTTCCAGCCCCTACCCTTCTGTGATTACCATTTAATCCATGGTGTCACCATTTGTTTTTCCCCAAGGATGAGCCAAATTCTGTTTTGTGGTTCAGGTTTCCCTACTGCAGAGCACTGGATGGGGCCATACTGATCCTATCCCACTCACTGTGAAGACAGAATATATATTAAAAAAAAACTATGTAAAGATATTTTAAGTTGTTTTATTAAGAGGTTTGACCCAAATTGTGCTTGGGCAGGATGAAGCCGGTTAAGGTCAAGATTGGGTTCTCCCATCTCACCCATCATGCAAACATAATGTTTTCCCATCAGGAACATCTCAGCTGATGTGGAAAGCTTGGAAGAAACTCACACCAAACATCAGGGTTGAATAAATCTGTATGGAGCCTCAGGTGAAAATGAAAGAAACTTAAATATAAGCAAGTCCCAAGTGTGGCAAAAGGTGGCTGAGAGCAAACAAGCCCCAGCATGATGTTGTCCTCTCCTGCTCCCTGCCCTGGGGCTGGCTCCCATCCCTTGACAACTTCTACTCATCCAGCAAGAAAGGTGGCTTGGATGCCTTTGCCCTGGCTGGTGCAACAAGGATCAAAGAGGCTTTCCCTGAGCCAGCCTTGCCTCCAAGGGCTTCCGCTCCCAGCCACAAACTGGGCGGCATCTTCCCAAGGGAACCTGTGGCCCCGCTACTCACCATGCTTGAGGAATCTCAGTGTGGGGCAATGCATTGGTTGTCCCCAAGTTCAGCATTTTGAGGGGAAACATCATGCCTTGTAGAACCATTGAATAGGCTGGAAGGGACCTTCAAAGCTCATCTAGTCCAATTCCCCTGCAGTCAGCAGAGACATTTGCAACTAGAGCAGGTGGCTCAGAACTCCAGACAACCTGACCTGGAGTGGTTCCTGCAATGAGGCATCTACCACCTCTTTGGGCAACCTTGGCCAGGGTCTCACCACCCTCAGCGAAAAAAATGTCCACCTTCTCTCTAGTCTAAGTCTCTTTTAGTTTCAAACCATCACACTTCATTCCATCACAGCAGGGCCTGGTAGAACACCCATCCCCATTTTTCCTGTAACCCCCACAAAAGGTCCTGAAAGCTCTGCAAGCTGAACCACCCAAAATCTGTCAGCTTGTCCTCACTGCAGAGGGGTTCCAGCTTTCTGATCATTTCTGTATCCTCCCCTAGCCCTGCTCCAACAGGTCCATATCCTTCTTGTGCTCTTTCTTCACTCTGTGTGAAGCCTCTGTGACCCCTTTGTAGCAGCTTTTTTCTACCAGGTTGAGATCATTTGGAGTTATTGAGACACTGGAACGGGTTGCCCAGGGAGGTTGTGGCTGCTTCCTCCCTGGAGGAAGGCCAGGTTGGATGAGGCCTTGAGTGACCTGCCCTAGTGGGAGGTGTCCCTACCTATGGCAGGGGGTTGGAACTGGATGATCGTTGAGGTCCCTTCCAACGTAAACCATTCTATGAGTCTCAGCTGTGCTGAGGTTCTTGATGCCAGTTGGGCCAGGTGAGAGCAATAGGCCCACACCCATAAGCAAGGCCAGGGAGGGATGGGTGAGTGGCCCAGGATCAGAGCTATGAGCCACAGCACTTCACAGGAGCTGGCCTCTGCACCCAGGGTCTAAGTTCATAAGTGTCTCCAGATGCACCTGTGGGGCTCTGATGGGTGAGAATCACCTGAGAAAGGCTGGATTTGGGGAGTAGTTTAACCATCTCATGGCAGGGGGATGTCTCTTGGAAGATTTTCATACCCTAGGCTTATTGGCTTCATTCTCCACCTGAGCCACATAAAGCACTTTTCACCTAGCAGGTCCTCTGTGCCAAGAGGATACTGGCTAGAGGCTCTTCTCAAATTCATCTTTTGGGCTAAAACTTCATTTCCTAGGCTGCACCTGGGGCTGGGAGCCTCCAATCAGGCCTGACGGAGTCTTTAAATAAGCTGCTGGCAGAGGTGTATTGCCTTCAGTGGGGCAGCTGGGTGGGAGGTGAGGTCTTCTTCAGTCTATGTGTCTTTGAGAGAGCATTTCCCCCTTTGTTGAGTGAGTGTGGTCCCCATCAGTAACTGTGAGTGTTCATGGCTTGGTAAAGTCTGATCAAATCTGGAGGCTTTCAATGTGTTTTCTGCTCCTTTAAAAGCTTGCAGGATGTCTCATGGTGTTTTGTAGCTTATCTTCTCTCCTTAGAAAGACTTTTATTGTTTTTTAGCTCAGTGGTTCAAGGCCCTTCCTGGATGGGGAGCACCTTGGTGGTGTTCGAATTTGACCTCTATTTCATGCATCCTCTGAAAATTTGGGTTTCCAGGAGGAGCAACAATCTCTGGGGCTGCTTGAACTGTGAGAAGGAGAGAAGACACTTAGATGATGGTGGTCCAGCTGCCTTCTTTGATGGGGACAGTAAATAACTCTGGTTTTGCTCCTGTATGGTTTTGGGATTTTTTTGTGTTTTTGTTTTTTTTCAGGGGGGGCCTTTTTTTTTGTTGTTGTTTTTGTTGGTTTGTTTTGTTATTTTTGTTGTGTTTTATTGTGTTCATTTTGTTGGCTTTCTGAGTGTAATGGCAACCTGGATAACAGCCTGGGCTGCTCTGAGGGTGCAAATCCACCCTAACACACAACCACCATCTATCTGTCTGGAGATGTGAGTTCCTAGACTATCTGAGGAGAACAATTTCCTTTTACTTCAACAGCAATTCTAATTGATCATCCCCAACGAAGCTCAAGACTTCCATTTTGTGCTCTGCTTGGGCTCTTGTTAAAGCTGAGCTTAACCCTGTGTGTGTCTGCAAACATCAGTGTTGAGCTGTAGAGCAAGCCTCTACTGGGATTTCTCCTCAGAGCAAAGCTTGGGTGCTCCTGGCCATACTGTGTGTTTCCATCCTGTTGCAGTGGTTATCCTTGGGGATGCTGCCTTAACCCTGTGTCACAGCTTGGAAACCTGGTGGATGACAGCAGGTCATGGAACATGGAGTTCTCAAAGGCTGGTGGGGTGAAGAACAGCAGCAACAGGTGGGTCCCATGAAGGGTGACAGAGGGGCTTTGGGTAGCCTCTATTATTATATTATGAGTCTTGCTGCAGCTGGTTCTGTTTGGCATCTCAGTACTAAAATGGTCAGCTGAGAATTTTCTGCAAATTTACTTTTGACAGCCTTGGGGTTCTTTTGTGCTGCTGCACATAAGGGTTAGGCAGTGGGGCTTCAAGTCATGGCCTGTTTCCACCACCTAGGGGTTTGCTGCACATTTTGCCTGCTTGGTCTTGGTGGAACAAATTTGCTCTTGTTCCTAGGAAGCGAAAGAATGAGTCAGGGAAGGGCCAGGAGCTGCCAAAGGCAGCTAAGAGAAAGGCTTTGAAGAAGGAGCCAGAGAAAACACCATGCGTGGTCCAGGTACCGACAGCCCTCTGCATGCCTAGGCATTGGGATGACCCTTGTGATTGTCCCAGCTGTCTCATGGACATCAAACCATGAACTTCTCTCTTACATGGCTCTGTCCTGGTGTGCAGGCCTCTGTGGTAAAAGGAAAGAAGAAGAAATCACCCAGGGTCAAGGAGAAGCCACTGCAGGAAAACATCATCAGCAGGTAACTCCTTGGCTGGATGGAGGCTGATGATAGCCAGGGTGGAGATGGAAGTTGCAGGGCTGGTGTTCCACTTCAGAGTTCACCCAAGAACTCTCCACAAGTTCAACATTCAACTTTCTTCTCCTTGGGCTGCTCTGATTATCAAAACTGATTTTTACCTGCAATTTTTTTTCCCCCTTCTTTGTCTCTTTTGGCCAAGAAGCTCCCTAAAGCAGGAGGCTGCAAAAGGGCAAGGTCTCAGCTCAAGCCTGCAGGATGAGATTCAAGCAGGGGAGAAAGCTGCATCTGGGTTGGTATGTGGTGGCCTTTCTATCAAAGGCGTAAAAAACACTCACATGGTTTGTTCTCAAGGGAGCTGTGAGGATGGTGTCACAGAAATGGGGGGGAAAGGGGCAGGGAGAGGGGTTGGAAGGGATATCTGGAGATCTAGTCCAACCCCTCTACCAGAGCACGTTCAGAGCTTGTGGTTGTGTGTGAAGTCTTGAAAGGGATCTTTTGAGCATCTTGAATTAAGCAGTAAATTGTCTGAAGCTCAGATGTCTGTGGCATTGGAGTTGAACCACATTATGGTGCTGGACTAAGAGTAACACAGGATATCAGGACATAGAATCATAGAATGGCTTGGGTTTGAAGGGTCCTTCAAAGGTCATCTGCAACTACAATCAGGAGGGACATCTGCAACTAGAGCAAGTTGTGCAGAGCCCCAGACAACCTGCCCTGGAATGGTTTCAGGGATGGGGCATCTATCACTATTCTTGGTATCCTCGGCTGGGGTTTCACCACCACTAGTTTTAAACTTCCTCTACTCTATTCCAAGTCTCCCTCTTTTTGTCTAAAACTATCGTGCCTTGTCTTTTCACAACAGGGACTGATTAAAAAAAAGTCTGTCCCCAGCTTTCTTACTATCCCCTTTAAGTACTGAAAAGCCACTAGAATGTCTCTATGGAGTCTTCAGGCTTATCAATCTCAACTCTCTCAGCCTGGCCTTACAGCAGAGGGCTTCCAGCCCTCCCCTCATTTTCATGTCCTACTAAGGCCCTGCTCCAACAGGTCCATGCCTCTGCTGTGCTGAGGACTCTAGAGCTGGCCCCAGCATTGCCGATGGGGTCTCAGCAGAGCGGAGTGGTAGAATCCCTTCCCTTTACCTGCTGCCTGTACTACTGGGGATCAGCCCAGGATGTGATTGACTTTTTGGGCTATGAGAACCCATTAGCAACTCAAGTCTAACCTTTTTCACCTGGTGATAGCCCCAAATCTTTCTCTGAAGAGTTGTTTTCGTGGGTGACTCCACTTCCTGTGCACAAGATTAACATTGATCTCATCCTGACATCATCCCTTCCTGAGGCATTTGGTCTTCTCTGCTGTGCTTGGATGATGCTGGAGAGCACAGATCCTGGTGGAGATGCTTTTTCCCTTTGCTATGGCGAGCCTACATCCCTCTTGCAAAATCCATTTTCTGAAACGTCAGCAAACTTTCCTAGATGGATGCAACCTGAATTGCAACTTTGAAACCTTTCAAAGCTTCCTGGGGGTAGATGTTTTGGTGTTCTAAATATAAGCATCAGACATCCACATGCAGGAGTTTTTTGGGGGGGATCATAGCTGCCTGCTCTTGAGTTGACCAGCCTGACTTCTGATGGGGGCTGAAGGATTGTGAATAGCAGAGAGGGCGTATTCCCAGAGAACCAAAGTCTTCATTTGCCACAACCAACCTGTAATTAACTTAATTTTTTCCCTCTTAATGAATTAACCCAGAAGCTTCCCAGCACCAACCTTCAAGAAACATCCCTGTGTGGTTTTGGCCTCTTTTTGAAAGCCTTCGAAAGAGAAACTTGGGGAAGCTGGAATTTTTAACAATAGTCTTGATACTTGGCAAATATCAGGTGAAGCTCAGATGGGTTTCAGGGATGGGTTGCTTGGTTGGATGTAGCCTTTCATGGCCAGCAGCAGAACTTGTCTTTGGCTTTGAAAACAAGCACGCAGTGTGAAGTGTTTTTGGTGGCCATTGTGGGTCATCTCCTGGTTCACTGGATCACTACTGAGCTCATTTTTATAGGATCATGGCATGCATCAGGTTAGAAGGGATCCTCAAAGGCAATCTTGTCCAACCCTTCTGCAGTGAACACCTTTCTTCTAGGTCCTGTCCTCCTCTTCCTTATGCTTTACTTTTTCTTTTTCCTTGCTCTTTGTTCACCCTTGTTTAATTTCCCACCTTGTGACTTTGTCCCTCACCTCTCTTTCACCTTGCCATCTGCTACAAGGGTCCTTAGAAGATTAAAGGACTAAACTGTTGTGGATGCACATAAGCTACCATGTGATGTCTTTGTGGTGGGGCCCTCCTATCTCTTCTGCTGTTCTGAACAAGTGTCCCTGACAGCAGTGACTTATCTAATGAGGATGCTGGTTGAGGAGAGGTGATAGTTTTCATATATTTGCTCCATAAAATATCTTCTTAGTGTCATTGGAAGTAAGATAAGGATTTCCTAACCCCAAAACACCTCAAAGATCTCCTTGTGGTTGGACAAGCTTGCCATTTTGTGCTCCTGGTTTCTAGCTAGGGTGGCTAAGGAAGGGCAAGGTGATGTCAATAGAACATGGATACTGTGGCCTGGCTGGGTAGGTGCTCAGGAGTGATGCTTCTGTTGGGGTACCTGCACCAGCTAACCACTTCCAGATCAACACTGTTAACATCTTCCAGGAGGACACTGAATCAAGTCTCTACCAAGGGCCATCAGTGCTGCCAAAAAACTCTTCAATGTAAGTTTGGCTACTTTCTGAGTGCTTTTGTTTTTTGTTGTTTTTTTTTTTTTTTCCTTAGAAAACTGGAAGTTTGTCCTTTCACCCCTTGCTAGGGAGTTGCACAGCCCTGGTTTTAATTCTGAGCCAACATTGCTTCTGCCTTCGCTGGGAATCATAGAATCGGTCAGGGCTGGAAGAGACCACAAGGATCATCTAGTTCTAATCCCCCTGCCATGCCCAGGGACACCCTGCCCTAGATCAGGCTGGACATAGCCTCATCCAGCCTGGCCTTGAACACTTTGAGGATTGTGGCCCAAACCACCTCCCTGGGCAACCCATTCCCGGGCCTCACCACTCTCATGGTGAACAACTTCCTACTCACGTCCAGTCTGAATCTCCCCACCTCCAGCTTTGCTCCATTCCCCTTAGTCCTGTCATTACTTGATAGCCTAAAAAGTCCTTCCCCAGCTTTTTTTGTAGGCCCCCTTTAGATACTGGAAGGCCACAATAAGGTCACCTGGGAGCCTCCTCTTCTCCAGACTGAACAGCCCCAACTCTTTCAGTCTCTCCTCATAGGAGAGGTGCTCCAGCCCTCTGAGCATCCTCGTGGCCCTTCTCTGGGCATGCTTCAGCATGTCCACATCCCTCTTGTAATAGGGTTCCAAAACTGGACACAGTACTCCAGGTGGGGTCTCAGCAGAGCGGAGTAGAGGGGGAGAATCACCTCCCCTGACCTGCTGGCCACACTTCTCCTGATGCAGCCCAGGATCTGGTTGGCTTTCTGAGCT
Organism: Psilopogon haemacephalus; assembly: GCA_013396835.1. Lineage (NCBI taxonomy): Eukaryota > Metazoa > Chordata > Aves > Piciformes > Megalaimidae > Psilopogon > Psilopogon haemacephalus. The sequence continues at coordinate 339,627 of VWZI01023297.1, read as the reverse complement.
GCAAGTGCACACTGCTGGCTCATGTTGAGCTTCTCATCCACAAGCACCCCCAAGTCCCTCTCCTCAGGGCTGCTCTCCAGCCAGTCACTGCCCAGCCTGTATTTGTGCTTGGGATTGCTTTGACCCAGATGCAGGACCTTGCACTTGGCCTTGTTGAACCTCATGAGGTTGGCTTGTGCCCACCTCTGCAGCCTGTCCAGGTCCCTCTGGATGCCATCCCTGCCCTCCAGCCTGGCTGCTGCACCACACAGCTTGGGGTCATCAGTAAACTTGCTGAGGGTGCACTCAATGCCTCTGTCCATGTCACCCAAAAAGATGTTGAACAAGACTGGTCCCAGGACTGATCCCTGAGGGACTCCACTTGTCACTGGTCTCCACTTGGACTTGGAGCTATTGATAGCCACTCTTTGGGTGCAGCCATCAAGCTAGTTCTTTATCCATCTGGTGGTCCACCCATTAAGCCCATGTTTCCCCAGCTTGGAGACCAGGATGTGGTGTGGGACATTGTCAAAGGCTTTGGTCACGTCCAGGTAAATTACATCAGTTACTCACCCCTCATCTATTAATGTTGTGACCTGTTTATAGAAGGCCACCAGGTTTGTCAGGCAGGATCTGCCCTTGGTGAAGCCATGCTGATTGGACCCAGTCACCTCTTCACTGTTTTCCTGTCTTAGTAGTACCTCCAAGAGGATCTGCTCTATGATCTTACCAGGCACAGAGGTGAGACTGACTGGCCTGTAGTTCCCCAGCTCCTCCTTTCTACACTTTTTGGAACTGGGAGTTATGTTTCCCCTTTTCCAGTCAGTGGGGACTTCACCAGATTGCCAGGACTTTTGGAATATAACAGAGAGGTTTAGCAACCTCATCTGCCAGTTCTCTCAGTAGCTGTGGATGTATCCTGTCAGGTCCCATGGACTTGAACACTTTCAGGTTAGCCATGCCCTGTTGCCTTCAGTGGCCTTAAAACTTGCAGAAAACATTGTAAGTGGAATATGAGGCCACATCCTTGGATTTGAGGGTGGAGAGGGAGGCTCTTGGCCTCATCCAACCTCGCCAATGATGCTGGAGTCAGCAGGGCATGATCACTCAGATGCACATACCTACATAAATAGACAGAGTAGGCGGTGGGGAAATGCTGGAGGGGACAGCTACCCTCCCAAAGCCTGGGAAAAGCGTGTTTCATTCTCTCATCCCATGCTAGATCTGGACAGAGATAGGAAGCTTGAATTCATGAAGTTGTCCCTTAGCAGGCTAATCCTCTCTGGTCTTAGAGGCAGGGGCTTTCATGTCCAGTGAGAGGCCTCTAATAAGACCTTCTGGGGAAGGAGCCGAGCCCAAAAGGTGGCAGGACTTTGCCTTCTGAGTCATGAATCTGGTGGTGCTTGGCTGCTAATGAGATTAGAAGGGCTGAGCATGTTTTGTAGGGCTGTTTGCCCTAATGAGTTTAGTGGAGATTGTGTAAAGTGTTCTCCAGCTGCCTGGAAAAATCATCTTGCCTTTGGGGTTTTTTTTTTTTTTTTTTTTTTGGGGGGGGGAACTTGCTGTCTCCATCCCAAACATGATCAAATACTTTTCTCACATTTGAGGTCCCACCACCTGGTAACAAGCACCAGCCTAAAATAACTTTGTGAAATGGGCCCAAAAAATCTCCCTTTCCCTCTGTAGGATGTCTTGGCTAAAAGTGGAGATTGTGGTTCTGCACTTTTTGTGCTCTCCTGGATGATCAGGAGAGATGTCACTACCCTCCTAGGATGGAGGAACCTGGCTTCCCAGTTTCTTCCTGGATATCATCAGGGCAGGTTGCTGAGCTTGCAAACTGTGGAGATGCAAGCCCAGAATGCCACATCCTGCACTAGAATCACATCAACTCCATGAACATTCCACACTTGGGGAAGAGTAGCTGGAAACTGCCTGGTGGAAAAAGACCTGAGGGTGTTAGATCACAGAATTAACAAGAACCACAGAAGTAACCAGGTTGGAAGAGACCTCTAGGATCATTGAGTCCAACCTATCTGAGTGAACATGAACCAGCAGTGTGTCCAGGCAGCTATGACCAGCATCCTGGTTTGGATCAGCAAGAGTGTGGCCAGCAGGACCTGAGCAGGAATTGTCCTCCTGTACTGGGCAGTGATGGGGCCACACATTAAATCCTTCCTTCAGTTTTGGGTCCCATACTCCAAGGGCATTGAGGTGCTGGAGCATGTCCAGACAAGGACAATGAAGCTGGTGCAGGGTCTGGAGAACAGGTCATGTGAGGAGCAGCTGGAGGATCTGGGGTTGACCAGTCTGGAGAAAAGGAGTCTGAGGGGAGACCACCTTGTACTCTACAATTCTTTGAAAGCAATTTGGGTACAGGTGGAAATTGTTCTCTTCTACCAAGCAAAAAGTGATAGGACAAGACGAAATGGCCTCAAGTTGTTTCAGGGAAGGAACATTAGGGGAAATCTTCATCTATATGGCTGATGCAGGTCATAGATTCAGACACTCCTTGTGCTGCAGCTTGTGGCAACAATGAGGCCATGTCCTTCCCTGTTGTACCAATGCTTGGGTTGCCTTCTTGGGAGGGGAGTGGCAGAGGCTGTTTACACAGTCCCGGGAGATGTGTCCCATCTCAGGATCCCCCTTCTCCAGTGTGTTCACAATGCTATCCATGGAGTAGAAGTTGGTGCTGCCAAATCCTGCAAACCTGTCCTCCCCCAAGAAGTGTCTCTGGGAATGCTTCCTCAAGGCCTCCCACAGTCTCCAGACCATGTGGGGTCCTGCTCATTTGAGCTTCCCCATCCCATAAGCTGCTGCTGCTTTGGAATATCTCCATGTATTACAGCACAAAAGATCTCGCACTTGGAGGGAAAGGAGGACTTATTTTGGAAGCAATCTCCTAATTTTCCATGTAGGAACTTGAGGCTGGTGCTCACCAATAGGTAAGAAGTGACTTTGCTTCTCTTGTAGGTCACAGCTGAAACCCCAGAGAGCAGGACTCACAACAGGACAGCAGCTTTCAGGGACCAAGGCTGGAGCTAGGGTAGGAAACCCATGGGGATCCACCATCTGCAGACCTGATCCTGCATGGACCACCTCCTTTGTGCTCTGGTATAATAATTTTACTCTCCCACCTTCAACCTTTATGGCTGACTCCCACAGGTCCCAAAGTCAAGCAATAGTGTTGCTGGTATGGCTGCGTCCTCCTCTGGAGATCCTGGAGCTTTAGAACTGGATGTGGGAATTGTTACAGTGAGGGAAGCTGAGGAGAAGGAGTTGGACCTCTTTGTCCCAAAGCAACAAGATGATGGTCAAGACGCAAAAGAGAAACAGGAGAAGACACAAGAGAAAAAGGAGAAAAAGAAGGAAAAGGAATTGGTGAGAAAGGGAGGGAGGAGGAAGGGTGGATTTGAGGAAAGCCATGGAGATATGTTTCAGGACATCAGGAAGAAGGGGGCTGACAGTGATGCCAGGAACAGGGCAGGAGAACAGGGCAGAGTCAAGCAAAGGAGCAGCAACAGTATCCAGGATGATGGAAAGGAAAAGAAGAAGGGGAAAGCAGAGAAGCGCAAGAAGGTGGAAATGGAAGAGATGGAGAAGATGAGGAAGAAGAAGGTAAAGAAGGAAAAAAAGTTGGAAGAGAGGCAAGAACTGGAGAAAACAAGTGAGAAAGGAGTTGGAGATGAGGTGGAGGAGAGAGATGAGGTGGGGAAGGGAAGTGAGGGTGGAAAAAGAATGAAGAAGGAGAAAGATGATGTGGACGAGAAAGGGTTTGAAGGATGGAGGGAGACCCAGAGTGCAGAAGTTGGGGAGCAGGTGAAGGAAGAGGATGACACAGGGAAAGGAGATGTGTCAGGGAAAGAGAAAAAGCGGAAAGAGGAACTAGAAGGCAAAAAGAGCAAAGAGAAGAGTGAAGAGGAGGAAACCCCACAGAAAAGAAAAAGGAAGTCTAAGGAAGGAGAAGAAAAAAACAACAAAAAGGTTAAAAAAGAGAAGAAAGAGGAAGAGAAGAAAGAGATGGAAAACAAGTGGAAGTGGTGAGTGTTCTGCAAGCCTTTGGCCTGTGGGTAGGTCTAACTCTAATGCAACTGGGGATTTAGTTTTATTTCTTGGAGTAAAACTGTGAAAATGCATTTTTAAATTGCTGTTTTTAGCTGCTTTCTATTTTTTAAGCCTTGCCAGTCTTGGCTGGAGGAAGGGGCTGATAGATAACAGGCTTCTGCATCACAGAATCATAGAATTCATCAGGTTGGAAGAGACCCTCAAAGGACATCATGTCCAACCCCCTGCAGTGACTTCCCCCTTATCTGGATCATGTTGTTCAGGGCCCTATCAAGTCTGACCTTGAATGTTTCCAGGCATGGGTCCTCATCCACTGAAACCTCTTCCAATGTTTCACTACTCTCATTGTAAAACACAATCACATTTGTATAATATATACTCTTAAACAAATAAAATGTGTGTGTATATATATATATATATGTATATGTTCTGGGCTTTACTGGTGCCCAGCTGGTGAAGGGAGATGCTCATGACTAGTAGAAGACAACCCCCATAACACAGCGGATTCCAAATTGTTGAAGATAAAAAGGTGCACCAGTTTTGGGGTGATCCAGGCAGGATATTTTATTTTCCACAGGAGAGCATGAGGAGAAGCTGGATGAGTGAGGCTGATGGATGGTTTGGGTTGGAAGGGGACTTTAAAGGTCAACAGGGACATCCCCAACTAGATCAGGTTGCTCAGAGCGCCTCCAAGCTTGACGTTGAACATTTCCAGGGATGGGGCCTCAACCACATCTCTGGGCAGCCTTTTATAGTGTTCCACCATACTTATAGTAAAGAATTTCTTCCTGGTGTCCAAATGCTGTATTTCTTGGTGAGGTGTCAGGAAGTGGTGGCTTTAACCAGCTGGTGTCACTCTCTCCCCATACTACCCCAATATCTGGGGCAGAGAACCACAGAACGGTGAAGGTTGGAATCTCCCTGCTAAAAAAAGGTCATTTACAGTAAACCACCCAGGACCATGTCCAGGAGGGTTTTGAATGCCTCCAGAGAAGCACTCCACAAGCTCTTTGGGCAGCCTGGTCCGGATCTCTGCCACAGGGCAGGATGCTTCAGAGCCCATCCAAACCTGAGCTGTGAGGAGCTGCTGGGTTGTTATCCCGTGTAGGAACGTACACGGGTACCTTTGCCTTCGGGACAGCCTTTGTGGGGCACTAAGTGGCGTGAAAAGTGGAGCTAAGAAGCGTTTTTGCTGATTAGTGTCGTCTTGGGGTGGCCGGGGCTTGGCACGGAGGCAAGAGGCTGGCAGATAGCCTGACTGTTCAGCAGATTTTACCCCCAAATCTCATCCAGGACTACATTTCCCATAAGAGTTTGCTGCCTGGGCACATGGGAAATGTCAGCGCCTGGGCTGCATGGGCGCGATGGCAGCTCCTCAGAGCAGCTCCTCAGAGCAGCTCCTCAGAGCAGCTCCTCAGAGCAGCTCCTCAGAGCAGCTCCTCAGCTGCCGCCGCCATGCTCTGGTGGGTAGCAAGGTGCGGGGGGCAGGATGCTTGGGGTGAGCTGCATATCCCCCAGCCTCACGGGCGGTCGGTGACATGTACCGGCAGCTCACCTCCCGGTACCTCACTCTCACCGTACCTCCACTTGCCTCTGGTCAGGTTTGGGGAGCCGCGGGAGGTAAGTGTGGGAGATGCTTTGCCAGCATCCGCGATGGGGAGGGGGAGGAGAGTTAGTGCTCTTGGGGTGTCCTTCGAGTCGCCTCTGGAATGGTTTCGGTGGACTTTTCTGTAGCACATTGATTTCCTTCCTTCCCCACCCCCCTCTTATTTTCTTGTTTCTTTCTTCCGGCACGACGAACCTTTGGATGTGATTGATTTATTCCACACCTTCTCTCCGCTCTCCCTCGCCCTCCCTCGCCTATTTCCCTGGGGAGGAGGAGGAGGAGGAGAAGGAGAAGAAAGGTTGAAAATGCTTCCGGGGCACTGCTGAGCGACAAGCTCTGGGCTTGCGCTTCCCCAGGGTAAACTCCTGTGTTTGCCCTGCAATCCTTGCTGCTTGGTTTGGGTGGTTTTTTTGCGAGTCTGTTTTTGTTTGGTTGTTTTTGGTGGTGGTGGGTTTTTTTTTTTTGTTTGTTTGTTTGGTTGGTTGGTTGGTTTTTTCCTGGGGATGCTGGAATTTAAGGTGCCAGTATTAGCCTTGCTGATTTGCAGATCTCCTGCTTGTCCCATGTAATGATCCATCAGACTTCTTTCTCTGCCCTTGACCTAGGTTATCTCTTTCAATGCTCTTCAAGGTTGGGGTTTTTGTTTCTTCTTATTGTTGGAGATTTTTTTTTAAATTTAATTTTTAAAAAATATTTAACATTTTAAGGCTTGCAGTGAATTTAAAATGCTGTTTGTTCTGGAGGTGGGGTGGAGGGTGAGGTGTCAAGGTCATCTAGTCCAACCTCCCTGCAAGTCGGCAGGGACATCTGCAGCTACAGCAGGTTGCTCAGAGCCCCGATCAACCTGACCTGGGGTGGTTCCAGGACAGTGAGGACAGAGGAGTTGAAGGGAGAGTCTTAGTGCTTGCAGCCCCTGCTGGGGCTAAGCTGGAGGAAAGGAGAACTTGTGGATCTCCAAAACTCTCTGAAAGGAGGTTGCAGCCAGGTGGGAGTTGGTCTCTTCTCCCTACTGACAAGTGATAGGACACGAGGAAATGGCCTCAAATTGTACCAGGGTAGGTTTAGGTTGCACATGAGGAGCAATTTCTTCGTGGGAGGAGCTGTCAAGCCCTGGACCAGGCTGCCCAGAGCAATGGTGGAGTTTCTGTCCCCAGAGGGCTTTAAAAGCTGTGTAGATGTGCTGTTGAGGGACATGGTTCAGTGGTGAACTGACTGTGCTGGGTTAATGGTTAGACTTAATTGCAGAATAGAATGGTTTAGGTTGTAAAGGACCTTAGAGATCATCTACTCCAACTTCCCTACCATGGGGACTAGACTCAGCTGCTCCAGGTGTTGTCTAACCTGGCCTTGAATACCCTCAGCAAGGAAGCATCCACAGCCACCCTGGGTAAATTATTCCAGAGTCCCACCACCCTTGTACTGAAGAACTTCTTCCGAAGATCCAGTCAAAGCTCCTCAACCTCAGCTTAAAACCATTCTCTCTTGTCCTGTTGCTAAACACCTTTATGAAAAATCCCTCTCCAGCCATTCTGCAGGTTCTTCTCAGGCACTAGAAGACAACTTCAAGGTCCCCTAGAGTCTTGAAGATCTTACCAACCAAAATTATTCTGTGTGAATTGAGCAGCCTCCATGGTTCAAGAATGAGGTCTCTCTGACTGAACATAAATTTGGCTGACTAGATCTATCCTTTCATTCTGCCCCTGTGTCCTTCTGTGTAACCCCACCAAACACATCCTCTTTCTCAAGATGCCTTCCACCACATTCATCTTTGTTTGAAAGAGCAGAGAAACTGAGGCAGTAGCAGAGACTACAGGATTTCACTTGGGCTTTGTGGCAACCATTTGTGCTCACAAATCCTCTTCCCAGGGTCACCCTGGGAGAAAGTCCCAGCCCTCAGGCGTGAGAATGCTTTCATGGGTCCCTGTGCATCTGTCTTAGGTGGGAAGAGGAGAAGAAAGAAGATCAAGTAAAATGGACCCAGCTGGAGCACCGAGGACCCTACTTTGTCCCTCTCTATGAGCCACTGCCTGATGATGTACAGTTCTATTATGATGGTATGTCCACCTTGTGGTGGGACCTGGGGCTTGCAGAGTTGTCTTCTGCCTGGCTGAAGAGCTGGTATCTTCTCTTGGATGGAGAAGGGGGAGTATTGTAGACCACAACTACCCCATTAGATAAATCTGAACCCTGGGTGAAAGCTGGATGGTTTTGGGTATGGTAGGAGTTCTAGATTAGTGAGAAGCTGATGGTCTCTTGTGTCCCCTCCCATGCAGGGCACCTTGGGACAGAATAAGGAGTTCCATGTGATTACCTTTTTCTAGTTTTAAGAGCTCTGTAATGCAGCCATGTGTGTATCTGGGACTTGTATCTCTGCTCACAGCCTCTCTGAGCTGCTGGATATGCAGTGGTGGGGCTGGGCTCCAAGTTTCTTGAGGGGAAGCAGCAGATCTTGGTGCTGTTGCGTAAAGTTCTTCTGTATGTCTTGTGAGGGCTGACTCGGGGGGTAAGGTTTGGGTTTTTTTTCTCATTAAAATGCCTCTGGAATGTGAGTTTTACATCAACTCGTGCATGGTTTCCTTGCAAACCAAGAAAATGTGACAGCTTTTGAGAGTTGCAGCTTGCCTGTCCCATGGTCTCAGTGGTTTGACATATCACTCACCCTCTGAGATTTTGCATCATTTAACAGGGATGCTTCAAGCTCCTGGTCGTGACTCCTCATATTGTCCCCAGGGCCACCACACACATCACCTCAAAGCAACTCAATGAATCAGTGAGTGGCTGAGATTGACAGGACAGATCCAGGTCTCTGCCATGCTCCTTTGTTTCTCACCATGCCTGCTAGGTTGTATTCTCCACCCCAGTGTTAACTCCATCCCTGAACTGTTGTTCTGACAGATCAAGGGAAGGGAGGCAAGAAGGAGCCTGGGGCTTGGCTGAAGGGTGCTGGAGATGGGAGGGACACCTCCATACTATGAGACCGTAGTCGTCCTCACTGGGACTCCTCTTGCTTGTGGAGTTTTTATAGCAGAAAGGAGAGGGGAAAGAAAAAGGCCAAGTTGATGAGATGAGCTGTCTGGCGATACTGTCACCAGAGGGCAGTGATGGGACACCAATGAGCTGGCCATTTGGCTTAAGGAGCATAGGATTTGGACCTTTCTTATGGCCTCTGACCTGAGACCCATCTGTATGTTGTGTGCGTCTAGGCTGGTGGGTTTGACCTGGGGTCTCAGGTGATAATTGCCTTGTTTGCTTCAAGATGTCACCGTTCCTGGATGGAAAAAATGTTTTGTGGACAGCTGGCAACCTCAAGTAGGAAGAGTCTTGTCCTGGGGCAGCTATAAGGCTGTGACCCACTATGCCCTGAAGTTCAAGTGGAGATCAGAAACCCCTTAAACCAAGTAGGGTTGAACCATCTCTGGGAGCTCTGCAGGGTGTTTTTCCTGTGGCTTGCCCAGAAAAGCTCTTTCAAACTGTTGGTCTCCTAGGAACAAGAAATTTTTTAGATTCCCTAGTTCTCATTCTGCTGGCCAAAAAGCCCAGAACAGAACTGTGGCTCTGACAAATGATCTGAGACCCACTGAATGACCATGAGTGGCTCTATCTGTTGCTCATATCTCAGCTTTGAACTTCCCATGATTGCTCCATTTGCATAAGGAAAGTATTTGATGTGAAACCTCTCCAAGAGGAGAGGTCCTGGAAGTGGTTGTGGTCAGAAAGCAAAACTTTGTGTGAAGCTGTTAGTTTGGGACTCATCGTAGTGTGGTGCCTGCTGAAAGCTTCATGGCTCAATGACCTTACTGTAAATCAAGATTTCTACTCTGCTGGAGAAGGAAATGAAGCATGTGATTGTGGATGAGCTGCATCAGCATCTTGCTGTGCCAGGCACTCAAGGTATTGATCCACAGATGAGGCTGTCTCTGGTGTAGGAACATTCTGGAACCCCACCAGTATATAACTGCCTGGTTTGGGTTGCCCCCCTAACTAAAGCTGCCCTCTCTTCCTAGGCAAACCCCTGAAGCTGAGCCTGGCCACAGAAGAAATTGCCACCTTCTATGCCAAAATGCTTGATCACGAGTATACAGCCAAGGAAATCTTCCAGAATAACTTCTTCAGTGACTGGAGGAAGGTATCTTCTTTGGGATATCTTCTCTGTGAGGGCTTCCTTGCTGCCCATCTTCCAAATCAGACTCAGTGTTAGACCTGTCATCTTCAGGTAGACTCTAGGCTGTGGCATGGGAGAGAAACATTGGGTTGTTTCACTTGGAAAAGACCTCTAAGATCAAGTCCATCAACCTGACACCACTATGGCTGTTAAACTGTGGATGGAGGAGATAAGTTTTGTTTGTGGCTTAGTTCTTCAGTTGTCATTATGCAGCTGTGGGATTCTAAATTATGTGATTGGTTGCTGCTTCTGGATTTGGGTTGGGACTTGCTGTCTGCAGATGTTTGAGAGCTTCTTGTTGGCACTTGTGGTCCTGCTGAGTTTCAGCCATGCTACCTAGGAAAGCAAGTGCTGGGTCTCCTGAACAGCTTCACAAGGAGTTTGAGGCATGTGTCCCTCTGAAGAGTTAACCTCATGGTTCCACAGCACCATGGCTCAGTCCCCAGATAAAAGCAAGACCTCTGCCAGGGAAAGATACCTTCAGAGCTGCTTCTGCAATCCCTGCAGGCTGCTTATGACTATACTTGTGGATCACTTTTTTCCACAGCAGAGATTAGAGGTTGCTCTACCTCAGAACTGGCTGTGTTTTGCTTCCCTGGGTGCAAGCTCAAATGTCTATAGGCAGGATGACCTCTTACAATGGCAGCTTTGTCTGTCCTTGAGTGGGGGTGGCTGCTCCCTTCTGGTATTAGGATCTTCTCTCTTTTCTGAAGAAAAGAAATAAGCAGCAGCTTTGTGCAGAGTTGGTTTTGTCCAACCCATTTCATCCCTTGCTCAGGAGATGACTTCAGAGGAGCAGGAGATAATCAAGGACCTGGGCAAGTGTGATTTCAGCAAGATCCACAAGTACTTTGTGGACAAAAGTGAGGCACGGAAAGCCCTCTCCAAAGAGGAGAAGCAGGTGAGGACTGTTTACTATGATATTTGGGGCTGGCCACTATGTTTTGGGATGAGGCTGGAATATTTTAGCTCCTGCTTGTCTCCTTTCCTGGTGTTATGCTTTGGTCTGTGACCTCTTTGGCCTTTAAATCAGTTTCATCTCTTCACGAGCATCATGCCCCTTTTCAGTAACTGAGGCTGCATGTTTTCTGGCATCCTTAGACCATGATTTGGGGTTCTACCCTGTCTAGAGGGTGCTGGACCTTGATAAGGGGCTTCTGGCACACAGGCTTTGTTCCTTTGGTGTCTCACATGGGACCAGCATCACTTTGAGAGTTTGTAAAGTGAGTGGGTTGTTGGGAGTGGACTTGGACGCGTGTTCACGTCTTCCTCCAACCCTTCCAGCTCTACCATGCCCACCTTGTTCTCTGGAGGAAAGGGAGGGGGATGATAGGCAGGCACAAGTCATGAGGTTTTGGTTTCATCCTGTGAGATAATGATGAGATGTTGCTTGTTTCAGAAACTGAAGGAAGAGGCAGATAAGATCCAAGAGGAGTATGGGTACTGCATCCTTGATGGGCACCGGGAGAAGATAGGCAACTTCAAAATTGAGCCACCTGGACTGTTCCGTGGGCGTGGTAACCACCCCAAAATGGGCATGCTGAAGAAGAGGATCATGCCAGAAGATGTTATCATCAACTGCAGCAAGTGAGTTGCCATGGGAAGAGCTGAGACTCCAACATCTTAGCTGCTTTTGGGGCAGGGATAAGCTGCACATCTCCTCTGCCCTGGGTTGCTGTGGGGTTTTGCTCTCCTTAGGCTTGAGCTCACTTGGAACCCTTTGGTTATTTAGAACCCCTAGAGGGCTTTTTCAATTAAAATGGTTCTGATTCTGTCGCCTCCTGGTCCCCTCCAGATGTCTGCTTGCATTTAGATCTGACTTTTAGTTTCTGTCTGGATGTGCAGTGGACAGAGAAGCTGCTGAGCAGCTCTCACTGCTGCCTCTAATTTTCCCCTAACATCACTTGCAAACTCTTCAGTGCTCCTACAGCCTCTCTGAAGAAGGGAAAATACTGCATTCCTCTTCTGGTACCTCTCTTCCAAACAGGCCATTTCTTCTGATTTTGTGGATCCCTTGTGATGGAATAATACTCACTGGAGAGAGGAAAAACAGAGGCTGGGTTAAGAGTGAGTTTGCCCTTTAAGCTACCTGAGTTGGTTTGGTCTTTAATGATCCACTTGAAGACCTCGTGGCCTTGATTCAAAACACTCCTCACCAGCCCAGCAAGTTCTCCTATTGTCTCCAGCATCTGAAGGATAAAGATCTGATCACCTGGGCAACCTGTTCTAGTTGCAGATGCCCCTGCTGACTGCAGGACTGTTAGACTAGATGACCTTTAGAGGTCCCTTCCTACCTATTCTATGTTGTGAAACAATTTTGGGTGGATTGTATGTTTTCTGTAAATAATGCTGCAATGTGTTGAACAGCCTTGGCTTCCTGTCAAGAAGCAATTGAGCTGATTAACCTGTTGTTCCTTCATGGTCTGAGGGCTGTAAAACCTTCTCTACCCCCAGGGATTCCAAGATCCCCACACCACCAGAAGGGCACAAGTGGAAGGAGGTGCGCTTTGACAACACTGTTACCTGGCTGGCCTCGTGGACAGAGAACATCCAGAATAGTCTGAAGTACATCATGCTGAACCCCAGCTCCAAGCTGAAGGTTGGAATGATGTTGCTATTCAGGCAGAGTTGTTGCCTTTTGGCCCAACAGGTTTTTATTTTCCTAGTGGAAAGGTTGGGGAAAGCAGAGATGTGGCACATCAACAGAAATCTGTTAAAAGTACTGTGGCAAACAGAACTAGGGCAGGGATTGTCCCACCCTAGACTGGACACTGATGAGGCCACACCTTGAATCCTGTGTTCACATTTGAGTCCCACAATCTGAGAAGGACACTGAGGTGTTGGAGTGCATCCAGAGAAGGATAATAAAGCTGGCAAAGGGTCTAGGGAACAGGTCTGGTGAGGAGCAGCTGAGGGACCTGGGGTTGTTCAGTCTGGAGGAAATAAGGCTGAGAGGACACCTTCTGTTTCCCTGAAAGTAGAGTGCAGCCAGGCAGAGGTTGGTATCTTCTTGCAGTTAACAGTTGATAGGGCAAGAAGAAATGGGCTCAAGCTGCAGTGGGGGGTCTTTAGCTTGGATATTAGGAACAATTTGTTCATGGAAAGGATTGTCAAGCCCTGGACTAGGCTGCGCAGGGCAGTGGTGGAGGCCTCATCACTGGAGGGATTTCAAAGCTGTGTAGACTCAGAGCTGAGTGACATGGTTTAGTGGTGGACTTGACAGTGTTTGACTAACAGTTAGACTTGATGCTCTGAAAAGTTTCCTCCAACCAAAGCAGTTCTGTTAATCCATGATTTATGCTGGTAAATGGGAAGTAGGAGCAGATGGGATCCCCACCTGTAGTGCCATGCAAGTTAAGGAATGAAAGGGCAGCAGGGAAAGGTCATTTAAAGCTGTTTCCAGTCCCCAAAGCAAATAAAGGTACTGGGAACGAGTTGAGCACAACTGAGCAAGTGCATTGTGTCAGTGCATGTTAGTGGGGTCCAAACAACAGAGGCCATGGCCACGCAATGCTTGTCTGCTTGGGTCCTTGCTTGCAGTGTGCTGGCTGCTAGCTGATGGAGGACACCTCCAGAGCAACCATAAGCAGCTCAGACTTGGTCACGAGCCTAGGACCAGCACCACCAGCAGAGGGCATAGAAACCCCAGGTGAGCTGGGTTTGCCCTGGTTTTTCCACTTCACGGAGTGTCTTCTTGAGAAAACAATGGGCCTTGAAGACTATTTAGATGCTGGAGGTGCTCCTAGACCAGGATCTCACTGGTAGGGATGGAAGGAGGATGAGGCAGTGAGTTTTGACCACTCTTTCCAGGGGCAGAAGGACTGGCAGAAGTATGAGGTAGCACGGCGCTTGAAGGATGTCGTCCACAAAATCCGTGCTGAGTACCGAGCTGATTGGAAGTCCAAGGAGACGAGGAAGCAGCAAATAGCAGTGGCCCTCTACTTCATAGATAAGGTATCTGCAGCTTCTACCTAGCCCTCAGGTCCTCCATCCCTGTGGAGGGTGGGATTCAGTTTATCTGCTCCTCCAATCCTGTAGATTTTTGGAGTGTGCTGCTTGTACTGATGTCGGAGCTCTTTGTTTAAGAGTGTGACAGATTTATTTTACTCTTTAAAAAGAAAATAAAATATTAACACTCTTACTGAGTTGGAGTGGGATACAGAAAAGTTTTATTTAAAGATGTGCAGGAAAAGATACAGCCTATGCAAATCCTTAATGCCTAACACAGATACAGGATACATGAGAATTCCCTCAAAACCTTCCTCCCCAACCAAGACCAAACCACCAAAATGTCACTGCTTATTTTCTACCCCTCCGCCATTGTCTCCCTTTAGGCCCAAGCAGGCCTGCTTGTGCAGCCTGAAATTCACTGCAGGTTTTAATCCCACATAGCTACCCAGATAAGAGTCCCTCTGGAGATCCAAAAGGAAGGGAGAAGAGAGAAGAATTGACTTTGCTGCTCACTTAAAGTGATGGCAGGGTTATGGGATTGAATAACAAAATGATGATATCTGGGAATGACCAGGTCCATCCCCTGGGATGGACTTTGTGGTCTTCTTAAGGGCACCTGAGACCCCCTCAAACCACCACAACTGGTCAGGAGGAATCTGGAACTGATCATAAAGGATGATGATTGTCCCCCTTTGCTGGGCACTGGTGAGGCCCCACCTCAAATACTGTGTTAGTTTTGGGTTTCTCACAATGAGAAGGACATTGAAGTGCTGGAGTGGGTCTAGAGAAGAGTTTAAAAAAAAAAACAAAAACAAAAAAAAAGGCTGGTGAAGGGTTTGGAGACCAGGTCTGGTGAGGAGCAGCTGAGTGGACTGGGATTGTTCAGCTTGGAGAAAAGGAGGCTGTGAGGAGAGTTCTGTGAGAGAGACTGGCCTGCATCAGCAATAGTGTGGCCAGCAGGACCAGGGAGGTCATTCTGCCCCTGTACTCAGCGCTGGTTAGGCCACATCTTGACTACTGTGTTCAGTTCTGGGCCCCTCAATTTCAGGAGGATGTTGAGGTGCTTGAATGTGTCCAGAGAAGGGCACCAAGGTTGATGAGGGAGCTGGAGCACAGCCCTGCAAGGAGAGGTTGAGGGAGCTGGGGCTGTTCAGCCTGGAGAAGAGGAGGCTCAGGAGAGACCTTATTGCTCTCTACAACTACCTGAAAGGAGGTTGTAGCCAGGTGGGAATTGGTCTCTTCTCCCAGGCACCCAGTGACAGAATAAGAGGACACAGTCTCAAAGTGCGCCAGGGCAGGTTTAGGCTGGACATGAGGAAGAAGTTATAGACAGAAACAGTGATTGCCCATTGGAACGGGGTGCCCAGGGAGGTGGTGGAATCACCATCCCTGGAGGTGTTAAAAGGAGGTGCCATGGTTTAGTTAATTAGAAGGTGTTGGGTGATAGCTTGGACTCAAAGATCTCAAAGGTCTTCTCCAACCTGGTTAATTCTGTGATTCTGGCTCTCTGCAACTCCCTGAAAGGAGGTTGGAGCCAGGTGAAGTGTGGTTTCTTATCCTGAGAAACAAATGACGGGACATGAAGAAACAGCCTTAAGTTACGCTGGGGAAGGTTTAGCTTAGATATTAGGAAAAAATTTATCCCCTTGAGGGTTGTCAGAGGAAGGTTGTCAAAACCTGGTCCAGGCTGCCCTGGGCAGTGATGGAGTCACTGTCCCTGGAGGGGTGTCAGAGCTGTGGAGATGTGGTGCTGAGGGATGTAGTTTAGTGGTGGGCTTAGCAATGCTGAGTTAATGGTTGCATTGAATGATCGTAAAGGTCTTTTCCAATCTAAATTTTTGTATGATTTTGCCATCTGCTGATGCTTGTGTGAAGGCATAGCTGTGTGGCAGTGCAGGAGCTGTACCATTCCTCATGGACTTTGCCTGCATGTGTGTGTCTGAAAGCAAAGACCCCACTGGAGAGGTGGGTCACTCCCTGTTTTGGGGGAATTATTTTAGTGTTCCTTAAGACAATAATCCCATGCTGGAGTAAGTCACTTCTAGGTTTCCCCAAGGGTCCCAGCAGTTGTTCAATGAAGCACTGCCCTGAGAATGGTTTCTTTGCCCTGTCCCAGTGTTCACATCTGCTTTAATAACCTTGGAAAGAGGAACTGAGGCGGGCGGGGTGGATAATTTTCTGTCTCCTTGTAGCTGGCCCTGCGAGCTGGAAACGAGAAGGAGGAAGGGGAGACTGCAGACACAGTTGGCTGCTGCTCCCTGCGTGTGGAACACATCAAACTACACCCCAAGCTGGATGGACAGGAGCATGTGGTGGAGTTTGACTTCCTTGGGAAAGACTCCATCCGTTACTACAACAAAGTGTCGGTAGAGAAGCTGGTGAGCAGGGCAGAAGTGGAGACAGTTACTAGTGTGGCAATTCAGTGCAGGGTTGGCTTGCTTCACTCAGTAGCTATCAGTCCCAAATTCTCCTCTGAAACCTGTTCCAGACATGCCTTCTGTGCTTTAACACCATGGTGGCAGAGTGCACCTGAGATACTACAGTGCTGGGTGGTGAGGACACAAGCAGGGGGTTGGAACTGGATGATCTTTGAGGTCCCTTCCAACCTAAACCATTCTATGATGACCCCATTCTGGGAAAAAGGGAGAATCTTTAGGGCTTTCAAGGTTCTCCTAGATGATGAACCATGACAGAGAATTCCTGCCTCTTGCTGGAGTATCTTCACTTGACTGGTGGACATTAGGATTTGAACTACCCTTCTTTCTGCTTTACCCACAGGATAGATGATTTTGGGGGTGTTTGTAGGGAAACCAGAGTGACAGAAATAGTGAAGGTGGTGAAAAGCAGCCTGTGGCACCAGTGGCTTTGAGGTCCCAGTGACACGCCTTGACGTTGAAAAGATTGGTGGAGTTGTAAGAAGTTAGACACAGGTCTGGATTAGAGTCCAGCTGGATGAGGAGGCAGATGGAGGTGAAGGGGATGTCTGTGAGCTATTTGCAACCTTGTTGCTGACCAGGGTCATCCTTTCCTCTTTTTCAGGTGTTCAAGAACCTGCAGCTGTTTATGCGGAACAAGGACCCAGGAGATGACCTCTTTGATAGGCTTAATGTAAGTGGTCATCTCTAAGCTTCTGAAACAATGCTGACAGCCTAGAGGGAGTAGAAGCAAACCTGTGATGCTCCCATCCATTCTTCAGGCTTGCAGGCTGTGGTGCTGCATCAGCTGTAGCTGTTAGGAGACCCTGCTGGGATGCTCTAATAGGTTTTCCCATCCTCTTTTTGCACCGGTTTAATTTTTGCTTCTCTGAATGAAGGCTTAGCTGCCTTCTGCACCCACGAGTAGCCTGTGTCACTGCTAAGGTGACTTTCTGCTCCTTCCCTCCTCCTTACCCATCTGCTTGGGCTTCTTTTGTTAGCCTGGGAAGATCTGCCCACACACAGACTGCTCAGGCCATTGCTGGAGGTGTCAAATCTCAACTGTGTGATGCTTTTGCACCTCACCAGGGCTCAATAGAAGTGTGAGTGGCTTCTGGAGAGATGTGCTGCAACCCTCCCTCCTGAGCTGCTCCCCTACAAAAACTCCTCCCTCCCCTTCCTTAGTGTGGGATATGGTCTGCTGCCACCCATGCTTCTCCTTGACCTGCACTCCATGCAAAGCCACTTGCCCATCTGAGGAGGCTGCTCCTCTCTGGTCTTATAGACTTTATCTGTGATAGGCTTTCTTGGTACAAGTAAGGCTTCCTCCAAGCCCCGGATGACACTTCCTAGCATCTTCTGCTTCCAGTCCAACTGCAGCCCCATGTGCTCCACAGGACAGACATATCAGATATGACATACGTGGGTTTGGTGCCAGATGTGTCCTTTTGGACATAGATGGGCAGAAATTTTTGACATCCAGGAAAATTCCTTGTAGCTTTAGGTGGAATTTGTGCTGGTTTTAGACAGATGAAGGCCTGACTCAACAAGTAGATCTACAAGCTGTGGGAAATATTTTTAATGCCTGCTTTGATTGCTTAGATAAAAGATGGTCTGAAAAGAAAGTGATTTATTGTCCTGGATTCTACTTGTTCTCTTCATTTCTTGCACTCTTTGTCCTATCTTCCTTTCTCCAGACAAGCATCTTGAACAAACATCTCCAGAGACTGATGGATGGTTTGACTGCCAAAGTGTTCAGAACCTACAATGCCTCCATCACCTTGCAAGAGCAGCTCAGGGCACTCACTAAGTGTGAGTTACTAATAGTGGTTGTGGTCTCACCAGCTGCATTGCATGGACAGTGGACTCAGTGGTGTCCATCCATTACCTTGGGGTCCTTAGCACTGCCTGCTCCTCTTTGGCAGGTGATGCACTATGTGTAGGGTGATATGTAGCAAATGGGTTGCCCAGAGAAGGTGTGGGTGCCTCATCCCTGGAAGTGTTTAAGATCAGGCTGGATAAGGCTTTGAGCAACCTGGCCTAGTGGGAGATGTCTCTGCCCATAGCACGGGGTTGGAACTTGATGATCTTTAAGGTCCCTTCCAACTCAAACCATTCTATGTAACTTAATGATGGCATGCAGAAAGGTGGGATATGGATCTGTTGGGGTGAGTCCATAGGAGGCTGTGAAGATGATCCAGAGGGATAGAGCATCTGCTTTGAACAAAGACTGAGAGAGCTGGGGTTGTTCAGCCTTGAAAATGCTTTAGGGAGACCTTCTTGTGGCCTTTCAGCACTCAGAGGCCTGTAAGAAAGCTGGGGTCAGACTTTTTATCAAGGCCTGTTGTGACAGGACAAGGGGTAATGGTTTTAGACTAAAAGATGGAGGTTTAGGCTGGAGAGGAGGAAGACATTTTTGGAACTGGTGATGGTGAAACCCTGGAACCATTCCAGGGCAGATTTTCTGGGACTCTGAGCAACCTGCTGTAGTTGCAGATGTCCCTGCTGACTGCAATGGGGTTGGACTGGATGACTTTGAAAGGTTTCTTCCAGCCCAAACCATTCTATATGATTCAGATAGTTATCTGCTCAGCAATAGTCTGACCTGCAGCAAAGCTGGGAGTGTTTCTTTATCCCCTGCCTTGCTTTGCTGGTTGGTTGCACTCTTCTGCCTACTTTGGGTACATGAGTGTTGAGGCACAGGGTCAGATTCAGTGGTGCTCCAGTGTTTGTCACCAGTGTTGCTGTCTGCAAACAGCTCACTGTGCACTGCTCTGCTCCCTGCTTTCCTGAGCTCTAGAAAGGAGGCAGTGATGCTTCCATTGATTTCCAGCTGAAGACAACATTGCAGGAAAGCTCCTCTCCTACAACCGAGCTAACCGAGCCGTGGCCATCCTGTGCAACCATCAGAGGTCCACACCAAAAACATTCGAGAAGTCCATGAAGGCCCTCCAGAACAAGGTGAGACAGATCAAGTTGGGAGCCTCTGAATTTGATCTAATCTCTGATCTTGGTTTGGGAAGAGGAAGGCTGGGAGAGAGAAGATGAATAATTTCATGCCTGAAGAGGTGACATTGTTTAGGTGTGGCAGGCAATGAAGCAGGAATAGTGGTTTTGTTGTGTTTTGTTGTTTTTTTTTTAATCCATGCAGAGACATCAACTCAGGGCTGGAGAGGGCTGGGGTAAACTCAAATACTGGATGAAGCACACTTGACAGTCTCATCTTTTAGTGCCTTTAAACCAAGCTGGATGCCTTCTGTGATGGCACAACTTCAACACATCTGGCTCTGAACAAGAGAAACTGGTTGGCCCACCAAACAAATAATTGTCTGTTTGGGCTGTTTGCAGGAGCAGCTGATGAAATGTCAAGTATCTGACATGGAAGTGTCTTAAACTACCACTTCTAATTGTCCTTTGCTTTTGTTAACACTCTACTGGTGAACTTTGTGCTTTGTAGAGGGCTCTGCCACTGTCATGACCCATTTCAGGCAGTTGCACAAGATGACCAGATAAGAGCTGCAAGTGTTTCTGGTATCCAAGCTGTGAGGATCTTTTGCCAAGATCCTGAGGGGAAGCTTGACCTCCAGCAGATGCTGCAGGGATGAGTTGTTGTCTTTGGAATAGCCTGATCGGAATTTGAGGAGCAATGTGGCAGAGAAAAGGGAAAGAGGGAAGCAGCAGAAACCTTCCGGAAGGACAGGAATATGGGCTTACTTTGTATTTACCTTTGCAGATTGATGCCAAGAAGAAACAGGTGGAGGAAGCCCAGCAAGAGCTCCAAAAAGCTGAAGAGGAGTTTGAAAACACAAAAGCTGCCAAAGCAGAAGTGTGAGTGACTCTTCCTTACAATCCTTTTTATGTAGAGGGACTTCTGCAGAGGGTGTAGGGGTGAAGTAGTCCAGCACCCTGCATGCAGCTCATCAGAGTACCAGGTGTGTCATGGCAGCCTAGCAGATGGGTGGAGGTCTTGTGGGTGGTTCCTTGCAACTGTAGGATGGCAAGGAGCTTCTTCAGGAGAAATTATTTGTGATAGGGCACACCTCATTGAATAATGAGACTTCAACCCAAGGTACTGGCTTGGAAAAAACTGTTTTCCTGTAAGTGTGACAGAAAACTGGAGCAAGCTGCCCAGAGAGGTTGTGGAGTCTCCTTCTCTGGAGTTTCCAAACCCACCTGGACATTGCAATCCTGGGCAATCTGGTTTAGGTGGACTTGCTTTAGCAGGGTGGTTGGATTGGATGATCTGCAGAGGTCCCTTTTAACCCCCACCATGCTGTAACTATTCTCGAAGTGCCATGGTGCAGAGGGTGCCTAGCTTGAGGGTGAAACTTTGATGGCACATATGAGTGGTGACCTGTTTGGTGTATTCTGGAATCTGCCCACATTTGCTTCTTTTCCCAGAGCCCAGATATGACTTGCTGTCTGCCCAAAGTCAGGAGAAAGCTGGAGGAGAGACACAAGGGTTCTCTTTTAAGTTCTGCTCCAGAGTCTCATGTTTTCTGCTTATGCCTCGTGTAACTGGCATGCAGAGCAGGTTTTCAGGGGTGGTCATTGCTCATGGAGCCTGGATTTGAGGAGATGGTCTTTGCTGGTTGCTGGCTCTTGTGCTTGCTCCATTTCACTGGTAATAGTTCTGCTTTTCAAGTGTCTTATGAGGTCAAAGGACTTGAAAAATGGGTTAGTGCTGAATGGCATCTTCCACTTTGCCATTCTGGAGTATTTCCTAAACTCAAGACTCAGAGGACTTTGGATTAGTGTAGAGGCTTCTCTGAGATGAATCACAGAATGGTGGTGGTTAGAAGGAACCTCTGGAGATCATCTCATCCAACCCCCTGCTAAGCCAGGTTTGGCCAGGATCATGTCTAGGCATGTGGTAAAGTCTCTGGAGAAGGAGACTCCACAATCTCTCTGGGCAGCCTGCTTCATTGTCTCATCAAAGTGACAAAGTTCTTCCTTCATGTTCAGATGGAACTTCCTGGGTCCCAGTTGCTGCCTCTTGCCCCTTGTGCTGAAGCTTGTTGGCTTCTCTTCATGCTTCCAGGCAGCAGCGGATCAGAACTACTTTCTATTTCTCCTCAGCTGCTTCTTTTCCTCTTTAATGTGTTACTTGTGGTGTTCTTCCTCTGCCCTTAGCAACATGGAGAAGAAAAGGAAGCTGTTGAAGAGGCTGGAAGATGAGCTGGTCAAGTTGAATGTTCAGGCCACAGATAAAGAGGAGAACAAACAGATAGCTCTGGGCACATCCAAGCTGAACTACCTGGACCCCAGGATTAGCATAGCTTGGTGAGTCTCCAGCATGATATGGGGCAAGTGTTCTTTAGACAGGTTCGGCTCACCTGGCATGGCCTGAAGAGCAGGACAAACATGTGCTTGAGGGGAAAGTAAAGAAACCTGTCCATGCCCTGGAGGGGGTTGGAGTAGGCTAGCAACAACCAAAGCTAAGGCTTGCTGCAAATAACTGTTTGCAGGACCACAGAAGGGTGGGGGTTGGAAAGCACCTCTGGAAATCATCATGTCCAACTGCTTTGCTGAAGAAGGGTCACCAAGGACAGGATCACAATGTCCAGGCAGATTTGGAATCTCTCCAGAGAAGGAGACTCCACAACCTATTTGGGCAGCCTGCTCTAGGGCTTCAGCACCCTCTCGTGGCAAAGACGTTTCTCCTCCTGTTCAGATGGAACCTCCTGGGTTCCAGTGTGTGCCCATTATCTGTTGTCCTGTCACTGGGCACCACGGACAAGAGTCTGGCCCCAGCTTTCTGTTACACCTCTTCCACATATGCTTCAGCTCGTGCTGCATGTGAGCAGGTCTGGTCTCAGGCTGCTTTTGTCCAGACTTAACAGCCCCAGGGCTCTCAGCCTTTCCTCCTCACAGAGATGCTGTGGGACTCTCAGCAGCTTCATAGGTTCCACTGGACTCTCTCCTAGAGTTTTCTGTCTGTCTTGAACTGGGAAGCTCGTAACTGGACCATGGCCTCACTATGGTAGAGTGAGAGGAGAACCTCCCTCAACTTGCTGGCCACGCTCTTCTTCATGCACCCCAGGATACCACTGACCATGGTGGCTACAAGAGCATATTGCTGGCTCATGGTTAATAAGGAGCTTCCTTCTGGGTTTAGGACAAGAAGGGGTCACTTTGCATGCCTTTTGCACAGTGTCCAGTTCTTAATTCCCTGAGCAGAGGTGACTGTTGTGCTGGGAGTGGTGTGGGATGGCTGGCTCCAGGGGAGGCTTAGGTTGGATATTAGAAGAAACTTCTTCATTGAAAGTGTTCTCAGATCAGAACAGGTGTCCCCAGGGGGATGTTTGAATCCCCATGCCTGGGGGTGTTTAAAAGACATGTACTGAAGGGACATGGTTTAGTGCTAGCCTTGGTTGGGTTGGACTGGATCATATTCAGAGGTCTTTTCCTCTGATTCTGTGATTCTAGCCCCACTGTTGTCTTGTGATCTGCACAGGTGCAAGAAGTTTGGTGTGCCCATCGAGAAGATCTATAACAAGACACAGAGGGAGAAGTTTGCCTGGGCCATTGACATGGCTGATGAGGACTTCGAATTCTGAGGTGGTGCTTTTCACCTTGCTTTGTGCTCCTTTAGTGCTGTTGGAAGCTCTTTTGCTGTCCTGCTGCAGTCGTTAGTAGGGTGGGTGTGGGCAGTTGTCTAATAAAAGAGTTTGCTACCTGTATTTTGTGCCTTTTTTTTTGGGACAAAAGAAACCACCCATTCTTAAGCTGATTTGTGACACTGGTCCTGGTGACTTTGAGGTGAAGTTTTAATTCTGCTTCAGAGTTGCCAAGTGCTTTGGATCTTTTCTTACCTCCTCCCTGGGAGGAAGATTGAATGAGTGTTAATTGTGCTGACAAACAAGATTAGATCTAATCCTATCACCTTGATGTGGTGGAGCTCGGCTGCTCTTTTCAGATTCTGTATTGGACTGATGAGGAGACACAAAGCAATGCCAGCACCAGGAACAAGCAGCTAAAATAGAAAACCTAGGCTTGGGTCAGGGATGTGCTGGGAGCAAGGGGAAACATTTCCAGGTTTTACTTGTCAGGCTGTCTTGTGTCCTCTTGCCTCTGGGAGGGAAGATGATTATGCAACTGCACAAACTTAATCACAACGGAAAAATGTGGGGATTTGCAAATGGCAGGAGAAGGAGGGAGGGTAAGATGCTGATTCCTGGTGGAGGAGTGAAGTTCAACTTGGAATAAGCCAAGTGTCCTTCAATCACCCTTGAACCTTGGTCTGAGAGAGAACATCTCATTTGGGACCATACTTTACTTCTTTTGCTTGCTTCAAGTTATCCTTGCTTTAGTTCAGTGTAGCAGACAATGAAGTGTTCAGCCCAAGGTTTAGAATCATAATCACAGAATGGTAGGAGTTGGAAGGGACCTCTGGAGATCAAGTTCCAACATCCCTCCTGCCCCAACCAAAGCAGGATCACCTAGGGCAGGTCACCTGCATCCCTTTCCCTGGATGTGTTTAAAAGAGGCAGAGAAGTAGTGCTAAAGGGGATATGGTTTAGTGCCAGGCTTGGTTGAGTTTAGGTAATGGTTGGACTTAGTTTTCTACCACCCAAACTAGTCCTATAATGCTATGACTATTTCATGCTTACAGGGCTGTGCTTTCCTCAACAACTGTCTCTATTAAAGCATCCTGGCCATGCCTGGAGCAAAACTGAGGTGGTTCAACTTCAGTGAGAGCAGATGAGGGACAGATTGGCAGATGGCCTTTGTGCAGTGCTGAAGGACTTGCTGGCTGTGATGTGGCTGTGAAGATCTGCCACTTTCAGCTAAATTGTAATTCTTGACTATTCTGTAGGAGCTTGGATGAGGCTTCTTATATTCTGGGAGCCTAGGTGAAGTGTCTTTTCTCCAAAGGGTGTGTAGCCTTATGAACCAGTTCTATGGGTCTTGACCATTTCTGTCAAAAAGCTTAGAGAAGTCAAGGCTGGAAGTGCAGGTGCATTGCAGGTATGAAGTAAAAGCAAGGTGGAGAGCTCATGTGCTTTGCCAGATGTTAAATAACACCTGCTGGAGTGAGTAACACAATGTGTTTGAAACAGATGAGCTTTAAAGAGAGGTGATAAGCCTGGGAGTGTCCTCCTGGCCTGTAGCCATAAGTAAGTAAGATGCAGGTTGAAGGAGTTGAGCTGCTAACCATTGACATCACACAGGCACAGAGCAACAATCTGGTTTAATGCAGAATCCACAGCTCAGGAGCCTGTGGGGCTGGATCACAGAATCATTAAGGTTGGAAAAGACCTCTAAGATCATCAGGTCCAAATGTTAACCAACCACCACCATGTCCCAAAGTGTCATGCTTAAATGTTTTTTGAACATCTCCAGGGTGACTTCAGCACTCCCTTGGGCTTCCTTCTCCAGGGTTTTACAACCCATTCAGGGGAAAAAAATGCTCTTTGTGTCCAATCTAAACCTCCAGTGGTGCAACTTGAGGACATTTCCTCTTGCCCTATTACTTGGTACTTAGAGGAAGAGACCAACCTCCTCCTTGCTACAACCTTCTTTCAGGGAGTAGTAGAGAACAAGGTCTCACTTGAGCCTCCTTTCCTCCAGGCTGAACTACTCCAGTTTTCTCATCAGCTCCTTATGAGACTTGTTCTCCAGACCCTTCACCAGCTTTGTTGCTCATCTCTGGACACAGTTCATCACCTCAATGTCTTTCCTGAAGTGACAGACATCTCTGAGAGTGGACTCAAGTTGAGCCAGGGGAGGTTCAGGCTGGATATTAGGAAAAATTTCGTTGCTGAATGAGTGGTCAGGCATTGGAACAGGCTGCCCAGGGAGGTGGCGGAGTTGCTGTCCCTGGAGGTGTTCAAAAACCATGTAGACATGGCACTGTGGGACATGATTTGGTGGGCATGGTGGTATTTGGACTCAATGATCTTAGAGGTCTTTTCCAAGTGAAAGGATTCTGTGATTCTCCAACTTTTTTCTGGCAACAGAGAGATGTCTGGACCTTGATCCATAAGACTTTAGGTCAAGACAATAGCTTTAAAATTTTCTTTTGTCAGGATTTCACTGGAGAAATGCAAAGTCAAAAGTTTTTATCAGTTTTCCTTTCTGTATTTCCTTTTTATCTTGTATTTTAAAGAAAAAAAAAGAAAAATAAGGCAAAGAGGGAAGATCTGGTTTCAAGCAAAACCAGAACTGGGAGCTTCCCTATTACTTCTTGGGTTCCTAATGTGCTCTTCAGAAGAACCTGTTGTTCATTTTGGTTGGGAGGAGACCTCAAGGCAAGTTTACCAGGAACAAAGCTGACTGCTCCCACTGATACTGGTGATAGGCTTGGAGCTGCTCAAGTTACATAACAACGCTTAAATCAACTTTCTGAGTTTGTCTCCCTGCCTTCAGGTTGGGGATGTCCTGCACTGTGTGATGGCACAAGGATAGCTGCTACTGGTGGTGCCAAACCTCTACCTGAGTGGTAGTTTGGCAGTTATCCTCCCCCTCCTGCCCCCCCCC
>VWZI01023297.1:287777-313882 GCA_013396835.1 Psilopogon haemacephalus | reverse complement strand
TAACCCAGGCTAGGACTCAGTTGGCTGGAAGTTAAGTAAATGAAGCTTTATATTTACAGCTTTGCACAATATACAAGCAGATATTTACAATGTATAACAGATACTTACAGATATATACAGTAAAAAAGGTAATACAGAAACACCACATCCCTCCCAGAGATCAATAATCCCTAAGAGGGGTTTCCAACCACCCTAGGACCTTCCCCCCTTCATAGTCTTCTCTCACTATCTTACTTGCCAGATAAGCAGAAATAGATTGGTCGGGGTGATTAGCAGCAGGAAAGAAGTTAGTGAAATTATTCAGATTATTCAGATCCATCTAAGAAGGCAGGGAGAGAGAGAGGTGCAGCAGCAGCCATGGCATGAAGCAGTCTGTCTTCTTTGGGTTCTAACTTAAAAATTTCTCAGTAACCTACAAGTGAAGTAGAAGCAAACTTTGTTTTCCTTTCTCAGCCTATAGCCTTAATTTCTCATTCAAATCCTCCAATTAGTTCAAACCAGCTCATAGGAGGTAGTAAGAAGTTCCTCTTGTCCTGCTCTGGCATCTTCTGCCCATGCTCAGCCTTTTGCCAAGAAACATTGAGGTTGGGAGGATCTCAAGTCCAACCTCCCAGTCAAAGGAGGACAAACTTTGTGCTGCTTAGGTCTTTCTGCAGCCATATTTCAATATCTTATAGAGGGAAAATTCCTCCACCACATCTGAGTGCCCCTCTTTTGGCAATTAGTCACTACTCCAGAAAGCTTTTCCTTCCTTATGTTTGGTTGGAATGTCTCTTGATAAATGTTGTTGCTTGTACTTTTCTCTGTGCTTCTTCAAGGAGAGTCTGGCCCTGACCCTCTCTATAACTACCCCTCATTAAATAGCTGGATGTCTCGATCCTCTGCTTTAGTCTGCTCCCTTCCAGCCTGTTCTGTTGCATGGAGTCATTCAGCTCTACATCTGGAACATTTCTGAACTTCCTGAGCCTCTTTGAACTTCACCTTTCACCAAACACCAGCTTGCTGAACATCAGAGGGATGTGGTAGGAGCCTGTGGCCAAAGCAGGTAGGACCAGTTTGACCTTAGGGATGTGTATGAGTAATACTTCCCATATGTGCTGGTTTGAACTAATTGGAGGATTTGAATGAGAAAATAGACTATAGGCTGAGAAAGGAAAACAGTGATGATGCTATTCACTCATAGCTTTACTGAGGAAGAAACAAAAATGTTTTAAGAGTTGTAACCCACAACCAACCCATTCTGGGTTTGTAGGCCCACTTTGGGCTGTGGCTGCTTTTGCATGGCTCTTTCTCCCTGCCTTTTCTAGCTAGATCTGAAGAATTTCACTAACTTATTTCCTGCTGCTAATCCCCCTGGCTGATCTACCCTTGCCTATCTGCTGCATGAAACAGATAGTGAGATAAGACAGGGGAATGGGGAAAGGTGGTAGGGGTGGTTAAAACCCCCTCTTAGGGACTTTGATCTTTGGGAGGGGTGTGGTGTTTCTGTATTACCTTTTTACTGTATATATCTGTAAGTATCTGTTATGCACTGTAAATATCTGCTTGTATATTGTGCAAAGCTGTGACTATAAAGCTTCGTTCCTTAACTTCTAGCTGGCTGAGTCTAGCCTGGGTTATTTCAAAGTGGGGGGCGGCAGGAAACTGCTGAACCACCCCACCATATTGGTTTAGACCTGGAGGTGTTAAAAAAAATGTGTAGATGTCTTAAGGGTCCTGGTGGTGTTGAATCAATGACTGGACTTGATCTTAGGGGTCTTTTCCAACCAAGCCAATTCTATGGGGCTCCATCCCTGCCTTTGGTTCTGCATCAGCATCCTGGAGAGCTGGGAACACACAGCCTTTTGCAGGCTCTAAAGCCCTTGTACCAAGCCATGCTCATCAGAAACCTTCCCCCATCGTGCTTTCTCCTGAGGATGAGTCACTGTTGATGTGCAGCCAACAGCTTATTGATCTCCATTGATGGAAAAATGACATGAAGCTCCAGTTTCTCAGAGCCACGGTGGTCAGTGTTGGAAGCACTGCTCTCCTGCCCATCAGGGCTGTGTGAGGTGCAGAAAGGATCCTGGTGGGTGATCTGAAGAAGGGTGGTTGTCATAGATGTTGAGTTGCTCTCTCATCTTCTTAACAACAGGGCTTCTGCTCACCTGTAGGTGGTTTGGAGAGATGGGACTTTGGATGATTCATCTTAATTGGTGCAGAGCGGGGAAGAGGATGTGATGACAACTCAGTGAGGAGCATTTGCTGTTGAGCTGCTGCTTATAACTCTGCATCTGCTCTCTGGGGAGTGATTATATTAAGGGGGGAAAACAACGCAGCTGTAGTCTGGCAGACATGTGAGGCGTGGGAAAAACCCTGTGGAGATGTCAGGATGAGAAATGTGGAGGGTTTCCAGAGGGTTTTTCCTCCCTTCCCTTCTTCCCTTGAGGTCTGATGTTGCAGAAATAAAGAAAATTGGGGGAAAAAAGAAAAGAAACTTTGAAGGGGGAAGTTTCAGTTGATGTGGCTGGATAAGGCTGTGCTGCACTTCAATGAGAGCTGGACAGGCTGTAGAGCTGGGCAGAGGTGAACCTCATGGAGTTCAACAAGGGCAAGTGTATGGTCCTGCACCTGGGGAGTGAAAACCTCCTGCACCAGTACAAGTTAAGAGCTGACCTACTGCAAAACATCTCTGTAGAGAAGGACCTGGGAATGCTGGAGGACAAGTTTGCCATGAGCCAGCAATGTGATTTTATGGCCAAGGAAAGCAACAGTCTCCTGGGGTGTGTTACAAAAGTTGATGCCAGCAGTTTGGGGAAAGTTCTTCTGCCCCTCTGCTCTACTGAGGCCATACCTGGAGTTCTGGGTCCATTTCTGGGCTCCCCAGTTCAAGAGACACAGGGAACTACTGGAGAGAGTCCAGTGGAGGCTCTAAAGCTGCTGAGGGGCCTGGAGCACCTCTGTGAGTTGCTGAGAGCCCTGAGGGTGTTTAGGCTGGAGAAGAGCAGCCTGAGATGGGATTCTGCTCAATATTCAGCAAGAGCTAAAGGGTAGGGTGCAAGAAGATGGGCTCAGATTCTATTCAGTGATGTCCAGTGACAGGACAGGGGACAGTGGGCACAAACTGGAACCCAAGAGGTTCCATCTGAACAGGAGGAGAAAATTCTTTGCTGTGAGGATGACAGGACCCTAGAGCAGACTGCCTAGAGAGGCTGTGGAATCTTCTTCTCTGGAGAGATTCCAAACCGACCTGGACATTGTGACCCTGGGCAACATGCTATGGAAGACCCTGTTTTAGCAGAGCAGAGGGTTTGGACTAGATGATCTCCAGACATCTCTTCCAACTCACACCATGATGGGATTCTGTGATGAAAGGAAAGGGGGAGATCAACATTTAAGCTGAGGCTCTCCCTGCTGTGCTTCAGTCTCTGACTGAGTTGAAGGCAGGCATTTCCTTCTGCAATGTGGTTTAGCGGGACAGAAGATCACATCTGTGGTTTGGCATAAATAAAACATGTGCTTGAAAGAGCGCCCTGGATTTACCCAGTTGTGCTCTGTGTCTGTCAACAGCCAGCCAAGTCAGGAGTGCTGCAAATTAAGCTCAAATTGGCCAGACATGAGCCTTTGCCACGTGTTTAGTAAAGGTGCACTGCTGGTGCCAAGGAGAAGTGGCTGGAGAGAAAAGAACAATTAACCTAGAAGAAACTGGATCCCTGGGATGATAAAATGAAGGATGGGCTAATGAGGGGTAGAGGAAGGCCTTCCAAGCAAAGATCAAACTCCAGGATATCAGATTTGTGCTCTGCAAAGGAGAACTCCTGGCACTTGTTCTGTGCAGCTGTGGAAGAGGGAGGGGGATGGTTGCCCATCATGGATGCCCTGCAGAGAATGAGCAGATGACATATAGGCTGGATCTTCTAGAGCTTCTTTTTAGCTGTAGTTGTGGTGTTTTTGGCCAGCTGAGCACATGTGTTATTCAAAAGGAAATAAAGACTTGGGAAGAGCTCATCCAAGCTTGTCCCAAGCTCTTGAGAATTGCTTCTCCAGCCCTTAATCCTGAGGTGCTGCAAGATGGGTCATGAGGAATCCCCATAAATGACTTAATTAATATTCTTAATCCGAGTCTGGATTATGCTGCAATTAGGAGCGTTAGCTTGTCTCAGAAATAAGCCTTGAGTAACTGCTTTCACAGCTGCAGGAGGGCTCATAAATTCCTTCTGCTGCAATGAACCTGACAGGAGTGTGATGTGAGGGCTCTGCGAGCTGAAGTAGCTTCCAGTGATGATTCCCTGGGGTTAGCTTGTGTTGCTGGAGGGATGGTGAGGCAGGAAGCTGGTGCTTTGCAAAATAAATGCTGTGACTCTAGTATGGTGGATTGCATCCAGACCATTCCTTCTCTCGTAATCTAGGCAGGTTCTATATATGTGCTGAGGTGGGTCAGACAAGGAAGTCTCTAATCCCTTCCCACAGGTCACCTATAAATAAATGAGCT
This sequence comes from Psilopogon haemacephalus, assembly GCA_013396835.1. Classification (NCBI taxonomy): domain Eukaryota; kingdom Metazoa; phylum Chordata; class Aves; order Piciformes; family Megalaimidae; genus Psilopogon; species Psilopogon haemacephalus. The sequence goes on along the minus strand of VWZI01023297.1, from coordinate 309,411 downwards.
CTTCTGTGCATTGTGGTCCTGTTTTAAGCTCTTTCATGCAACTTCTTCCACCTATTTCTTAAGCTATAGCTGGTCTCTTCAACAGGAGCTACTGGAGAGAATTCAGTGGAGGCTGGGAAGATGCTGAGGGGCCCTGGAGCATCTCTGAGAAGGAAAGGCTGAAAGACTCGGGGCTGTTTAAGCAGGAGAAGAGCAGATTGAGAGGGGATTTTCTCAATGTTCATCCTTATCTAAAGGGTAGGGGGCAAGAGGATAGGGCTAGGCTCTCTTCAGTGGTGCCCAAGGGTAGGGCAAGGGGCAAAAGGCACAAACTGGAACCCAGAAAGTTCCACCTAATCACAAGAGGAAAATTCTTTGCTGTGAGAGAGGGAGGGAGACCTTCTGGCTCTACAACTCCCTGAAAGGAGGTTGGAGCAAGGTGTGTGTTGGTTTCTTCTCTCTACTGTCAAGTTATAGAAAGAGAGGAAACTGCCTCAAGTTACACCAAGGGAGGTTTTGTTTGAGCACTAGGAAAAAATTCTGCTTTGAAAGAATGGTCAGGCATTAGAAGAGACTGACACCACTCGGAGATGTTAAAGAAATGTGTAGACATGGCACTCTGAGGCATAGTTTAATGGCCACAGTGGTGTTGATGGTTGGGCTCAATGATCTCAGAAGTCTTTCAACCAAAACAATTCTGTGAATCTATGGATGCTGCAGTCAGGACAACTGCAATCACAAGGAGACATCTGGGATGAGACCTCCCATAGTGGTGCTGGGAACTGCAGTTCTGGTCAGTGTTACCAGACTAACTTCTCTGAGTTGGACTGTAATGAGGTCCCTGTTGAACAGGCCCTGCAGTCTTCTTAACCCATCCTGGTCCTTCAGCACTGGCACTCATTTTGCACATCTGTCCCCAGAACAGCTTCTGAACCTTTCATGTTCAGGCAAAAAAATGCCATTCTGAATATAGCTTGAGCTTGATGGAGAAGAGATGCTTTGGTTCTTTCATACCTCCTCATGCCACAGGATTCTGCAGCCACCATTAAAAAAAAAAAAAAAAAAAAAAAAAAGAGTAATCAATGTCTTGGAAGCTTCTGTTGAGTGCTGACTCACAGCAGGGCTGGGGTTTTGCAAGAAGCATGGTCAGGCTGTTTATACAATTGCAGACAGCTCAACAAAGGGAGGTGAAAAGGAGAAGGACAATCCTGAGCAGCACAGCTCCACATCTGAGTGTCTCTCGCACTGTTTTAGCCAGGCAGAAGTTTCTGAGGGCTTCTCAGGAAAGACCTGGAAAATAATGACCTTGCATCTCCAGTGGCAATGTTCTACTATGTTGTCAATGCTTTGGTCATGGCAAGGTCTGGGACAGCACGGGGAACACTGTGGGTGAGTTCCTGGCCCTGGGGTCAGCTGGTGACCATTTGCATAGCCAAGTTGTCTTCCTCCCAGACAAGGTGGTTGAATCCAAAATAGTGATTGGAAAGTCCATCTGAAATTGTCAGGGATGGTCCTGATTGGTCAGGCCAAAAATATATTGAGGAGCATACTAACAAGTGGTGTAGACAACCTGGGAGTGTGCATGGGCTTTCTATGTATTATTAGTATACACATAGGTGCCTTCATGATAGCTCTTCTGCAGTGTGGTTCCAGCCCCAGGGCATGTGGAAGGGTGGTGACCTCTCCTGGAACTTGTGACACCTGGGCATCACTGCTGGGTCCCCTTACTATTGGCCCTAAGTACAGGGATGCTCCTCTGTGTAAATTAATCCAAATCCAGCTGGGATTTGGGCAAGGCAGAAGTCCCAGAGACACTGTAAAAAATAGGTCATACTGGGAAACAGAAACTTGAGATGCCACTGGGGCTCCATTCCTCTGCCCTGCTTGAAAGAGAGGAAGCCAAAGGACAGGTTCTCAGAAGGATTTCAACACCTTGGTGCAACCTGGCTGCAGGCTGCCCACACTGTATTCTTGAACCTGAATATCCTTGCTTCACTGTGGGATTCCCATGGTGCGTAGCTGGCCACCTTCACAACACTTGAAGTGCTTGGGAGTGCAAGCGAGTGCTTGGGAGGTAGGAGAGGAGCAACCACAGCCTCTGAATCTCTCAGAGCTTTGGCATGGATAGAGTTTAAGCCCATGTTAGTCTGCAGTAAACCCATGGGTGGGATTAGCTCCAAGATCATATTGGCTTAAGCACTGAAACATCTGCGTGGGTCTCAGGTGGGGACAGATCTGTGTCAGGGGGATGCTGGTGACAACTCATCTTGCTGTCCTGATTTTGTAGAAATCAGAACCAGGAAGGATACAAAGAGTGGGCTTTGAAGAACGAAGCACAGGTAAATTCTCAAGGAGGTGAAGAAAGATGGAAAGAGTGAGCCAGAAGGAAAAATCACCATTCAGACACTCTCACTGGCTTTGAGGCTGGGAAGAGCTGGAGCTTGCCCTCACTCAGAAGGTGCTCAACACACACAGTTGCCTCTTGTCCTAGAGCAACACATGCTTCAAAGTGTTTTCTTCCCTGCCAAATTCAAGTGGTTCTGCGTTGGCCTCTTCCTCACCCACAGGTCCACTTGAAATGGAGGATGTGGAACAAGGCAGTTGCTTCAGTGGGGTCCTTGGTGGTTCAGTCATACCTTGCATTCTGTCCTTCAGCTCTTGGCAGCTCCTAGTGTGCTAGCAACTGGGTAGGAAATAGCAACAGATAAACATTGGCATGATGCTAGGATACATGGAAATATTTGGGAACCTTCTGAAATGTCACTTAGGAAGTGATGAGGCACATGTCATGCTCTCACCACGTGGAAGCTGAAGTTAAAGACTTCAGAACAAATAAAATGAAGAGTTTGCATGAGACCAAGCCACGATGCTCCTATTCCTTCTTATTGATGTGGTTGCTTATGTGGACACCTGTCCTGAGGCCTTTTGTGAGAAGAACCCAGTATGAGGCTCCCAGAAGATGAGTAGATCACCGGCTACCCTCTGTTCATTGACTTCTGATCTCTGTTCTCCAACCAGGAAGACACAACTGCCATAACATTGCAGAGGACAGTCACATAAAGTTGTTTGCTAGCCAGCTCCAACACAACTGTGTGGCACAGCCAAGAGTAAACCAAAGGACCAAGCTCTTGTCCTGCAAGGGTCTGATTTCCAAGGTTGCACCTTAACAAGGGAAATAAACAGTTCCTTGGAACATTGCTGTATCTGTAGTACTATCATTTGCAGTATTTCATAATTTTAATTACTAGCACATTCCCTGGCAAGGTTTTAACATGGAGCAACCACCACAGTCCCATCAGAGCACAAGGGAAGGACCATTCACAAAAGGCCTTGATGATGTCCATCTCTGCTTCCATGCTGGAGATGATCTTGGACACATTTAATGTGCTGCTATTGCTGTAGTCTCATTTCTGCTCTGTGATGCTGACTGCTGGGACACCTTTTTCTGCATCTCTCTGTCCTAATCCAGCCAAGCACTGCATTCCATGCTGCAGTCCAACTGCTTCCATGTGTTGGCCACCAAGGTAGCACCACCATTCCTGGTCTCTCATGTGCCTCTGAGGAAATGCCAGCCATGATATCATGTACACCATCGCATCTATCAGCCATGGCATCATACGTATCAGACATACCTGAGGCCAGGTTGGTTACTTCCCAACTACCTGCCTCAGTGGGCCACCAACAACCCTCAAAATACCCTTGTGCATCTTTGTCCATTATCATGTTTGTCTGTCAAACCACTCCAGGCAGCAGACCAGTGGTGGACCACTTCCCATGGTCCACTTCCCATGGTCTTGCTGCTCATCTTCCTGCTGTCAATAAGAAACAGCTTTGAATCTCTAGACAAGTTGACTCTTTCCCAGCTCTGCATCAGAGAAGAGATGTTCTTACCATCCATCTGTCAAACTGAGGGAATAAACTGACTCAGAGGCAGTTCTTTCCCATGCAGTGAATCATGCTGGGCAATCTTTGCTCCCTGAAATAGGTCTAGCTCTTTGGTCGCTGCCCTGTGACACTTGACACACCTTCTCTGGCATCTACAGTGTCATGCAGGTCCCAAGTCTGGCAGAAGATCATCTGTTGGGCAAGTGATGTGGTTTGTCATCTCCACGCCCAGAAGTACATCTATTGGTGAGGAATGGTTACTGCTCATGGGCTTTATCAGGCCTGACTTCATCATCCTGCTGATCCTCTTTTATGGCACTTCTTTTAGCACATACAGTGGCTTAATGTTGGTGTCAGAAANTTTTATTTTTCCCCCTCTTGAAAGGGTTTGGGTGTCCTTTTGAACTTCCTTTGGTCATGACTTCACTGTGATGAACAATGATTAGTCTCGTCAGATGCTTTAGATGTCTGATGAGCAGGACCTGTGCTTCAGAGATGCTTGCTCATTTGACTGATCTCCCGTCCAGAAAACAATACTAGTCTCAAATAATTTTAACCCTTCTTTTGTCCACCTAATCTCTTTTTCAGAGCCTTTGCCTTTTCTCCTTCTGCATCTCCATCTTCAAAGCCCCACCACTGGGTCTCTGTTCTTTTTCCTGCAGACCAAGTCTTGCAAGGTGGTGAGGGAAGGGGTGAGCAGGCAGGTGATTGCCCAAGTAGCTTTATTCAAAGGGGCTGCTCCTGTTTCGCCCTCTCAGGTCTTTGGAGGTTTGGTGTGTGGTGACTCATGTTGATGTCTGCAAATATCCAGCACTAAACTTCCTGGTAACTCTTACCTTGGAAGCAGAAGTGGGACAGGCAGTCAAATGGAGGCCCCAAAGGGGCTGAAATTATCAGCTCCAGCTCCACCCAAATTGTAAACATGAAGAGAAATAGTAAATCATAGAACTGTTAAGGAGGTTAGAAGAGACGTTTAAGATCAAGTTCGACTGCTTGCCTTGAGCTTGCAATCCCACTGCTCCTACTAAGACACTATCACTAAGCCACGTCCTTAAGAGACAAGGCTGAGAACATCATATCTGACTGCTTTCTAACAGGACTTTCAATTGGATTCTTCATGTAAAAGTGGGACTAAGATGCTTTTACCTTTTACTCTGAGGCTGCAAAGCTGGAAACCAACCTCCAGTGTTCCTGTTCCTGCATTTGAATGCCAAACTCTCTTGCTGCAGCTTCTCTCAAACCCAAAAGGTAGAACATTTAGGACTTCATAGGTACTCAGCTGCTTTGAAATGATGAGAGGTTTCCTGTTTATATTGCCAACCATTAATCACAGAATGGTGAGGGTTAGAAGAGATCTCTGGAGATCATCTAGTCTGACCCCCCTGACACACACGACTAGATCTATGCTAAGTGTTTCACACACAACTAGATCTATGCTAAGTGTTGCACACACAACTAGATCTATGCTAAGTGTAGATATTGGGAGTTCTCCAAGTCCAACCCCAGAAAGACACTTGGCAATAATCCACCTAGATGAAGCCACCCATTTATGCCACTTATTTACCATTTTGCTTTGAGAAGATGCCTTCACTCAACCACCTGGCCACAACTGTGATAAGCAGATTGGAGCTAAAGAGTACAATAAACCCCACCTCAGATATCAATAGCAATGTCCACCTTGACCATCAGGAAATTAAAGTATTAAAAGCAACAAATGGAATGGATTGTCTCAGTGCTTTCACTCCTCTCTGGACACATCAGAGCAGCCCTAAGGCAACACCAAGGTGAGAAAACAACCCACATGCATTCCAAGCCTCTCATGAGCCTGCCCACTCTTTCAAAATTGGTGTCTTCATCATCACTTGGTCCAAACGTAGGGAAGATATATATCCTGTCCCCAGGTGAGGGTGTCTTTCCTGGGCTGTGGAGACGACTGGGAGAGGATGAAGGTCTCCTGCCTTGCTGTGCTGGCTTTGATCCTATGTGCAGATCAAGGTGAGGTGTTGCGGTTGGCTACTAGACAAAGAAGAGTTGCGTGTTTTAAAGGCAGGGAGATCTCGCAGCCAGGGTAGGAAATTACAGGAGGGTGTGCCTTGGAATTGTAGAATGACAGAGATCGCCTAGTACAACTCTCCTGCTAAAGCAGGGTCGACTAGACCAGGCTGCCCAGGATCGCGTTCAGGTGGGTTTGGAATCTATCCAGAGAAGGAGACTCCACAGTCTCTCTGGGCAGCCTGCTCCAGGGCTCCGGTGCCCTTAAAGTGAAGGAGATTTTCCTGATTTTCAGATAGGACCTCCTAGGTTCCAGTTTCTGCTAGTTGCCCTTTGTCCTGTCACTGGGCCCTGCTGGAGTGTCTGGCCCCATTCTCTTGACCCTGACTTTTAGCCCTCTGAGGCTGTTCTTCCCCAGGCTAAACAGCCCCAGGTCTCTCCCTCTTTCCTCTTCACAGAGGTGCTGCACACCCCTCAACAGCTTTGTAGCCTCTGCTGGACTCTCTCTAGTAGTTGCCTGTCTCTCTTGAACTGGATCCAGGACTCCAGATTTGGCCTGACTAGGGCAGAGCAGAGGGGCAGACAAACCTCCCTAAAGCTGCTTGCCATGCTCTTCTTAATGCACCCTAAGGCACTGAGCTCTTGCAGTGGTGCAGCTGAAGGACACCAAGCTCTTCTTTCAGTCCTTTAGCTCTAGTCTCAGCCCAGGCATGTGACAGTTTTCTTTTCTGCAGGGAAATTTCCCTGTAGACACATCTCTAGATGAAAGCGAGGCAGGGAAAAAAGGAAGTTGATGCCATTGTTCTGCATTTGCTAAAAGACTTCTAAATGAGTTTGTCTGTTGGGATGGTGCAAGGCTGTGGTTATCTCTGAATCTTGATGAAGAAGGGCCTCAGCCCACGATACCACAACACATCAAGATCTCCATGCACCTCGTTGCTACTGCAGTCAGTGAAGCAGTGGGACAAGACTAGGTCTTATAGTGGCCTTCCAGTAACTGAAGGGGGCCTACAAGGAAGCTGGGCTTGTGCTAGGACGAGGGCAATGGTTTTAGACTAGAAAAGGATAAATTTAGATGGAAAAATTAAGAAGACATTCTCTACTATGAAGGTGGTGGAATGCTGGAACAGGTTGCCCACAGAGATGCCACGAAAATGATCAAGGGCCACGAAGATGATCAGAGGGCTGGAGCACCTCTGCTATGAGGACAGGCTGAGAGAACTGGGGCTTTTCAGCCTGGAGAAGAGAAGGCTTTGAGGAGACTTTATAGTAACCTTCCAGTATCTGAAGGGGGCCTACAGGAGGGCTGGGGAGGGACTGTTCACAAGGTCTTGTAATGACAGGACGAGGGGGAATGGGTTCAAACTGGCGGAGGGGAGATTTAGGCGGGATGTTAGGAGGAAGTTCTTTACAGTGAGGGTGGTGAGGCACTGGAACAGATTGCCCAGGGAGGTTGTGGCTGCTCCCTCCCTGGATGTGTTCAAGGCCAGGCTGGATGAGGTCTTGAGCGACCTGATCTAGTGGGAGGTGTCCCTGCCTGTGGCGGGGGGGTGGAACTGGATGATCTTTGAGGGCTCTTCCAACCTAGACCATTCTATGATTCTATGATTCTATGCTGGAGACCCTGTCCCTGGAGATGTTCAAGCTTAGGCTTGATGGGTCTCTGAGCCACCTGAGCTAGTTGAAGATATCCTTGCTAGCTGCAGGGGGTGTGGACTAGATGACCATCAAAAGTCCCATCCAACACAGTGAGCTCTGTGATTGTATGAATGTCTCTGCCTAATGAATGCCTCTGACTTCTGCTCATCTCAGAGATCTCACAAGCTTGCTGATTCCAGAGATCCTGAGACAAAATCCAGAATTTAGGGAGTAGCTGGCTCACGGACTAAAAGGGTTAAACAGCCTTATGCTGGGATACTGGGTGAAGGGATGCATTTGCATGTCATTTGCACTGTATATTTGATTTGATGGAGAGATTGCAGATGAATTCAGAGCCCTTTCAACATAGGTGATCATAGAATCATTAAGGTTGGAAAAAAAAAAACCAAGATCACTGTGTCAAGTCATCAACCTAACATCACCATGGCCATTAAAGCATGTCCCAAGGTGCCATGCCTACATGTTATTTTAATCCCTCTAGGGATTGTGATTCCATCATCAATCTGCGCAGCCTGTTCCACTCTTTCAGTAAAGACTTTTTTTTCCTAGTATTCAATCTTATATCCTCTATGGACAAGATAGTTAAGCAACCAGAAAAAATAAACTTTGTCCTCATTTTCTAAGGGTTTGTCAGCACTTGGAAATTTGCCACATTGTCTGGTGCAGAAAAATAATTCCTTGGCAGAGTTACTTTTGTCTCCCTGTGGGCCAAGAACACCTTTCTGCTGTTTAGGTTTGGTCACTGACTGGAATAGTGATTCTGACAAATTTCCAAGTGTTAACAAGGCCCAAGAGACAGACAGCCTGTCTTCAGGGCCAAAGCCAAGACTGCCTGAAACCATGTTAGATAACCCAAGCAGTAAAAATGTAGTGTTAGACTGTGTGTGTCAGGGCTGAACCCATAGAATCATAGAATGGTTTGGATTGGAAAAGACCTTTTGAGGTCACTTAGGTCAAGCCCACCAGAATAAGCAAGAACATCAATTACATCAGGTTGCTCAGAGCTCCAAAGTGCCTGTCCTGGAATAGTTCCAGGGAAGGGACATCTACCACCTCTCTGGGCAACCTGGGACAGGGTCTTAACCATGATCATAGTGAAGAATTTCTTCTTTATTTCTAGGATGAATCTCCCTCTATTAGTTTCAAATCATCACCCCTTGTTCTGACACATCAGACCCTGCTCAAAAGTCTGTGCCCAGCTTTCCTCTAACCCTCTTTAAATTTTGAAAGGCTGCAATAAGGTCTCCCTTGAGCCTTTTCTTCTCCAGGCTGAACAACCCCAACTCTCTCAGCCTGGCCTCACAACAGAGGGCTTCCAGCCCTCCCATCATTGCTGTGGCCTCCTCTGGCCCCACTCCAACAGGTCCATGTCTCTGCTATGCTGAGGGCTCCAGAGGTGGCCCCAGCACTGCAGGTGGGGTCTCAGCAGAGCGCAGCAGGACAGAATCCCCTCCTGCTGCCCACACTGCTGGGGAACAGCCCAGGGCATGGCTGGCTCTGGGTTGGGAGTGCATGGTGCCAGCTTATGTCCAGCTTTTCACCCACCACCACCCTCAGGTCCTTCTCTGCAGGGCTGCTCTGCATCCCTTCAACCTCAAGTTGTGTTGGTATCAAGGACCTGACCTTATTGAACCTTGTGAGCTATTTAAATGTTCACTTCTCAAACTTGTCCAGGTCAATTCACACAACAAAGAATTAAAAGCCCTTTTCTCACTTCCCTCCCTCCCTCCCTCCCTCCTTCCCTCCCTTCCTTCCTTCCTTCCTTCCTTCCTTCCTTCCTTCCCCCAAGTAATTGAGATATATTCAAGCCAGTTCAAAGACAGTTGTGGGAAACCAACTTCTTTAGGCCATGGAGGTCCCAATTAAGCCTATTCAATTGCCAGTTCTTACTGCCCAGTCAGGCTATAGTCTGTGTCATTGTCTCCAACGACTAGAAAGTGGAGACCTTAGGACACCTTTGTGGACTCCTACAGCAGGGTCTGCCCTTCCCAGCTCCCTGGTATTTTGTCTCCATCTTCCATATCCTGTATCTTCTCCTGCAGTAAATTCCCTGTATTGCTACACCTGTAACTGGAAACGAAACAACTGGAGCTGTCTGAAGGCCCAGAAGTGCTCAGACAAGGATGAGTATTGTGTGACCAACGTTGCTTCTGTAGGAATTGGTATGTGCTGGTTGTGTCTCCTCAGATGGGAACTGTGGGGTTTTGACTAGATTTGTTAAGGTTACCCTTTGTGGATGGATGGCTTCAGGAGTCATGAGGAAGCACATGTGGGAGGTGGAACCCTTGCTGGCTCAGCCTGGTAGAGCTGAAGTTTGCATGGTCTGAACCCCACACCGAGATCTTCCTCTTTAGCCTCTGAATCACAGGATCACAGGATGATGGGTGGTGGGAAGGGACCTCTGGGAATCATCTAGTTCAACCCCCTCCTAGATTCACCTAGAGCAGGTTGTGTAAGATTGTGCCCAGGTGTGTTTTAAATACCTTTAGAAGAGATAAAATAAATTTGTACCTTGAATAGACAATGAGATGGAAAGAAGCAAATAGTCAGAATGGATGAAATGGTCTGGAGTGATTTAGAGGGCAATAACTTTTTTTTCCTTCAAGAATGGAAGTCTGAAAATGTGCTTTCAATCCAGGCATGAATATTGTCTCATGGATGCCACCATACACCTAAAAAAGCTTTGACATGGGGGTCTATGCTGGGAGGTGCCAGATGCCCAGCAGGAATATTGGATGCCTTGTGCAGCTGATCACCAGCAATTACTGGGCTGTGGTGGGGCTGGGATGTGTCTCACTGGCCACGCTGGTTCTTGGGGCTGCAGGGGACAGTGGGACTCAGCTCATCCCCCTGCTGTGCAAGACTGAGGAGCACTCAATAAGCTGTGCTCATGCTGTTCTCTCCCTTCTTTGGACAAGGCTTTCTGTCTCTGTGGAAGAGGATCACCAAGAAGTGCGCTGAGAGTTGCCCAAATCACAACTTCAGCCTGGGCCTGGTTTCCTACACCTCCCATTGCTGCCAAAGCTTCTTGTGCAACCTGAGTGCATGTCCTGGACCCAGGCTAGCTCGGCAGTGAGATGGCAGGAAGTGTCATGCCTGTGTCCTTCTTCATCTGCTTAGCAGTGGTGGGAAAAAGGAGCTCCTGGAGGCCTGAAGAGCATGGTCAGATTCCCTCAGGAGGGTATGGATATCAAATAGATAAAGTATTATGGTCACCATCTCCTGCCCTGTGTTGTCTTCCAACTTGTACCTTCTCATGTGCTTCTCATGCCTGACCTCTGTCATCCTGGCAGCTTGATGGAGAAGTGGGTGTGCTGTGTCTCGCAGCCTGGGGTAGTGGAGTTGCTGCTTCTGCACGTCCTGCCAATCTCTAGAGGGGTTTCTCCTGCAATCCCATCTTATCTGGTGTGTAGTGGGGCCAGTGACATGCCCCTGCCCCCCATTACCAGCCAGACATGGCAGCCACACACCTCTTCCTTCTAACTCTGCTGGGGTGCCACATCTTTATCAGAACGATGCTTATCTGCACAGCCTGCACATCTGCACACATCTGCTCATCTGCAGTCTTTGTCCCCACCTCTACTTCTACCAGCTGACTTTGGTCATCCCTTTCTTCTCGTTGTCTTGCTTGCTTGTGGCTGTTCACATAATCACAGAACAGTGGAGTTTCCAAGGAGATCACCCAGTCCAACCCCCCTGGTAAAGCAGGGTCACCCACAGCAGCTTTACAATGTGCAGGAGGGTTTTAAAAGACTCCAGAGAAGGAGATGCCACAACCTCCCTGGGATGCCAGGTCCAGGACTCCAGCACCCTCATGGGAAAGGTTTCCATTATAATTAGGTGGAACTTCCTCTGTTCCAGTTTGTATCCATTGCCCTTTGTCTTGTCATTGGGCACCACTGGAGTCAGGCCCCATCCTCATGACCTCCACCCTTTAGATACTGAGCAGATCCCCTCTGAGATTGTTCTCCAGGCTAAATAGCTTGAGATCTCTCAGCATTTCGTCCTCACAGAGATGCTCCAGGCCCCTCAGCATTTTTGTAACCCCTGCTGGACTCGCTCTGATAGTTCCTCATCACTCTTGAACTGGGGAGGCCAGAACTGGACCCAGGACTCCAGACATGGCCTCACCAGGACAGAATAGAGAGGGAAGAGAAACTCCCTTGACATGTTGGCCATGCTCTTGTTCATGCACCCCAGGACAGCGTTGGCCTTGTCCACAGGATCACATTGCTGGCTCATGGTGACCTTGTTTTCCACCAGCACCCCTAGTTCCTTCTCCTTGGAGCTGCTTTCCGGCAGGTCACCCTCTCATCTGTACTGGTGCAGGAGGTCATTCCTCCACAGCTGCAGGACCCTGCACTTGTTGGACTCCACGAGGTTTCTGCCCCCATCTGTCCAGCCTGTCCATGTCTTGCTGAATGGCAGCACAGCCTGTCTGGGTATCAGCCACTCCCAGTGTTCTACCATCAGCAAACTGGCTGAGGACCTCATTCAGGGGGATGAAGATGTTGGACAAAACATTAATCATTAATGAAGATGTTGAACAAGACTGGACCCAGGCAGATATTTCATGTAGGTGTTTCACAGAATCACAGAATGTTTCCCAAGGCTACAGAAAAATATGAGAGTAGAAGGAAAGTGAAAAAGTGAACAACAAAAAGAGCGGAGAGATTTTTCATTGCCCAAGGAGCTGCTGAATGCTTCTCCCTCCTCCCAGGCAGCACTTTTTGGAGGGGTTTTGTTCTGGTGAAAGCATGGAAATGCTTAAACTTGGGTCAGCAAATCTGCAAGATGTTGCTCAGCCAAGGGATGACGTTGTGCTTTGAGCCCAGCCCTGGTAAACAAGGGGGACAAAAAGAGCTTTGAGCCACGCTGAGCCTTGGCCTGGTGCCCATGGCTGCTCTGGATGAATGACTTCTGAAGTGCTGCATAACACAAGTCCTCAGAGATGTGGGTTCTCCTTTATTAATCAATTCCACTTTCCTTTACCCTCTCCCCCTCGCATTTCCACCACCCTGCAAGGACACATCTCCATGCTGAAGGGTCTATGCTGGGTGATACACCTCCCTTTACCTCTTCATTAAACCATCATCTCCTTCATGCCCTGATTAGGAAATTGATAATTTTTTTCAGTCTGAAGCAACCTAAGCTCCCTCCTGCCCCTCAACCTGAACACTACAAAGCTCTTAATTTCCTCCTCACACAATGTTTTCTCATTAAAAGAACCAAAACAAACAAACAACCCCCCACAAAAATGCCAACCAAACAAAAAAGGAATTGTGTGCTTCGTTCTCCTGTGTGCTGGAATTATTCATCTCGCTGGAAGCACAGAGGAATCCTGGTTGAACAGACTCTTAAATAATTAATATTTCATTGCCTTGGATTTACACATCCTGCAGCAGTGGAGACAGTCTTCCACAGCCTGCAGGAAAACACAGTTGGGATGGGGTGGGGGTGGGGGTTTTGCTGCTTTCAAGCAGAACTGACTTTTTTTAAATGCTTGGTTTGGTCTATTTAGTTATTTATTTATTTTTCTGTAGAAAAAGCAGCCTTGTTGTATCCTGTGGCTAATAAAAGGAAAAAGAAATCATCCTGGGCATAGCTGAAGAGCAAAGGGTTATTTCCCTTGCCCAAAGGGTGCTGCATCTCAGGAGTGGTGGTGTCTGCCCTCCTCCTGTGGTATAAAGCTACCTGATGGCAAATGCATGCAAGATGCTCAGGGAGGAAGAAGAGGTAGGTGTGATTCACAACCACTAATTTTAACCAGGAATTAGGGCCAGTTGACACCACAGGGAGATGGTTAACACATGGATGAAGCTATCCAGAAAATTTCCTCAAGCCTGTGCCCCTTGCAGCATTCACACCTTGGGTTTGAAAGGTGCTTGGAGAACCTTCAATTTTTCACTGAGTGGAAAGGAACTCATTGTTCCCATCACTGCAGGCTGACCCTATTCAAGTGTGATGGTGATGAGAGAGGTGGGAAAGAGAAGGAGATCTTCTACACACCCCAGCACATGGTGCAACACAGTGCAACACCCCAGCTCAGGTGCAACACTCAAGGGGTTTGGTGCATCCCCTAGAGGAAAACAGCTCAGGTGGAGGTATTCCAGGATGTGGGAGAAAGATGGGAGGGGATACACAACCATCCAGACACGGGGAGAGAGAAGAGAGGGCTGTCACCCTCCAAAGGGACAAAAAATCCTTGGTGCAAGGCATGGAGAAGGAAGTGCCCAAGCATGGCATTTAGAAGAGGCACCATGAAGCAAACACAGGGTCCTTCAGTGGAGGGAGCTGGGAGGGACATAGAGTTTTGAGACGAAACAACAAACGATTACAAATGTCATCACAAATGCTTGGTTGTAGATAATAAGCAGCTGTTTAAATACCTAAAGGACTTGTTGGATGGACATCAGGAGGAGGTGTGACGTGGCTTCCTCATGCCCAGGCTGTAGGCCAGCTATCCTATCAGAGCTCCCACCTTACAGCCTTCAACAGCCAAAGCTGTGCCGTCAGTTTAGCCCCATGCCAAGCCGCGTGTGTGGGCAAGCCTGGAGGAGCCCTTGGAGAGAGGCTGGAAATGGGATGGAGTCGTCAGGCCTTGTAAAATGCAGAGGACTCCATGGGCAGTGATGGCAGATAAAGCTTTCTTGTGGTGAGCAGCCACTCCATGTGCCCACACAGCCAGCCACACCGCCAAGATGAGTATCACACCAGACAGGAAAACACCAAACCACATTCCTGAAGCAGCCCCTGATCTGTTGCTTAACTCTCCACAAGGCTTGAGGTGGGCAGATGAAGTCCACGTCAGTGTCCTCGGAGGTGCTCAAAAACCATGTAGACGTGGCACTTTGAGACATGGTTTAATGGCCATTGCGGTTGTAGATTAACAATTGGGCTTGGTGATCTTAAAGGTCTCATCCGACCAAAGCAGTTCTGGGATGCTGCGTTTCATTTGTGGAGTGGCCAGCATCATCAGCATGCTGGTGAGACCTTCTAGGTCATGTCACACGGAGAAGAGGAAGATGGGAGAAGCAATCTGCCTGTGCTTAGCCAAGTACCAGGCTGTGCTGCAGGATGGACAAACACCTCTCCAGGCTCATGACACCACCACAACGGAGGTTTGGGTGGAAATGCTGTGGGAAATTACACTCTGGGGGAAATTGCAGCTCTTTCTGCAGAGGAAAAGGTCCTGGGGTTCTGGGTTGATGAAAAGCTCAACATGATCCTGCAGTTTGTGCATGTGGCCCAGACAGCAACTGTGTCCTGGGCTGCATTAAGAGCAATGTGGCCAACAGGACAAGGGAGGGGATTCTCCCCCTTTACTCTGCTCTCCTCAGACCCCACCTGGAGTACTGTGTGCAGTTCTGGAGCCCCCAGCACAGGAGGGATATGGAACTGCTGGAGGGACTCCAGAGGAGGGCCACAAAAATGATCAGAGGGCTGGAGCACCTCTACTATGAGGACAAGCTGAGAGAGTTGGGGCTTTTCAGCCTGGAGAAGAGAAGGCTTCGGGGAGACCTTATAGCAGCCTTCTGGTATCTGAAGGGGGCCTACAGGAGGGCTGGGGAGGGACTATTCACAAAGTCTCGTAATGACAGAAGGAGGAGGAATGGGTTTAAGCTGGCAGAGGGTAGATTTAAACAGGATGTTAGGAGGAAGTTCTTTCCAGTGAGTGTGGTGAGACACTGGAACAGGTTGCCCAGGGAGGTTGTGGCTGCTCCCTCCCTGAAGGTGTTGAAGGCCAGGTTGGATGAAGCTTTGAGTGACCTGTTCTAGTGGGAGGTGTCCCTGCCTATGGCAGGGGGTTGGAACTGGATGATCTTTGAAGTCCCTTCCAACCTAAACCATTCTATTCCAGCTTAGGACAGTGTTTCCCAGGCCACTTCTTGGGGTCCACGATTTTTGTAGTGCCCATCAAAAGAGGTGTTTTTTATCAATTATTTTCCTTTTCATTCTTAAATTTTTATTTCATAACACATATTTGATTTCAAGCACCACACACTGAAAGGGCTACTAGAGGTCTTCACTGATGCATCTAAATGCTGGATATCTCAGTTTGTGCTTTCTCCCTCCTAGGATGGGCATCAAACATGCTGCTTGAAGGGTTCAGTAGAGGCCCTCAAGTCTTTCTAGAGGCATAGGACATATTAATCAGAGAGACCCACAATTTACATACTTCCATTAGTTGCTTTGCATCTCATCTTTGGTAAGAATAGGGGGAAAAAAAAAAAAGGCCTCCAAGGGGTGAAAAAAATATTAAAAAATCACCTTCCTACAAGAGGAAACGTGATGGAAGGTTGGCACATGTCCATAAAACTTCCATGTCTGGTCTACCAATGAATATTTTGATTTATGGTTTGCCTGTGTGTGAGTGTTTATAATTTTTAACACATCATTTTTTCTGGGAAATCTTGGACAGTTTCCAGCACACAGAAGCAGACTAAGCCCACGAGGGGGAGCTGGTGTCTCTCTGTGGTGCTGGACTGACCACAGAATGCTGTCTGCCCACAGAAAGCCAACGCTCCTGGAGTAGTTTCCATTGGATAAACCAGCAGCCCTGCAAGGGATGAGATGGCTCAGCTGGAAGCAGCCCAAGGAAGAAGACTGGCTGTAGGAACATGTTGCTGATGCCAAACCTGGCCAGGCTCTGCTTGCTGATGGTGGGACCAGGCCAGCCTCCAGTGTCTGCTTCCTCCCACGCCAGTGATGTGCCTTGGTTTGCCTGGGCAGGATAATTTTGGTGCATCTAGTATGAGCTTCTGAGGTGCCTGTGATAGAAAAGGGAGTATTTGCATCTATACACCGAAGTCCTCAAAGGTTAAATGCTGACCGTGGGGTTGTGAGTTGCTTGGAAGTGGGGTAAGACCCTCTGTGGGACCTTCTGTTCCTCCCTCTCCTACAGCTGTGATACTCTTGGGTGTCCCCAGAATTGCTCTGTTGACGTTGGGCTGTGCCTGGGCAGCACGAAGAGAACTTGATTTTCTTGGTATCTATGAGGACCTGGGGAGTAGGGTGGGATCAAATCAGATGGTGTTGAACTTTTCAGTCCTGTTATGGGTCACTCCATCCCCTCTTTCTGATTTCCCTACACATTCCTTCTTTGCAATGGCTCCTTGAATATCTTCCCACCCCTTTAATGTAAAAATCCCCAGACTCCCTCCATTCCTCTCCTAAATGGTCACAGCCAAAAATCAAGGTTAGTTCCTCCAACCCACCATGAATGCAAATAATGGAAATCAAAACTTTTTCCTCTTCATCTGTGAGGTTAACCCTGTCATCAACCCCCTGGTGCCTTCAGCAAGTGCACAAAAACAGAAGGGAAGAAGCCCACAGGGATCTTTGGGGAGAAGGTGACTTAGGTGAGACTTCAAACCAAGCTCTACCACCCCTTCCTCATGGCTGACCTTGGAAGAGTGTCTCTGATTACCTGTGTTTAAGGTGGGGATAACAACGTAGGGCTTCTTGCCCTGATTTGGAGGGCTCTTAAGATCTCAGCACTCAGTATTTTGGTGATGCTTTACCCTTTCTCCCAAGTCCTTAGATCAGGACGAGGAATGGTCAGCCTGTACACCCCACTGCAGATGTCTGTGCACTCAGAGCTTGCTTCTCCCAGTCCCCTGCAGCACTGTGCTGCTGTAACTGTTGTGAACACTCATCCTTTCCATAATGTGTTGCACAAACCTGTCATGGCAAAGCTGGGGCTGCTCCCACATTGCTCACTCCTCCAGAAATGCTGTTCTCTTACTCATTGTGGTGCTCAGGAGCTTTTGTTAGGAGCTGGGCATGCAAACTGCGAAGAAAGATATTTCTGCTCATATTCCTCATCGTGCAGGAGCTTTTAACATGGATGGAGGTAGGCACAGAGGTGAAGACACAGGTGTTGGCTGTTGCTTGGTGCAATGGTTGCTTAGTCACTGCCTGATTTGCTGTAGGCAGGGGGGCAGGTTTTGTGATGGACTGAGGCTGGTCAGTAGGTCTGATGGGGTCCAAGACCCTTTGTTCAACTTTGAGTCTTCTGACAGTGCAACCAGAGGTGCTTCAGGGCCAGGATTTGGTCTCTAGAATGAACCCAATGCAAGAATGAGAGGAGGTTTGGAGATGTGCCCCACCCTGCAAAAGCTGGGAAACTGCCTTGTCTGCTCATCATGCAGCTCCCAGCTGGATCTCAGCAGTGGTGAGAAGGGGATGGTGCTTTACCCCCTTCCCACAGCAGAGAAACATCTCCAGGCTGCTGACCACCAAAAAGAGATTGGCCCCATTCTCTTTACACTCAGTCTTCTCAATATTAAACAGCCCCAGGTCTCTAACTCTCATTTCACAAGGGAGATGCTCAAGTCCCCCCATCACCTTTGTGGTTCTTTGCTGGACTCTCTCCAGCAGGTCTCTCTTGAATTGGGGAGCCCAAAACTGGACACTGTATTCCAGGTGTGGTCTCACCAGGGCAGAGTAGAGGGGGAGAAGAACCTCCCTAGACCTGCTGGCCACACTTTCCCTTACACATCCCAGGATGCCATTGGCTCTCTTGGCCAAAAGGGCACATTGCTGGCCCATGCAGAGCTTGCTGTCCACCAGGACTCCAAGGTCTTTCGCTATGGAGCTGCTTTCCAGCAGGGCAGGCCCTGAAACGTTACAGGGAGAGGCTCCATACAGAGAAGCTCAGGGCAGGATCTGTCCTTCAGCCATGAGGATATGTGTTATGGGATGCCTTTCATCTGCCAAACATGATCTAAATCATAGAATCATAGAATTGTTTCAATTGCAAAGACCTCTGAGATCATCAAGTCCAACTGAAAGGACCATTGGCCCTGGATTGTCTACTAGTCGTGGTCTGGGAGATGTTTCTTGCCATGGGTGAGTGTTTATAGTGGGCAAATGTTCAAGCCCATGTCTTGTCCTTTACTTGTTTACTGGTGTAGAAGTAGGTTGACATCTCTTCTTATCAGAGAACTTTGTGGGTCCAGCCAGGACCCCACCAGGTGTACAGCTGACATGATAAACCCAAAGGAAGCACTCTCATGTGCTCCAGCACATTCAAGGATTACTGCTCAAGATGACATGTTGTGTCCTTTCTTCCTGGCCACCCCTTCCTGGGGAAATGAGATGGGGTTGCAATGGGTGGGCAGGACCCACCCTTCCATGATGACCAAGTAGCAGTGAGGACACCAGAGATATTATGGCCTGGTTTTGGCTGTGGAAGTGACACCAGAGGTGTTGTTTCATGCTCTGAAGATAAAAGGGGGAGTGAGAGAGAGGGAGAGAGAGGGAAGAGAAGAGAAGAGAAGAGAAGAGAAGAGAAGAGAAGAGAAGAGAAGAGAAGAGAAGAGAAGAGAAGAGAAGAGAAGAGAAGAGAAGAGAAGAGAAGAGAAGAAGACAACCAGCATGTATGCACTCAAAGCCATGCTGAGAAGACAAGGGGTGAGGTTTTGGCTGCAGAGCAGGTCTCCTGATTCTAAGGTCATGCCAGACTTGTTTCTGTTGGCACGTTATTCATCTCATCTCCCTTTCAACTGGAATGAAAGTGGGTTTTCCCTCATGCAGGGAGGCAGGAGGAGAGCAGCTGTGAGCAAAACCAAGGACTGATGCCAAGGGCTGTGTTTACAGTCCAGAAACGGGAGGTCATAACCTTGGGCTTTGCTTTCAGAGGAAGGAAATTTTTGTGGGCCTCTTTTCCCATCAGACATCCTATTTTCTCCTCCCTCAGACCTTGCTGCTGTGGCAGTGGTCAGGTTGCAAAGCAAAGCTGGTGGGAGCAGCACTGCAACTGCTGTGGGCTGAGGAGCAAAAAGGCATTGCTCTCCCATGCCTGTGACTTGTGGTATGCTTCTCCTCCAACTCAGTGCTGAGGCTCTGGGAGCCTTTGCTGAAGACCCTTCAAGGCATGATTGTCCTTTTCCTGGTATTTTGAACAAACTGGGAGTGGGTGAAATCCTGCTACACAGCACGTGCAATTATGATGGGGAATGTTGTCCCTACTACGCACTGTTCTTGGCAAGCAGGAGTGCGTCTGCAAACTCAGGGTGGCTTTTCCATGCTGGTATTGCTCCTTGGGTCAGTATGGGTGGCTTTTGTTTCCCATGCCACTCCCATACTGTGATCTGTGAGGTTTACAAGTCCTTGTTGATACTGAGTGGCTGGTGAGTTGGGCTCAGAGCTGCTGCTTTGCTGTGGGTGGAATCAACCATAGCACATGAGCTGCTTTCATCATACCCCATGAGCGGTAAGGACAGGGTGAGAGATGCTGGAGTTTTGCTGCATTGTGCAAGGATGTTTCTGATTTTGAGCACTGTCTGTTCCTCTTTCTGCCCCTCCACAGTGCAAACACACCCCAGCAAAACCATGCTCTGTTTTTCCAAAACACACAGCCTTGAATTTTTGGCCAAGCCTCCTGAGAAAATAGCCTTCTACTCTTCCAGTGAGGAACATGATTGCCTTCCCAGATATCATCCTGTTTGTTTCTCTGTGCTGCTGAACACACCCCTTGGGATGAGGTGGTTTCAGTCAGGATGTTTCCTTGATCTGCAGCTCCTTCACCTCAAGTGGGCTCTCCTCCGGGCACTCCTCCTGCTCTCGCTGTCCTCCTCAGCTGCAGCTGCAGAGGTTTCAGCATGGCTATTACATGAGGTGTGACAAGTTTCTAGATGTAAAGAGGGATGACCCAAGCTCTTGTTCTCGCCATGCAACTGCAGTTTTGATGGATGTGACCCAGTCTGGTAGGTTGGGGTCAGGAGAGAAAGAGGAGCATCCTGATCTTCCTATACACACATTGAGTTTTTCCACACCTTTTGAGTTCTCTGCTCCTGTTGATTTTTTTTTTTCTTTCCTCTCAATGAGTTTTTCTACTCTTTTTGAGACTCCCCCAAACAAATTAGCAGCAGAGAGGTTTCTATGGAGCTCATCACAGCTTTTCCACAGGCAGAGAAACACACTTTTCTCATTTCACTTTCAACTTTCAACTAACCTTGGGAATTTCAGCTGCTGGGTTTCAGTGCAGGGGATCAATTCCAGGCCTGAAAGATCCATCACTCAAAAGACAAGTCAAGAACCTAAAGCAAATTAAAGAAAAGGAATTCTGAGAGCTCTGACTGCTGCCTTATCTTCTGGGGTGAGGTGTGCATGTCTACCCTCTATAATGGGTAGACATAGAAAGATTTAATCACAGAATCATAGAACTGTTGCAATTGGAAGAGACCTTTGAGATCATCAAGTCCAACCACTCACTCATTTCTTACAGAATTAAAATGGATGAGTGAATAAAGGCTTTCTTGATGTCCCTGCAAACAGCTGTGGAGGTTCTTACAGAGCCAGCTGCTACCACAGCTGTGTTGTAGATGAGTTTCACATATCACTGGCCTGGCATGTTCAATGACTGCTCTCCACACCACTGTGTAACTCCAGCATCTTGAAGTTTAATTAAAAAAACCCTCCAAAACCACAAGCCACAAACCAAACACAAAACTCACCCAATGATCAGAAAGACAAACATGACATCTGTCACCAGCTTTGCTTCCTGAAGACACTGTCCAAAATCTTCTGTGACCTTTCTTAAGTGCTTCTTGCACTCTTCTTGCACTTCTTTCACTCACTTTCTGGTCCGGTGGTGACTTCTGGTCTGGGATCTTCAAATGTCTTATTGGATTCCTCCTCTGTCTTCAGGCAGCATGTTAAATGTTCTCACCATATTGAGCTGCCTCTTCTGAGGCAACCCAGAGAGGTTGTGGCTGCTCCCTCCCTGGAGGGGTTCAAGGACAGGCTGGATGAGGCCTTGAGTGACCTGTTCTAGTAGGAGGTGTCTCTGCCTATGGCAGGGGATTGGAACTGGATGATCTTTGAGGTCTCTTCCAACCTAAACCATTCTGTGATTCATTCTATGATTCTATGATGGTCATAATCTCCTTATCTTCTGGTTTACACTGATTCTGGAAGTCCCTCTTTGCTGAACTACATGAAAGTTCAGCACATCTGGGTGGAAGTTCACAGCTTGGTGCCTAAGGCTTCAGCAAATCATAGAATCATAGAATCATAGAATCATAGAATGGTCTAGGTTGGAAGAGACCTCAAAGATCATCCAGTTCCAACCACCCGCCATAGGCAGGGACACCTCCCACTAGATCAGGAC
>VWZI01023297.1:237510-287578 GCA_013396835.1 Psilopogon haemacephalus | reverse complement strand
ACTCTCTCCAACAGTTCCATGTCCTTCTTGTGCTGGGGGCTCCAGAATTGCACACAGTATTCTAGGTGGGGTCTGACAAGAGCAGAGTAAAGGGGGAGAATCACCTCCCTTGCCCTGCTGGTAATGCCTCTCTTAATGCAGCCCAGGACACAGTTGCTGTCTGAGCCGTGTGTGCACACTGCAGGCTCATGTTGAGCTTCTCATCCACCCAGACCCCCAGGTCCTTTTCCTCAGAGCTGCTCTCCAGCCACTCACCACCCAGCCTGTATTTGTGCTTGGGATTGCAGCGACCCAGGTGCAGGACCTTACACTTGGCCTTGTTAAATTTCATGAGGTTAGCCTGGGCCCACCTCTCCAGCCTGTCCAGGTCTCTCTGGATGGCATCCCTGCCCTCCAGCGAGTCAACTGGAAATCACACAATGGTTTGGGTTGGAAGGAACTTTGAAAATTAATCTAGTTCCAATCCCCCCTGCCATGGGCCAGGGCACCTTCCACTAAACAAGACTGCTCAGATCCCTGTCCAACCAGGCATTGAACGCTCCTGGAAAGGGGGCATAGAATCACAGACTTCTTTCATTTGGAAGAGACCTTCAAAAGCCATCCAGTCCAATGCCCACACAGTCAGCAGGGACATCTGCAATTAGAGCAGGTTGCTCAGAATCCCAAACAACCTAATCTGGAATGGTTCCAGGGATGAGGCATCTACCACCCCTCTGGGCAACCTGGGCCAGTGTCTCATCACCTTCATTGTAAAAAATGTCTTACTTCTGTCTAATCTAAATCTCTCTCTTTTAGTTTCCAGCCATCACTCCTTGTGCTGTCACAACAGGCCCTGCCAAAATATCTGTCCTCATCTTTCTGATAAGCCCCCTTTAAATACTGAAATGCCATAAGAAGGTCTCCCTGTGGAGGCTTTGCTTCTCCTAGCTGAACAACCCCAACTCTCTGAGCAGAGGGATTCCAGCCCTCTGACCATTTTTGTGGCCTCCTTTTGACTTTTTCCACCAGGTTTATCATCTTGTGCTGAGGGGTCACAGTTCTTCAGGTGGGGTCTCACTAGAGCGTCCACAACTTTTCTGGGCAACAGAAAAGTATTTACTTCCACCCCTCTGGGAGCACAACAGAAAAGTTGGTCAGAATGTCAAACCATCCCCAGTAAAGAAAACTCAAGCTCCTCATGCTAGGCCAGTAATGCTGAACAAAGACCACTCCAAGTTGCCCAAGATAGTGCTGTAACCCCCTGCGTCCTGATGCTAAATGCTTGCCAATCCCATCTTAATACCTGCACATTGTTCCCATGTGTCATGAGAAGATCGTGAGGGCTGGACCTGGGAGCAGGGGAAATTCACACTTTCAGTGAAAAAGCAGTGATGGAGATGGGAATAATCAGCTGAGCTGTGTTACAAGTCTGAGCTTAAATAAACCTCTGAGGATCATTGTTCCTCAGAACTGTGGCTGCTGGTGTCCTTCTTGGAGATGCCTGGTGTTAATTCCTTTGGTGGAATACCAAGAGGGTACTGGGTTTTTGTCTCTCACCTCTTCTGCTTTCTCCCAGCCATCCTTCTTCAGTGCCCTTCTTCCTTCAGACCTTTCAGGTCCTCACTATCCTCACACCTCTCTGCAGAGATGTCACCATGGAATAATAAACTTTGGCCCTGGATCCAAGGAGGATGAATCACATCCATGACTCTTAACCTCTTTCTTCTACAAACAAGGTGGCTACATCCAAATTGCTTGCAAGCAGCAGCCCCATGCCAGGGCACTGTCTGGGACAATGTATGTTGGGGTGTGCCGAAGCCATGTCGATAGTCCAATGGCATGGGTGGTGTTGGGGCTGGGTTTGTGCCCTGTTTGGTGAGCTAGTTTGGATCTGGCCCTTCAGGTAGGGCATTGGCAGGGCTGTGAATCACTGTGGTTGACTCCATGCATGATGATGCTCTTCAATATTGCCCCATGAGTCTCCAAGCTGATGAGACTAAATTATCTCTTAGGATCTTGGAAGGCAAAGGAATGTGAAAAAATGGATTCAGTTCCCTGTTGGTTAATAGTTGCAGTACTAGTCCCAAAGGATTCAAGTTCCTCATTCACTGTGACCAATAGTGCCCATCACAGCTGTCATGCTAAGATGGAAGTCCACCTGAATCACCTTGAATTTCAGCCAGACATGGTGGATCTGGACTATCCTTCTCTTTCCTAGCTGGAGGTTTGGTAGCCTACTGTGATGCTGACCCAAAAGGCTCTGTCCTGTTGTTTGGAGCCTGCCAGATCAGGTACAGACCCAGATGTGTTCTGGGAAAGGGAAGAACAGAGTCAGATACCTGCAAAAAGACAATATATCACACCTAGGTCTTCCTTTGTCCCTTGAATTTCTGGATCTCATGATCTCCCCACTACTGGGCATTGCACAGCCAGATGAAGCAACTCAGCCCTCCTTGACCTTCCAAGGCAGGAGAGGACACAACCAGACCAGTCTGATGCTGCTGGGGGTTGGGTCAGACTGCTTGCCCTGCATGCACCGTTTGTGTGACTCAGGGACACTGGGAACACTCCTCATGGCTTCCTTCTTCTCATATGGTCCCATCTTCTCTCCTTCCTGTGTTGAGGCTGCAGATTAAAACCCTGAGCATGAGACTAAGAGTTTCTTCCCCACACCAAGGAGGAGAACTGATTTGAGCCACAGTCCCAAAAGAAACAGGGAGAAAGTGAGGTGATTTGATACTAAACCATTCCCAGAGCTGGCAGTTGGCTCCACCTCCCTGCTCCATCATGGGTTGAAAACACGCCTGGTCTGGTTCCAGTTGCACAAAAGGAACTGGCCTCAAACAACACACTCCCAAGGTCTGGCACAAACACAGCTGCCAGTTGCCAAGCTCCAAGTGGGTTAAAGTTTTTCTCTTAAAACTCCCAGGATCTGTTTAACCATTTCATACCCTTCACGGCACCCACCTACTTCATATTCACCTAGCCCATTTTCTGCAAAAAGATTCTCCCTGCAGGCCACCCCTCTCTTTTTTCATGCCCCTAGGAAAGCAGCTTCAACACTTCCATGCTGTCTTCTCCTGACACCGTCTGCAGTTCCCACCACCCTAGTTGTCTTTGCCCTGGTTTTCTTCCAGCTCTCTTCATTCCTTGCTTGAAAAACACTGGGCTGCTCTCTGCTTCAAAGCATGCTCACCCCTCACAATACCACTCTGATGCTGGTTGGAGCCCAGAGCCCTTGCAGCAGCCCTGGGCGTGATTGCAATATCAACAGCGCACAAGAACAATGCGGTTTGGGACCTGGCCAGACCCCAACCTAGGTCTCAAAGCTTTTGTAGTCCTCTCCATTAGGGACACAGCCAAATGATGCCCTAAACACTTTTCATCTCCAGGCCCCACGTTTTGACTCTAGTCACTGGTTAAACTGGGATTTATGGAGCTACAGAAAATGCTGCTCAGACTTTAACAGGTTTTGAGACCTGGCTGAACCTCAGACTTGGTCCCAAAGCTTTTGAAGTATCCTCCATCAGTGGCACATGTATAAGGGCCAAGTGAAGCCCCAAATTCTCTTCCCTTCCAGTCCCTGCAGCTTGGCTCAAGTAACTGGTTAAACAGGGATTTGGGAGCTGTACAAAATACTCCTCAGACCTCAGTGTGGGTCCCAAAGCTTTTGCAGTTTTCTCGATCAAGGATACAGGGATAGTGACCAAGTGATGCCCTGAATTCTTTCCCCATTCAGGCCCCATATTTTGACTCTAGTTGCTAGTTAAACTGAGATTTGTGGAGCTTTAGAAGACGCGAACCATCAGTTTACTTCTTTATTTCTTTTTTATTTCTTACCCTCACTTTGCCTATCTTTAATTATTTCCCCTCCCCAAGAAGCTTTGTGCATTTGCTCTGATTTATTTCACTTTCCACAAACATTTCTCAGCTCTCTCCTTCCCTTTCCCCAGTTCTGGGTTAAATATTAATCTTTTTTATTATTATTAACCTTCCCTTCTTTCTAATCTGTTTAAATGCTTTCTCACATTTCTACTTTCTACAGCTCATTCCTCACTTGTAGGTTTTGTGTTCAGCTGCATTTTCCTTTAACAGTCTCATTTATTTACTCCTCATTTATTTGTTTTCATTCCAAAACCTTTCCTCTTGCTTGCTGTGGGCTGTGTTCAGGCCATGCTCCCTCCTTCCTGCTGAGGAGCTGCATTTTTTCTGCTCGGCTGGCTCCACAAGGAGTTAAATTCACGGTGAAAATTCAGTTTCATTTTCGGAGTTTTGACGTGGATGGGAGGGAATTTTCGTTTCCCATTTCTCCAGCTGTCCGAGAGAAGAATCAAAACCACATAGCCTAATTCCTGCTCTCTTCTGGCCATTTTCTAGTAGATCATTACAGGCACGATGGAGTCACCACCGCTGGCGGTGGTAAAAAAATGTGTAGATGTGACACTTTGGGACAAGGTTTAATGGCCTTTAATGGTGGTGTTGGACTGACAGTTGGATTTGATGTTAGAGGTCTTTCCCAGTCTTTGTGAAGTGTCTGTGACAGGTTCCTCACTACAGGGAGGACACTGAATTGCTGGAGTGTATCCAGAGAGTGGATTGTAAAGTGGAGTGGCAAAAATTCTGGTGAAGAGTCTGGAGAACAAGTCTTTTCAGGAGTAGCCGAGGGAAGTGGGGTTGTTTAGTCTGGAGAAAAGGATGCTGAAGGGAGAACTTTTGGCTTTCTACAACTCCTTGAAATGAGGTTAAAATGGAATGGGGGGCTGGTATCTTTCACCTAGTATCAAACAATAGGATGAGAGAAAATGGCCTGAAATTGTGCCAGGGGAGGTTTAGGTTGGGTATTAGGAAGAATTTCTTTACTGAAAGAGTGGTCAAGCATTGGAACAGGCTGCTCAGGAAGGTAGTGGAGTCACCATCCCTGGAGGTTTTCAGAAAACATCTAGGCATGGGACTTTGGGACATGGTTTAATGGCTATGGTGGTAGTAGCTTGACAGTTGGGCTTGATGATCTTTGAGGTCTTTTCCAACCTTAATGATTCTATGACTATATAAATGTAACAGCAATTTTAATGAATATAATGAATAATAAATATTCTAATATGTGGATACCCAGATTCATAATGAAAAAGACATGCTGGAGATAAGCAAGCCTTGGTAAGACAAGAAACAGAATGCAGGAAAAACAGTGAGGGTCTTAGAGTTGACACATAGACTCTAAATTGCAGGAGTTGACACGCAGGCTCTAAGTGTTGGCCATGCAGGAATGTGGTGTCTGGTGAAGCTAGGAGCATGATGGCCTTAGAGGTTGTAAAAACTCTGATAAGAAAGTAAAACAAAGAAACCCACAGTTTCTTGAAGCTAAGCAGATGTAGCTTTGTATCAAGTAGGGATGTATGACTACATATCTTAGTTAGGCCAATCACTGTGTTAACTTTAGCTATTTGGATAGGTAAATAGCCAATAGAATAGTTGCACACTGCCTTCTTTAGAATATCTAAGCATATCTAAGATGAACAAATGCATGTAATAAATGGAATTAGTTTGTATCAAACTGTCTCCCTGTCTCCTTGTCACTAATAAATAATATATATCATAATACAGTCACACATTATATACAATATATTAACATATTGTATGTTAATATACATTATATATTATATTATACATAGTATATAATATTATGAATTAGTATATTACATTTATATATATATATGTGTGTGTGTGTATATCACATCATACATCTCATCATACAATCATAGCATGGTTTGGGTTGTAAAGGACCTCGAAGATCATCTAGTTCTGGCCCCTCTGCCATGGACAGGGACATCTTCCACTACACCAGGTTGCTCAAGGCCTTGTCCAACCTGGCCATGAACAACTCCAGGGAGGGGACAGCTACAATCTCCCTGAGCAACCTGTTCCAGTTTCTCACCACCCTTACTGCAAATAATTTATTTTTAATATCCAGTCTAATAGTTGGACTTGATGATCTTAGAGGTCTCTTCCTGCCTGATGTTTTTCATGTATGTATTTATACCAAGTCTTGTTTGGAGAGAATGGACTTTCCACAAATTAATTCATAGAATCATAGAATCATCTGGTTTGGAAAAGACCTTTAACATCAGCAAGTCCAACCATTATCTGTGTTTACATTATCTATTTCTGACATGTAATTGCTACATTAGCTGTCATATGAGTCTTACACAACCTAGAAGAGGAGATAATGAAAGGTTTATCACAGAATCACAGCATGGTGGGAGTTGTAAAGGACCAGTGGAGATCATCTGGTCCAACCTCATTGCAACCCACAGCAGGGTTGCATGGGAATGTGTTCAAGTGGGTTTGGAATCTCTCCAGAGAAGGAGACTCCACAGCCTCTCTGGGCAACCTGCTCCAGCAGCCTCACAGAAAGGAATTTTCTCATGCTCAGATGGAATTGTCCCTTGGCCTCTCACTGGGCACTACTGAGAAGAGTCTGGCCTCATCCTCTTGACCCCTACCCTTCAAGTCTTGCTGAGCATTGAGTAGATCTCCTCTCAGGCTGCTCTTCTCCAGCCTAAACAGCCCCAGGGCTCAGCCTTTCCTCCTCACTGAAATGCTCCAAACCCTTCCATAGCATTCGTGACTCCACTGGACTATCACTAGTAATGCCTGTCTTGAGCTGCGGAGCCCAGAACTGGACCCAGGACTCCAGATGCAGCTTCAGTAGAGCAGAGTAGATTGGGAGGAGAACCTCACTTGACTTGATGGTCACGCTCTTCTTCATGCACTCCAGAAGGTTCTTATGCTCAAGGTTAATGTTAATCTAGATAATGGAGTGGAGGACTCTGAAAACTGGATGCTGATCCCTTCCACCCTGCTTTGGGCACAGGCAGCGATGCAAATCATTGGGGGCTGATGCTGCTGAAGAAAAGGAGGAACTGGACAAAGCTAGAATGGCTGGAAGCAAAAGACTTATCATAAGGGTTGGTTATGTGGCCATCTGCCTGAGGTTTGGCAGACAGGTGTTCAGAGGAAGAATTCATGAACCAACTCCCTGGGGAGTAATTTGGGCAAAACAAAGGGTAACTGGATATTCTTTATTCTTTTTCCACACCATCTGTGACCTTACAGACCTTGACTCTCAGCCGCCCTTGATCATTTCTCTCTAAAGAAAAAGGATCCTGGTCTACTGAGATGCCTTCTTGACCAAGATTTGCTTTATTTCTCGGTTGCTTTCACTCCCATTTGTAGCTGCAGGTGATTCCGTGCTCTTTCTGCCTCTGATGCATCCTGAATAATTTGGCAAGAGGTGATGAAGGGGTTGTTGTGGAAGCAGAAGGTGAGAGCCCAGGACTGGAAAGGTCATGATGGACTGGAAAAACCTGAGTTCAGAGTTGGTCTGCAGGTGACAACAAACGTTGTCGCTTGGAAACCCTGGATGATTCTAGAGGAGGAAGAAACTGAACAAAACATACATGCATTGGACACCATTCCTGCATGTACCACGGGATCCTCTGAGTGACAACCTCCAGGAGTGATCCAAGCTCTTTTTCTGCTTACTTACCTTCACACAAGTGAAATCATTCTGAATGACTGTGGAGAATCCAGTAAAAAAACTTTTTTTGCCTCCTCTCCTACTTTCCACAGATATGAAGCTCTCACAGATTCATAGAATACCAGGATGGAAGGGACATCAAGGATCATCTTGCCCAACTTTTCAGGGTAAGAATATAGTTTCAAAAAGATGGTCCAACACCTTGTCAAGATGAGCCTTGGAACTGCCTAATGTAGGGCAATCCACCACCTCCCTTGGGAGCTTATTCCAATGGTTAATAGTTTGAATGGTTCAAATGGTCTCATATCATGACAGAGGGGACAGGATGGAAGATGCCAGGTGACACCTATCATCATGCAAGCCATGAGCCACCCCAGGCTGGCCCAGCTGCCTCTGCTTTGCTCCTGGTTTCATGGTTCAACCCAACACAGTAAGAAAGGACTCCCACGTTTGAATCAGATAAATGGTTCCCCAAATTAGCAACGCGGTCTTGGTAAGCAGGAGTAGGGCTTGGAAAAAAAAAAAAGAGATTGGATCTGAACGAGATGTTAAAAAAAAAAAAAATTGCTACTTGGAGCTTCATAATAGGTTCCTACGCACAAACACACCCATCATTTATCACATCTCCTCTGCTCTCACTCCCCAAACCTTCAATTATTGTCATCAGAGGAAGTCAGTGTAAACGCAGTCCCAGTATAAAACCTTTCTGTGGTGCACCATCCCACAGTGTTCAGGCTCTGAGGGCACAACAACCATGAAGCCTTTTCTGGTTGCCCTGCTGGTGACGGTCCTGTGTGTCAAGCAAGGTAAGGAACTTTGGAGGCTGGGAGAGCCAAGTGGGAGAAGACGAAAATATCAGAAGATAAACTAGGGGCAAGAAGTTTTCACAGCTTTTATTGGCGGTGAGGTCAGGGTAGTGCAGTTTTTCTTTGGTATCGTCTGTGTCAAGCAGTATTCAGTGTGGCTGAGTCTTAACTGTGGGCCGAATTCTACCCAAGCTACCTACAACCCAGAGAAGGTGAGCTCACTACTTTGGTTCCTCATACAGTCAAGTGTCAAGCTCTGACCACTCGCATCTGAAGACAGATGTGTCAACTGAAAAATGAGAATAGAAACTGGCCCTGAGCAGTCTGATCTACTTGGAGCTGCCCCTGCTCACTGCAGGGGGTTGGAGAAGAAGACCTCTGAGAGTCCCTTCCAACCCAATGCAACCCGTGAATGTGTGAATTCAGCTGGGTTCACAGCTTTGCTTTTGGTTTGATTTACTGGTTGGACTTGAAGATCTTCAGGGTCTCTTCCAACCAAAATGATTCTGTGGTTCTGTGATTTTTTTTTTTCCTGAGTGAAGCTTGAGTGGTTGATGAAGGCAATGCTTGAGTGGCTGACAAAAGTAATACTTGGTGGGTTTGGACACCACAACTCCTGCCAGCATTTCACTTTATTTCTCACAATACCATCACAATTAAGAAAGTGGGCTGCTGGCAGCTGTTTGAAAGCCTAAGAGCTCTTTGCTCATTGGTTTGAAGAGCTTTTATATTTTTGAGTGGCTGAGAGTGTGTTTGTAATGGGATCCACAAAAGCTCTTTGAACTGGAGATGCGGAGGGAACTAAGGAATTGTGCAGGAATATCCAGTTGAGACACACCGGCTCTGTGCATGCTTTTGTCATCCTGAGGAGCACTTGCGCCATTAAGGTAATTGTTGCTGCATTTGCAAAACTAGAGCTAAGGGAGGGTGGAGACCAGACGTGGGCAAGACTTAGAGCAGCAATAATGGCTTAAGCTGTGATTGCTTCCTGACTGGGAGGGATTTTCTTTGCATCACTTGGTGAACGGAAGTTTATTTTGGTTGCTTTCATGCCGGAGCCTCGGCTTCATCTGCAGCTGGCAAACCTTCAGAAAAGGACTTTTGGGCATTAGGAAGAAGCTCTTTACTTGGAGGGTGGTGAAACACTGGAACTAGTTGTCCAGGGAGGTGATGGATGTTGTATCCCTGAAGGCAGTCAAGTTCAGGCTTGATGGGGCTCTGAGCTATCTGCTCCAGTTGGGGATGACCCTGCTTATTGCAGGGTGGTTAACTAGATAACCTTTAACCGTTCCTTCCAGCCCAGTGCATTCTATGCTTCTAGAAGAGATTTGAGAGGCTTAACTTATCCAAGTGATGGAGAAACAGTGTGTTGAGCAGTCAGTTAAAACCAGGATGCAACAAGGATGATTTTATCTGCTGTTGTGGATAACATCTGTGCTTACAACACCTGGCACTAGAAAAGAGCATCTGAGAAACCCAGAGTTGACTCTAGAGCTGCACCCAAGGAACCTGAGCTCCCCACATCACAGAGGCTTGGACTTTCCTTCTTCTACCTGGGATAGTTATGGTCTAAAATGGCTCTTACTGCTCTTTTCAAACTGCTTTTGGAATTCTCTAACCAAGCATCATAAGCAGGTTCAGCTTCAAAGATGAATTTGACTTAGCAGAAGCTGGGCTTTGTAAAGCCCCTGGAAGGAGATTCTTTGTTAAAAATAGATCCAAATTCAGTTGAAAAGGGTTCTTCTGTGCAGAAAAAATGAGAGTCTTCCTAGCTTAACAAAGTCAAGAGGAACTGAACCAGGGAACTTTCAGCCTAATGAAGGACCCTCCTTGGTTTGCAGTTTGATCACCTTCAGCTGAGAGCTATCCACCACAGGTGACAATGGAGTAGGCAGCTCCATGAGCATCTCAGTTACCTCTGTCACCCTTGCTCAGTAATGAGGAGCATTATATGGGACTCTAAACAGCAGGGAAAAAGTTGAAGAGGAGGGACACAGTTGAAGGGGACAGAAATAGTGGAAGAGGAGGGAAATGGTCCCCACCAGATGTGAACCCACCTTCTGGTGGAACAAGGTGGCAGATCCTTTTGTATTAGCATGGCCAGCCTGGAAATCTGGCACAATTTGCTTTGCTTTTCCTCAGAAATACATACCCTACCTTCTTCTGGCTTTGCAATAGACCTGCCTTATCCCTGCTGATGATATCACTGAGAACATGCTGTTCCAGGCCATTAGAAATAATCTCTCTGTTGTCCAACTCAACCTCTCCCAGGAAACTCCCTGTAACAGGGTTCTGTGCTCAGCAATTTTGCTCACAGGGGTGTCAGAGGGTTTAATTAATTATTGTGTGTGCACTGTTGCTCCGATGCAGTCTGAAAATACTTCAAAACTAAGCTTTCACCCAAGAACAGGTCCAAAAATTAAGCTCTCACCCAAGAGCAGGTCATCCTCTTCTTACCAGAATTAAACCCAGCTGGGAGGGTCATGAGCTCTGCTGGCTGTGAACCAGGTTAATGTGGATCCAGGGGAGAAAGTAAGTCCAGCTGAGAGTGTTGCTCAGGATGAAAAAAAATGTTTTTAGGTTTAATCACTGGAAATGTCAAGAAAGAAGACTTGGTTTGTCCTGTTTGTTTGCTTCATCAGCTTCCAGAATCCAAACCAACCTTCTATCTCACTTGTAATGAAAACTTTACTGTGAGGTACTTCTCAGCTTGTATTTTTCATGGCTTTTGACACCTTCTGCCCAGGAGGACACTGCTGGATGTCACTAATATGTGTCATGTGCACTTTTTTCCCAGCCTACTCACGGTTCTGCTACATATGTGAAAACGAACACTCCAACTGGAACTGTCTTAAAAGCTACAAGTGTGAGGACCATGAGAACTACTGTATGACCACATACAGCGTTGTTGGGCTTGGTGAGTACCAACAGCACCTCCAGGATTTCTCCTTCCCCAGGGAAAATGCAGAGCAATAGGTTTCTTAGGGTAGTAGTTAGTCTTGTTGGAAATAATTGATTTTTGAGCTTCAAGGAACACAACACATAATGTGTTTGAATCCCTCAGTCATGCTGATCTGCCACCTGGGATATGAGCCAGCAGTGCGCTCATGTGGCTGAGTAGGACAATGCTCTCCTGGGGTGCATGAACACAGTGAGGCCACATCTGGACTCCTGGATCCAGTTCTGGGGTTTCCAGTTCAAGAGAGACAGGCAACTACTGGAGAGAGTCCAGCAGGGACTACAGAGATGCTGAGGGGCCTGGAGCATCTCTGTGAGGAAAGGCTGAAAGGCCTGGGGCTGTTTGGTCTGAGAAGAACAGCCTGAGAGGCCATCTTTTCAGTACTCAGCAAGAGCTAAATAGTGGGGAGCAAGATGATGGGGCCAGACTCTTCTCAGTGGTATCCAGTGATAGAAGAAGGGGCAATGGGCACAGGAGGAAAAACTTTCCTTTGAGGGTGTTGAAGCCCTGAAGCAGGCTGCCCAGAGAGGTTGTTGAGTTTCCTTCTCTGGAGAGATTCCAAACCTTCTTGGATATGTTCCTGTGAAGCCTGCTCTGGGTGACTGTGCTTTGGTAAGTGGATGATCTCCAGAGGTCACTTCTACTCCCCACCATTCTGTGATTCTGTGATATTTTTCTTACCACCTTGTGGCATGGCTGGCTAGAGCACAAAGATTTTCATGAATGGACCTTGTTGCTTTGTGATGGAGGGTGGAAATGATCTAGACGTGAGCAATGTGGTCTTAGAAAGCAAAAAATACATTGGCAGGGATTTTTTTTGCTGTCCTACATGAATCACGGTGTTGGTTCCTACCAAGAACATTCTAATGTCCAGGTTATGTAGACACTGACCCAGCACTCATCAAATCCACTGCATGGAAGTGAGGCAGAGTGCAATATACCTCCTCCTACCATCCTCTGGTCATCTCTTGCAGAAAAATCTTTAATCACAGCTCTCCTTTCGTCTCTGTTCTCCACCCAGGCAAGGACGCAGGGCACCGCATCACCAAGAAATGTTCTGCAGAATGTCCTAAGACGAACGTGAACTTCGGTGTGGCAGCTTACTCCACCAAATGCTGTGAAACCGACTGGTGCAACTTCAGCGGTGCCAACAGCATCAAGACCAGCTACGCCGTGATGTTCCTGGGAATTGTGGCCAGTTTGATCTGCGTCGTCAGGGCAGGATTGTGACGAGGGGTGGGAGAGGATGTGACAACCCAAGAACCTACAAGGTATTGCCCAACTAGGAAACCACCACCTTCTGTCAAATATCTCCAAAAAGGTCTATGCTACCCTGGTCTGTCCGGGACGTTGCTTCTGATGCCAGGCACAAAACAGCATGGTAGTGTAGCTCCTATTTCCACCCTCCCACCTTTTATAATTTGTTGTTTTATACTAATTTTTTTCCCCTCAGAAAGCTCTTTTGATAGCATGAGTGTGACAATTGTCAGACAAAATAAAGATATATGTTATTCTAGAGTGTCTTTGTTCTATCCACACTAAGATCAGCCTGAGGAAACATCTCTGCCAGGGAGGGCTGTAGTTTGCATCTCTACTCCACATTGCATTCCTCTTTTTAGCACCTGGGAGTCTTCTCTTGGCTGCTTTTCTAGGTTGACTCATCCATCAGCTCAGGATAAACACTCCATAAAGCCAGATGTTCTCCCTGGATCACTCAGTGCTAATGAATGAAGGTGTCAACCTGGAAAGGTCGAAGATGTTTGTGGCATTCCTGTTGCAAGCAACAGCAAGAATTGTTTTGTAACTGCCAACCCAGAGGGCTGGGGGTTGGCCAGGTATTGGCTGTGCTCCTGGATGTGTTGCAAAGTTCTCATGCCATCTGTGGAAGGTGGGTGGCTTCATCTTTTAAAGCAGGTGAAGGTCCCACCCCAAGATGTCTAAGATGTAGCTCATGATTTCCCTAAAGAGACAGGGAAAATGGGAAGAGCCTGGTAGAGGTGATGGGTGCCTCTGCTCCTTCTCTTTCCTCTGTCACTGCTACATTTCCAGGCTTGGGGATGGAGGAGCTGGGGTGGAAATGTCCTACAGCTCTTGGGGTGGAGATCCTCTCAAGCTCTCAGGGGAGCAGAGCTATAGCCAAGATGGGCAAATTACACTCAGTTTTGGAGCTGTATAGGGTAAAATCCCCATCTGAGCAGTGCAGTGCAGTACAAGTGCAGTGCTGCATTTCAAGAGGGTTTGTCTAGAGGTAGCACCCAGAAAAAAGCCCTGATGTTTGCAGCCCAGATGGATTGAGGAGAGCCCTGCTCCACTCTCACTCAGGTCAGCGTGCATGTGCTTTTGTGCAATAAGGAGAAACCACAGCACCGGCGAAAGGTTGTGAAGATCAGCCTGGAGAAACCGCAGCTCTGTCTGAAGGTTGTGAAGATCGGATTAGCTTTAATCATCCTATAAAAAGTTAATTTCTGGGCAATGAGGGCATCTATTTAAAAAGGAGATTGGTTAGCTGGAGAATGGAACTGTTGCAGCATTTCTGTGATGAAGCACCAACAGAAACTTGGGAGGTTTTAACCACTTTCCCCATCACTTTTCCTGTATGTTAATCAGAATAATTTCAGAAACGATTTTGAGAGCTTTTGGCCAAATTGAAAAATTCACATTCTAGTAAAAATATCTGGATTTCTCAGTTACTTTTAAACTTCTGCTTTTTGCTTCATGAAAGCTACATGTTTTCAGCAAATGAAAGAGATTGCTTGCCCTTCTCACATGGTAATTCTAACCAGAGTTAAAACATGATGAGTAAAACATTCCCTATCCTCTCTACTCAGCAACTCTGCCAGGGGAAACAAGTTTCTCCACCCCA
Organism: Psilopogon haemacephalus; assembly: GCA_013396835.1. Taxonomy (NCBI): domain Eukaryota; kingdom Metazoa; phylum Chordata; class Aves; order Piciformes; family Megalaimidae; genus Psilopogon; species Psilopogon haemacephalus. The sequence continues at coordinate 273,434 of VWZI01023297.1, read as the reverse complement.
TCTTCCAGACCTGGTGAAAATTCTTGTTCCTATTTTCAAAATATCATTAAAGTTCATGACTTCCAAATACTTCTAAACTATCACATTGTCTTCTGCCTGACCTTGGCCTCTCTGGTGTCCAAATTGCCTCCGTCCTTTCTATCCCCATGGATTCTTTTCAGTCTATCTCAGAGAGTCATAGAATAGAATGATCAAATAGCTTGGGATGGAAGGGACTTTTAAAGGTCATTTAGTGCAAGCCCTCTGCAGTCAGCAGGGACGTCTGCAACTACAGCAGGTTGCTCAGAGCCCTGTACAACCTGACCTGAAATGGTTCCAGGGATGGGGCTTCTACCACCCCTCTGGGCAACCTGGGACAGGGTTTTACTACCTTGATCATAAAAAATTTCTTCCTTCTCTCCAGTGTAAATCTCCCCCATTTAGTTTCAAATCATCACCCCTTGTCCTGTTACAATAGTCTGTTCCCAGCTTTCTTCTTGACACCTTTAAGAATTGCAAGGCTATCTGTAGTGGGTTTGCAGTGACCTGCCCCCCCTACCTTTTGAAACCCCGGCTAAAACTCAGAAAAACACACTGGAAGTTAATAAATGAAGCTTTATATTTACAGCAATGCAAATATACAAGCAAATATTTACAAGAGATAACAGATATTTACAGAAATATACAGTAAAAAAGGAATACAGACACCACACCCCTCCTGGAGACCAAAATCCCCAAGAGAGGGAAACCAAACCCCCCTACCACCTTTCCCTCCTTCCCCCAGCTTTATCTTACCACTTGATGATGCTGCAGATAAGCTGAAGATCAGTCAGAAAGATTAGTGGCAGGAAGGAATGAATGGTTTTAGTGATTTAAACTCTGAATTAGTTCAAAGGCAGAGAGACAAAGGAAAGAAGCTGCTGAAGCCTGCACGGACCCAGAGCCGACTGACTGCGCAAGCACACTGCCTTATCTGGATGTTTTGGGAACATTCTCGAAACAATCTTCTTTCTTCTCTCTCAGTGAAACTGGATGAAGTGACACAGTATGTTTAATTTCTCACTCTAATTCTCCAATTAGCTCAAACCAACACACTATCACAAAGCCTCCCTGGAGCCTTCTCTTCTTCAGGCTGAACAGCCCCAACTCTCTCAGCCTGGCCTCACAGCAGAGGGCTTCCAGACCTCCCATCGTGGTTGTGGCCTCCTCTGGACCTGCTCCGACTGGTCCAAGCTTCTCCTGTACTGAGGACTTCGAAGGTGGCCCCAGCACTTGCAGGTGGAGTCTCAAAGGGGCAGAATCTCCTCCCCCAACCTGCTGCCCATGCTCCTGGGGATCAGCCCAGGAAATGGCTTGCTGTGGCCTGAGATTGCTTGGTGCTGGCTCATGTCCAGCTTTTCACCCACCAGCATGCACAAGTTCTCCTCAGTGCTGCAGTGCTGCCCTCTAGTCCTTCATCCCCACTGTGCTGATACTGGGCCTTGCCATGCCCCAGGTGCAGGACCTTGCACCTGGTCTTGCTGAACTTCATAAATTTCACATGGGTCCACTTTTCACACTTCTGAAGGTTCTTCTGGATGCCACCCTGTGCATTAGGCTGATGTAATTTAACTTGGTGTGATCTGCAAATGTGCTGAGTGCACCACCTGGCACTGGGGAGGTGTGAAGATAGCATTAATACCAGGAGAACATATGGGACCAGTTGGAAGCATGCAGGATCGCCTAATGGCACATCTCCACCACCAGAAATCCTGCAGCAACTCCTTTAAGAACTATAACTTTGCCATCTCAAACTCTCAGCAGCTTGCAGGAGATGAGAGATATTTTAGTTCTTGCTTGGATGAGATGACAAGGGAGGGGGAAGAAAAAAAAAAAAAAAAGGGGCCTGGCTGAGCTTCTATTTCTGTACCTGCTAATGGGTGCTGCTGGCTGAAATAAATGGGAACGTGGGCTGATGAACACCATCACCTCATGTCTGGAGGCTCCTTTCCTGCTATTACCTCAAAAAGACAGCAGTAAGTGTTGATTTACCAATAAAGGATCATGAAATCTCTTCTGGGCTGGGAAAAATAATCCATAAGGAAGAGAGGATTGCACTGCCTGGCATGGAGGGTGCCAGCTTCTGTTTTCTTCCTGCTTGTTGCCTTACAAAGGCATCAGCCTTCTGAAGCCAAGCAACACCCCTCCTTTGAGCTGCCTTGGTTAATTGCCACCTCTGCTCCAACTGAGTTGTATGCTCTACCTATTGAGAAAGCAAAAATTTCCTCCCCTTAGTCATGCCAGGTATCCCTCCTAAAAATATTTATATATCCAATTTAGTGGTGTTGGAAAGACTTGCATCAGCTGAAGAACTAAGAATCCTTTTTCAAGTGAGATAATGACTGTAGGTGGGTCACGTTAGATGCCAAAATATTTAATGGGAGGTGGAAATCTGAGCAAAAGTGAGGCTAAGAAAAAAGAGAAAGAGCAGATGGAAAGCAGCAAGGGGCAGAGTGGCTGGCAGAAGCTTGGGGCACACAGGTTGCTCCTGCAACTTTGAGTGTCAAGTGAAAAGGGTCCAGCTGGACCATTTCTGGGACTGTGAATCCATCTAAATGAAAGAGTGACAATGGTGGGAGGCAAAAGAAACAGGAAGCAGAAGGAGATGGGAAAGAGTCTGATTTTATACAAGGAGATAGGATAAAACATGGAGCTCAGGGAGGTGGTGGAGACACCATCCCTGGAGGTGTTCAAGAAACGTGGACATGGCACCTTAAGACACGGTTTAATGGCCACGGTGGTGTTAGGCTGAAGTCTGGACTCAATGATCTCAGAGGGCTTTTCCCACTGAAGCAGTTCTATAACTCTACGATATAAAAAAAGGATTAATAAAGAGCTCCATGTGGAAATCCAGCAGAACACTCTTATTTGGAAGCTCACATATTTTTTTGCTGGCTATTTTTTTTCCCCCTAAAGATTTAATAAGCTGAGATCCTGTTGCAGGCAATCCTCTGTTCTCCATGTTTTAACTTGTTTGGTTGTTTTGGTTTTTTTTTTTTTTCCCTTACTCCCTGACATTTAATTTTTGCAATTGGTGGGAAAAAAAAATAAATCACAGCGTGTTGCCAATGTGTTGGGAGTGGGTGTTAATTCTATTCTGGAACTTAATGGTCATTTTCATTGCCTGGTGGAATTTATTTTATAATAAGACCCCTATATATATATTTAAAAAAAAAAATTTTTTTAAACAAACACGTTTATGATTTTGAATTGCTGTCCAGAAAAGGCCCAAAGACAACAATCACAGCACCACAGGATCATGGAATCAAAGAATCATCAAGCCATAGAATCACAGAATCATAGATTCATAGACTGGCTTGGGTTGGAAGGGACCTTTAAATGCCATCTAGCCCGACCTCCCTGCAGTCAGCAGGGACACCCTCAACTACAGCAGGCTGCTCAAAGCTCCATCAATCCTAATTTGGAATGTCTCAAGGGATGGGGCATCTGCCACCTCCCTGGGCAGCCTGTTTCAGTGTTCCACCATCCTCATAGTGAAAAATTTCTTCCTAATGCCCAAGACAATATCTGGTCCCCCATGGCATGGAGAGAAAAGAGACTGCTCTTCTCATCCAGCTGTTCTGATCCTGGGAGATTTTTTGCAGACATTTCAATCTCAATTTCAGTTTCAAATCCAAGGGTGTAACCTGCTCTGGGATTCAAGCTTACCTGGAGAAGAAAACATTATTTTTCTTACTTGGACATTGCTTTGTTTTTTTTTTTTTTTAATGTTTTACTTTTCCTCCACTCACCCAGAATTAGAAACTATTGTATAATTAGCAACAGATGAGCAAGCTCAGTTGTGAAACAATGGGGGAGGGGAGGGAGTGGAAAGAGAAGTGGGAGGAGAACTATTCCTCTTTAGATTTCCAACAATGCATACAAGTACGGACACGTTACTCTCCATAATCCATCATCTGACACAGCAACTCCATACTTATTATCCCAACATCAAAGCAAACACTGCAGAGGTATAAAACCTTCCTGGGGTGAGTACTGCTTCGTTTGGAGGCTACGAGACCTATAAAGGATGAAGACTTCTCTTCTTGCTGTGCTCATCATAGCCCTGTGCACAGATTTTGGTGAGTTTCCAAGGATTGCTTTGCACTAGCAAGATCCTCAGAGCTGGGGCATGGATCTTGCAGGGTGATTTTTCAGCATGAAAAACTGGAAGGTTGTTTGGCTCTAGGCAATATTCCAGTCCTCAGGATAAGAAACTAAGGGACACATTCCCACCAGAAGTTGGAAGGATGCTGAGGAGCTGAAGTTGGGCATGGGATAGCCACCTCACCTGAGTCTCTATTCCAGGGGAATTCCCTTATCTCAGGAGGCTTTTGCTATACTGCCAGATGGATTTTTCTCAGCCTGGTCCTCAGAGCAGCTCTGTGTAAGCAATTAAGTGCTTGGTGGAGCTCCACGAGAAGGGGAGGCACGCTGAGGGATTTGGAGAGCTGCAGAAGGAGAGAACAATATATGCAGTGAAGCTGCAGATTGGATAGCACTACCTACAGCCTAGTTTATTTATGCTTTCAGTTGTTTGTTTATTGGTTGCAATCACAAGCCACCATTACCTTAATTAGGAGAGGAGGTCACACTGCACAAGACGGTGCAATTCTGGCTCCCGTCTCTTTCTTGCAGCTTGTTGCTTCAAGGTGCAGCTTTACTGATGTTTATCCCAGCGCTGCAATCATGGAATCATTTGGATTGGAAGGGACCTTTAAAGGTCATCTAGTCCAACTTCTCTGGAGTGGCCAGGGACATCCTCATCCAGATTAGACTGCTCAGAGCCCCATCCAACTTGACCTTGAATGTCAGGACTACTGCCTGGGCCTCTGAGAGATTCCCTGGGTGGGCTTTGGGACAGGCATGGACAGAGGGTGCAGCCCTGACTATCCCTCTGCCTGTTATAGGGAAATTCCCTTATCTCTGGGGGCTTTTTGTGTATTTTGCTAACCATTCTGGTCCTGGTCTAGGTCTAGCAGAGTACTTACACTTAATTCGAGGTTGTAGGGGATCTTACTGTGGGATTTCACAAGTGTTAAACTCAGCTTTGTTCTAAATCACTTTGCTCAACTGGATTGAAAAAGTGAGAAAGTTAAGAGCAAGAAAAAGATGTGGGTTTTTTTCTTACAGCTTATCAATTATAATCACTTGGGTTTTTTTTTTTTTCATTTATATAAAGATCAAGTAATGAGACTGAAAAGTCACCAAAGGACTTGGAGAAACTTAACACATAATCGGCACGACTTTGCTCTGCAATTTGGCCTGAAGGCTGATGACTGTTCTAATTAATAGTGGACCTGGCTGATTTTAATGGTTTAAATCCTGTATCTGCCAATACTTGCTAATGCTTTGCATGTGGAAGTTGTTTGTCTTGGTGGCTCAGATTACTCCCAGGAAAATTTTTCCTCGAGGAACTCCTGAGATGGTTTAGCCTGCAGTAAAGGATAATGTAGGGAGAGCTTATTTGCTACAACCACTTGAAAGGAGGTTGGAGTGAGGTGGGGTTCGGTCTCTTCTCCCATGTAACAAGCAAGAGGACTAGAGGAAATGGTCTCAAGTTGTACCAGGGGAGGTTTAGGTTGGATATTAGGAAAAATTTAATCATGGAAAGGGTTGTCAAGTTCTGGCTGTCCAGGGAAGTGGTGGAGTCACCATTCCTGGAGGGACTGAAATGTCATGGAGATGTGGTGCTGAGAGACGTGGTTTAGTGGTGGACTTGGCAGTGTTAGGCTGATACTTGGACTTGATGATCTCAAGGGCCTGCCACAATCAAAATGATTCTATGATTTTATTTTTCTATGATTCTATGAATGCTCTTTTTTTCTGTTGGAGCAGAGGTCTTGCTGGGTGCAGTCAGGAGACCTTCAAAGGCAGCAAGGTTTAACCCTAGGTTTGCATCCTGGATGGGGCACACATGCTCACCTTCCCACTTAGTCCTTACTCCAGCAGATCTCTCAGCAGATGCAATAAAATCAGAAGTGCTTTTCAGCAGCACAAGCACATTGCTCTACTTGACCTCAGGGTCAACCAGGTTAGGAGCCCATATACCTTCAGAGTCTTCTCTAACAGATGTTGAGTGAGAAGGAAACCTCCTGAGCACTGAGAAAGGTTAGCAAAATCACCCCTACAGAGTGTTTGTCCTTCTTCCTGTCTAGAAGGACTCCAGGACAACTGAAAATTCAGTGTTGTCATGAAACTAGAGTTGGGCACCCAACAAGCTCCACTGTTTCCTGCCTGGATTCAAGAAGGTTTTTTCTTGGAATGGGCTTGATTAAAGAAGCTGTTTTAATTAAGCAATCAGATGTTTGGAAAACCCAGGCTGGGGAGTCTGCTCTAGTCATATTATACTGGGAGGAAAGGTGGCTGCCAGTGGGATGAAGCAGAAATGTGTTTGTCTGGGGTTTGCACAAGGAGATGAGGCCACACCACTTTGCACGCAGATGGTCTACAGGAGGGTCCCAGGCTTGAAGTAAAAGCATTTAGCCTGCTGTGATAGGACAATATTGAATGCAAGATCTAAACAGGACAGAGGAGAGCTTCTGGAGATGGAAATGACTAAGGCAGGAAGTAGGTTGCAATAGCCTTGTTTCCACATTAGTGTGAACTGGCAGTATGAGGGGTTTGAAGTCACAAGATACTGAGCACGGGAATAGAGGAACATGAAATCTGAGCTACTGCAAGTCCAGTTGCCTGGCCTCTGTGTCCTCTGCTAGCTGCTCTTCAGTAAGAAGGAACAGAGGGAGAGCAGGAACTGAAGACTATAGAACACAGGAAGATCAGCGCTGGGTGGCCATGGAAAGGGGAATCATAAAATCATAGACTCATATTGGCTGGAAAAAAACTTTAAGATCACAAATGCAACCATTATCTACATTGATCAAGTCTGGCTCTAAACAATGTCCCTCAGCACCACATCTCTCTGTCTTTTAAACACCTCCAGGGATGGGGATGCAGCCACCTCCCTGGGCAGTCTCTCCCAGTGTTTGAGAACCTTTGCAGTGCAGAAACCTCATCTAATGCTCAAAATAAATCCCTCCTGATGTAACTTGAGGCCACTTCCTCTTATCACTTTTTACTAGGAAGAAGAGACCAATTCCTACCTGATTTCTACTTCCTTTCAGGGAGTTGTAGGGACAGAAGGTGTCCCCCCAGCCTCCTTCAGGCTGAATAACCCCAGTTCCCTCAGCTTCTCTTCACCAGACTTGCTCTCCAGATCGTTCACCAGCTTTGCTGCCATTCTCTGGACCCATTCCAGCATTTCAATGTCCCTCTTGAGTGAAAGTCTAAAACTGAACTCAGTATTTGAGGTATGGCCTCATCAGTGCTGAGAAGAGACTATTAACTGGAGCGGGGAGGCATGACAACTTCCACAGAGGTGAAGAAAGATGAATAGTGCCCTAAAAGGCATTTTTGTGGCTTCCTATGAAATAGTGACCTGGTCACCTGAGGTCATGGTCTGAGCTGGGACCAAATCTGGGCTAGCAGGACACTAGGGAGCAGAGATCCTGTATGGGCCAGGTGAACTTGTCTAAGGTCAAAGGAGAGCAACAGTGATGTTGGGACATAGTTGGTAAAGGCACTAATGATGGCAAAGAACTGCAGGCAAGGGAGATGAGGAGCAAGGAAGGCAAAACTAAAGGGTAGTGCTGGTACAAGAGTAAGATGGGTGCTAACTGGCCGTAGAAAGGAATATCCTGGAAGCGAGAAGAATCATAGCATCATCAAGACAGGAAAAGACCTTCAGGATCATCAAGTCCAATCATCGACTCAACACCACCATGGCCACTTAACCATGTCTTAGAGTGCCACATCTACACTCTTTCTATTGTGGAAGTGCTTGCTCCAGAGAAACAGATGAGTAGGAAATTCCCCTCAGCATGCAAAAGAAACTTTCCCCAAGGATCTCTTAGCTGTGAATGACTGCTCTAGCCTGCTGGAGTGCAAGCTGTTTCCACTCACAGACATCAGCACAGGGCTTTGCAGATGCACAGTGTTACAGATGTGCACATCTGGAGTGTTATAGGCAGTCATCACACATGGAAGGCTGTGAAAAGGAATCTGCTGCGGCCAAGAGGATAGTTTGCTGAGTCTTGTCTTCCACAGGTCCAAGATTGCCTCTTGACCCAGGAGAGATCTGAAAATGAACCAGCCAAATCCAAGCATCTATCTTTCCAGCAAACACTGAGAAGTACATCTGGGTCACTTCTCCCTCATTCGAGATCACAGAATGGTTTGTGTTGGAAGGGACCATTCAAGGTCATCCAGTCCAACCTACTTGCAGTCAGCAGGGACATCTGCAACTACAACAGGTTCCTCACAGCCTCAAATAACCTGAGCTGGAATAGTTCCAGGGATGGAGCATCTACCACCCCTTGGGGCAATCTGGGTCAAGGTCTCAACACCCTCAGTGTAAAAATTATCTTGTTTCTTGTCTGAATCTCCCTCTTTTAGATTAAGCAAATCACCCCTTGTCTGTCAGAAGAGGCCCTGATAAAAAGTCTGTCCCCAGCTTTTCTGTAGCCCACTCTGAGCACTGAGAGGCCATAATGCCTCCTAGAGCCTTCTCTTCTCCAGGCTGAACAACTCCAACTCTCTCAGCCTGTCCTCATAGCAGAGGGTTTCCAGCCCTCACATCATTGCTGTGGCCTCCTCTGGCCCTGCTCCAACAGGTCCATGTTCTCTTCTGTCCTGAGGACACAAGAACTGGATCCAGCACTGTAGATGAGATCTCACTTGTGCAGAGCAGAGGGGCAGAATGACTCCCCTTGACCTGCTGGTCTCAAGCTAATTTGTGAGGGCATGCAGCAAAATATTCATGCCTTGTAAAGTTGTGGGGCTTAACCCCATTGTGTCTTGCCCTTTTTGTATTCAAAAAGATGCTAAGAAAGGATGTGTAAGCCAAGACACTTCAAATGACTTAAAGGGGATATGAAAGAGTGTGGAGAGGAATCCACTGGTCTCTCTCCATACAAGAACTAGTGGGTTTGGAGGAGCCAGATTGCAGAGAAACTGCAAGAGCTTCCTGCTGCAAGTGGGGGCACTTCACAAGATCATGCCAGAGATGCCAGATACTTAAATCATAGAATCATAGAATGATTTAGGTTGGAAGGGACCTCAAAGCTCATCCAGTTCCAACTAAAATAGGTCGCTCAAGGCCTCATCCAACCTGGCCTTCAACACCTCAAGGGAAGGAGCATCCACAACCTCCCTGGGCAACCTGTTCCAGTGTCTCACCACCCTCACTGTTAAGAACTTCCTCCTAACATCCTGTTTAAATCTCCCCTCTGCCAGTTTAAACCTATTATCCCTCATTCTGTCACTACAAACCCTTGTAAATAGTCCCTCCCCAGACTTCCTGTAGCCCCTCTTCTGATACTGGAAGGCTTCTACAAGGTCTCCTTGAAGCCTTCACTTCTCCAGGCTTCAAGGGAGACTGAACTGAGTGCCCAGAGGGAAGATCTATGATTCTTTGAGGGTTACTAAATGAACAAATCACATCAGTGTCAGGAACATGAGCCTAAAGTAATTTGGGTGCAGGAGAGTCACTGGGGCCAAATTTCACACACCCTGGAGGTTGTCTATCTGTGAGTGCTGGGCTTGACAGATCCTTCATATGGACCAACACAACCAGTTTTCTGCTCCTATGGGTGTTTCCAGAGGTGACTGATAGACCTTGTGTCCCTCTTTTGCAGCTTTCTCCTTGACATGCTTCTCGTGTGAAGATGCACCTTCCAACATCCATTGCTTAAGCATGACCTCATGTGCTGAGCATGAGAAGTACTGTCTCACAAGCTACTCCACCACAGGATATGGTAAGTGTGAAGCTTTCTGAAAGCTCTGATGACACCATGGGGCTCAGGTTGGGCTGACTGCAGAACCTCCTCACCGTGAGGCGTGGTGGAAGAATTAATGAGGATCGCACCACACAGACAGCAAAGATTGCAGCAGGTGGGAACTCACCATGGCCCATCTCTGTTGCAATGTATTGTGACAATACTGCTAATTAAACACGCTCAGGAAAGGAAGGCATTTGAAGAGAGAAGATTTCTCTGCACAAATGCCTTGTCTCATCTCCAAGCCCATGTACATTTTCCAGAGGCTGGTATTCTGGAAAGGGCAATGTCAACACACGGTGACAGTGACGTCTTGCAGATCTTGCACTGTATAAACCACAGAATCATGGGGTCACAGAACAGTTGGAAGGGACCTCTGGAGATCATCACGTTCAACCCTCCTGGTAAACCAGGGTCACCCACAGCAGGTTTCACAGGAATGTGTCCAGATTCTCTGGAATCTCTCCAGAGAAGGACACACTGCAACCTCTCTGAGCAGCCTGCTCCATCACTTTCATAGCAAATAAGTTTATTCTTATGTTTTGGTAGAACCTCTTGGGTTCCAGTTTGTGCCCATTGACCCTTGTCCTGTCACTCAGTGCCACTGAAAAGGGTTTGGCCCCATCTTCTTGCCCCATGCCCTTTAGCTAAGCATTGAGCAGTTCCCTCTCAGGCTGCTCTTCTCTAGTCTCAACAGCCCCCAGACTCTCAGCCTTTCGTCCTCATGGAGATGTTCCAGGACCCTCAGCAGCTTTGTAGACTCCACTGGACTCCCTCTAGCAGTTCCCTGTCTCTCTTGAACTGGGGATCTCAGAACTGGACCCCGAACTCCTGATATGGCCTCAATAGGGCAGGGCAGAGGGGAGGAGAACCTCCCTCAACCTGCTGGTCACACTCCAGGTACCCCAGGAGACCATTGGACTTCTTGGCCATGATGGCATATTGCTGGCCCATAATGAACTTGTCCGTCAGCACTCCCGGGTCCTCCTACACAGGGCTGCTTTCTACCTCCCCTCACCTGTACTGTTGCAGGAGGTTATTCCTTCCTAGGTGCAGGACTCACATTTACCCTTGTTGAACTTCAGTGCTTTAGATGTCAGAATTCCTGCCCTAGGTTGCACTCAGCTGGTCTAGGAAACAGTAGAGGAGTTGTAAGGCCTGGAGATGGTTTCCATAAGTCACATATAGATTCAAAGAATTGGCTGGGTTGGAAGACATCTTTAAAGGTCATCTAGCCCAACCTCTGTGCAGTCAGCAGGGACACCTGCCACTAGATTGGGTGGCTCAGAGTCCCAAAGAACCAGTGTGCTGCTTTGAAGCTAACTGGAGTATTTTAATGAGAGAGGTTGTAAAAAGAAAATGACAATGAAGTCTGCATCATTCATTGATTTGCTGAAAGGGACAAAAAGCCAACAAGTAAACTATTTGTCCCACTCTGGTATGGGGCACTGGATCCCCTCAAACATCTTTTCTACTAATCTTGGCTGACAGAAATCAAGGTAAGCTCTGCTGATTGTTTTGTTTGCCTGTCTGGGAAAGTAAAGGGAGAAAGAGAGGGTAGCTTTGAGCCCTTCTGGGCAGCTCCTTCATCTGGGAGGGAGTTTGGATTTCTATATTATTTCTAATTTGTATATAATTGTAAATACTTGTAAATATATAGTGTATATACGCTTCTAAATTTAGCTTTGCTGTAAATAGAGCTTCATCTAACTTCCAAGCCCTCTGAGCTAGTCTGGTCAATTTCAATAGCGTGTGTGGAGGCTCTTAACCCATCACAACCAGGGATGGGGCACCTACCACCTGCCTGGGTAACCTGTTCCAACCTTCCACCACCCTCATATAGACAAATAATGAAGAAATGTGGTGAATCCCAAGGGGAAAACCAACAGCTTTAAGTACACACTCAACCGTGTCCTGGGCTGCATCAAGAGAAGCATTACCAGCAGGGCAAGGGAGGTGATTCTCCCCCTTTACTCTGCTCTCCTCAGACCCCACCTGGAGTACTGTGTGCAGTTCTGGAGCCCCCAGCACAGGAAGGACATAGAACTGCTGGAGAGAGTCCAGAGGAGGGCCACAAAGATGATCAGAGGGTTGGAGCACCTCTGCTATGAGGACAGGCTGAGAGAGTTGGGGCTTTTCAGCCTGGAGAAGAGAAGGCTTCAAGGAGATTTTATAGTAACCTTCCAGTATCTGAAGGGGACCTACAGGAAGGCTGGGGAGGGACTATTCACAAAGTCTTGTAATGACAGGACAAGGGGGAATGGGTTCAAACTGGCGGAGAGGAGATTTGAACGGGATGTTAGGAAGAAGTTCTTCACAGTGAGGGTGGTGAGGCACTGGAACAGGCTGCCCAGGGAGGTTGTGGCTGCTTCGTCCCTGGATGTTTTCAAGGCCAGGCTGGATGAGGTCTTGAGCGACCTGATCTAGTGGGAGGTGTCCCTGCCTATGGCGGGGGGTTGGAACTGGATGATCTTTAAGGTCTCTTCCAACCTAAACGATTCTATGATTCTATTCCATGCTGAATATTGCACAGCCAGTCCATCATTGAAGTCTGTAAAACACATATAATAGAAAAAACCCTTGTCCTTGCTTTCTCTCCCGCTTCAGGCAGCAACCGCAAACAGCACATTACCAAGAAATGTGCTGCGTATTGCCCAAAAATTGACCTGAACATTGGCATAGGTGGAATTTCAACCAACTGCTGTGAGAGCAACTTGTGCAACATCAGTGGTGCCACCAGCGTGAAAACCAGCTACACCATGATAGCTCTGGGTGTCTTGGCCAGTCTCGCCTGCATCTTCCGAATGGGTTTTTAAAGGCTGTTGGGTGGGAAGGAGCTGCGTGACCTTGCGTCGCGAGGGATTGAGCTCTCCCTCTGTGCGGTCTGATTGCCACCCTGTTGCTCCTGCTTTGGCAGCTCACATCCCATCAGCAAATATTTTTGCTCTTTCCATGCATCAAGAGCAGAGCCCTACCTCAAAAAGGTTTTTGGAAGAGAAAGGTACGACGTGGAGATCTGTATATGCAAAAGTCATAGAGTCATCATCTCTCCTAACACTCGCCTCAATAGCTCCATGCACTTTTGTCCCCCTTGATGTAATCACTGTCATCTTCCCCTTCATATCATTTTATGCCCTGTATCACTTTGCTCTGAGGAAGCCTTTAATATTAGAGTTATTAAGCAGAAGCCAGGCACAATAAAGTTTTATTTTATTCAGCGGTGTGACTGTGTGCTGTGGGACACTGGGTGTGGCAGCCAGATGCATCTCAGCTAGCAGCCACGAAAGCAGAGCTGTTCAGTCTGTAAGTCAAAATAATAACACTGGAAAATTGTAATTGCTTTGCATTCACTTCACAGAATGGTGGGGGTTAGAAGGGACCTCTGGAGATCATCCAGTCCAACTCTCTTGCTAAAGCAGGGTCACCCACAGCAGGTTGCAGAGGATCACAATGTCCAGGTGGGTTTGGAATCCACAATGTGTCTGGATAGCCTGCTTTAGGGCTCCAGCACCCTCACAGCAAAGAAATTTTTCCTTATATTTAGGTGGAACCTCCTTGGTCCCAGTTTGTGCTCGCTGCCTCTTGTCCTGTCACTGGGCATCACTGACAACAGTCTGGCCCCAGCCTCTCGACTCTCACCCTTTCGCTCTTGTTCAGCATTGAGCAGATCCCCTCTCAGGCTCTCCTCTCCAGGATAAAAAGTCCCAGCTCTCTCAGCCTTTTCTCCTGTCAGAGATGCTCCAGATGTCTCCTCTCCATAAATTCCCTATCTCTCTTGATCTGGACTTCCCAGATCCAGACCCAGTACTCAAGATGTGGTGTGACTGGGCCAAAGCAGAAGGGGTGGAGAACCTCCCTTGACCTGCCAGTCACACTCTTAATGCACCCCAGGAGCCCACTGGCCTTCTCAGCTACAAGATCACATTGTCAGCTCATGGTGAATTAGCACTCCCTAGGTCCTTCTTCATGGAGCTTCTCCCCACATTTAATTTTTGTTATGGATTTCCAGAAAGTTATTTTTGTGACTCCATTTCAGAATAAACTCTCTTCTACTCAACTTGCTTTCAATTTCTCTCCTGGGTCAGCAGGCTGATAGAAAATGGCTGTGGAGCTCTCTAGGAGCAAACAGAGGAAACGAGGAGTGAGCCAACATGAAGGGATCTTGAGCATTAAGTTTTCTTTAAGCTGACTTAAGATCTTCCAGTGGAAATTGCTTTAGAAGCATTATGGATTATTTTGAAAGGGGATAAGAGTACCTTGCTTTAAGCAAAATCATCAGAAAAGCCAGAGGGTTTCTACCATGCATCTGCTGGAGTTTGGAAATTTCAGCTCCATCTTTGAGAAGATACTAGCTTCAAAAAGGAATCTTTTATGTTTGCTACTCATGCTTTGCACCAGGGTTAGATCTAAAAGACTCATTCCCCAGCACTGACCTTCCGTGCGGATAATCTTAGCTAGGAAGGAGACATTTGCTCACTCATACCCTTTCCCAGGTGAATCACAGGAGGCTGAAATGCTTTCTCCTGAGCTGCAGAAGCTGTCCACCAGAATGACCCCAGCAAAGATCTTCAGGGTAATTAGCTGGGTGCAGCTCACCCAGCTGGTTTTCTCTCCATAGTCTCATTGCACAAGATGAGCAGCTCTATGCTTTGCACACTCTGTTGGGTATTTGCTGAGAGCAAAAGAGCAACACCTGGAAACAACCAGATCCTTACAACAGGTTTGCAAAGGGAATGTGGTCTCATTGTTCTGGCTCAACCCCACCTGCTTTCATCTTTTCTTGTCCAGCCTTTCTGCTATTCACACTCAACACCTCACTGGTGATTTTCTCTATTTTCTTGATAGACTCTCCACCCATATTTTTCTCCTTGAAGTAAATGCAAGTTTGGCCAAGGATACTCCACCTTTAGTCATAAGACTCTTTGTTGCCCTCATGCTTTCTATTGCAGAGCTTTACCCTAGACCAAAGAATCAAAGTATCATAGAATCGTTTTGGTAGGAAGAGACCTTTAAGGTGGCCAAGGCCACCATTAAACTATACCTGTCAGCACCACATCTAAAGGCCTTTCAAATACCTCCATGGATGATGACTCCATCAACGCCCTGGGCAGCCAGGTTCAGGGCTTGACAATCCTCTTGGTGAAGGAATTTTTCTAGTGTTCAACTTAAGCTTCCCCTGGTGCAACCTCAGGCCATTTCCTTTCAGCCTATTGCTTTTTACTAGGGAGAAGAGATCAACTCACATTTCGGTCCAACCTCCCTCCAGGTAGTTGTAGAGCCAGAAGGTCTCCCCTCAGTCTCCTTTTCACCAGGCTAAACAACCCCAGTTCCCTCAGTTGCTCATCTCAAGACTTGCGTTCTAGAAGTGCTGGCTCCATTCCTCTCCTCATCTTTCTTCCTCTCCTGCCAAACTGAGAGATATTCAAGTGACACACACAGGTGAACACCTTGAATTAGCCAAGACCATTCTCTGCCCCACACCCAGATCATAAGATAGTAACAGTTGTACTATTTGAAGTAGCCTCCAACATTTGCTATCTATGGGTTTAGGATTCCTTAGGGACAATGGTGGAAGGCACAGACAAATGTCAAGCTGGGGCTAGTACTGCCCCAGGTCTTGTCCTGCTGAGCGTGTGAATACAGACCTACTCTTGGCATCCAGATTTTAAATAAAAGTCTTGTCTTGTGCTACCTGAATTTGGCAGGTGCCACAGTTTTGTGCAGGGAGGGAACATGACATGTGAAGGAAGGTATGTGTGGGCAAAGAGGGTGAAGACACATGCTAGAGCCTGCGTCTGCCATGGAAAGTTACATGGCCTGCCTGTGGCTGTTGCATGGAGAAGTTACCAACAGCGCTGTGAAGCCAGGAGTCTCATCCCTAAGGGAGCAGCTCCATCCATAGGCCTCAGTTTGCTTCCCTCTTTCCTGGTTTCTCTCTGATCCCATAGCTTTTGCATTTCCTACTGCCCGTCAGCACGTGAGCCAAACATTGGCTCATATCTCAAGGCACATAAAAGGGTCCTTCTCCAGAGGTGAGAGCAACAACTGCTTTAAGGCACAGGATGTTCTAAAGCCATGAAAACTGCTTTAGTGAACCCTCCTTTGGCAAGGAGTGTGGTGTAAGAGGAGGCTCTTCTCTGCCAGACTTCCTGAGAAATCATGGTATGACATCTCCCACGAAGATATTGCTGCCTAATTCCACATCCCCCCACCCAGGCTTTATTACTTGTTGGCTCCCATGGCTTCGTACTCCTTGGATGAGAGTGGTGAGCTGCCCTGCAGAGGCATCTGGGATGCCTGGAGGGCTCTTAGCAAGATGAGTGTCTCACAAACAATTGGGACTGCTCCTGGTAGGTAGCTGGCTCTCTCTGCCTGGATTATCTAAGAGCTCAATTTTTGCTGCTCTGAGTCAGGACCAGGACCTGAATCAGTCAAGGGGGCCTTGCCCTGCCTAAATTAGGCAGCTGTAGGAGGTGATTTAACTTTGACCCTTCTTTTCCCACACTCAGAACTCTATCACCATGGGGTTGGACTAGATGATCTTTTGAGGTTCCTACCAGCCCCTAACATTCTGTGATTCTGAAGGATCTGTGCTGCTTTGTGCCCTCCTCAAAGAGTTTGGCTTTTCTTCCCTTTCTGCTTATTTGCCCAGGTGTGAT
Source organism: Psilopogon haemacephalus (assembly GCA_013396835.1). NCBI lineage: Eukaryota > Metazoa > Chordata > Aves > Piciformes > Megalaimidae > Psilopogon > Psilopogon haemacephalus. Next base: position 256,921 of record VWZI01023297.1, on the reverse strand, counting down.
TAGCACCCAGCGAAACAATGACAAAGCAAGAGACAAGATGGAGGCAAAAGATCAGAGCAAGGTTTTCACTGGGTCTAGAAAGCTTCTGGAAGTCCTGGGAAGTGACAAAAGCATGCCTTCTTAAAAATGAACTGCTGCTCTTTTGTTTTATAGACAACTCAGGGCCCCATTTTCAGTGAATAATCAAATGTTTGGGATTAGAAAAGACCTTTAAAGGTCATCTTGTCCAACCCTGATTTCAAGGTCCATTCTAGTTTTTGTGAACAGGAGATAATTACTCTACAGAAGTGATTCAGCTTCCTGGCATTTTTTCTGCAGTCTTTCTCAATCATACTTCTCACTCAGTCAGTGTCCATGGCTTGCCTGCTCCAGGCTCTTCTCCAGGCTGAAGGTTATGGTGCCGGGCAGCAGGAGACACCCTCCCATTGCTGGCTGCCGAAGTGTTGCCTCTGACACCACTGAGTTTCATAATCTGTCCTCTTGAGGAAAAAGGCATCACTGCAATTCAGTCACTGTGCTGCACAATTCCTACTCTCCAGACACTGAGAAGAGGACATGTTCCAGCACCACAGTATAACAAAGAAGTCAATGTTCTGATGACAGCTCCTAGATAATTGCTTGAAGAGCTAATTCCCTACTCAAATTCTTCTCCTTACTGCACATCTGTTGGCACTCCTGAGGGCGTTTCAGCCTCCCCACTCTCTTCCAAAGCTTGTGCTAAGCACGCTAGGGCATGAAGGTTCATGCACAAACAAATAGATGTTGAAGAACTCAGTATAAGGGGACCACAAGGCAAGAGTGAGAGGACACTTTCATTTGTGGAGAAAGGGAAAAGGAACACACAAAATCATAGAATCATAGAATTGTTTCAGTTGCAAAAGACCTCTAAGATCATCTAGTCCAATCATCAGTCTAACATCACCTTGGACATTAAACCATGTTCTGAACTGCCATGTCTACACGGGTTTTTTTTTTTAGCACCTCCAGGGACAGTGACCCAAGCACTTCCCTGAGCAGCCTGTTGCAATCCCTGACCACCATTTCAGTAAAGAAATTGTTCCTAATATCCAATATAAACCTCCCTTGAAGTCTATAAGATGATTAACAGCATCAAAAAAAAGGAAAAATTAGCACCTCCTTTTACCCTCATTGCAAAACACCAGTAAGAGGATCCACCCACTAATTACTGTTTATAATGCACTTGGGCAGTAAACAAAATTGCAAAGCAGAAGGTTTGGTTTGATCAACCTCAGCACGTCCCCTGCTGACCTCATATACAAGAATAAGGATGTGTATTCTGACACTGGGGTTGAACAACTCTGGAATTCACCACCTGATGACGTCATGCTAGGAGCAGCTTTAGGAGGGCCAAAAGAGGTATCAGGAACTCATGTGGATAGGGAAACCATCCACTGTGGAAATGATTCATATTGGAAATGGCCAAAAACACTCTACTGGTAGCTACTTCAAGGTAACCACCTGTTAATCACAGAATCCCAGCACAATAAGGCGTTGGAAGGGACCTCTGGAGATCATCCAATCCACTCCCCTGCTAAAGCAGAGTGACCCACAGCAGGTTGCACAGTATCACAATGCCCAGGTGGGTTTGGAATCTCCCCAGAGAAAGAGGCTCCACAACATCTCTGGGTAAACTGGTCCAGTGCTCTGGCACCCTCACAGGAAAGAACTTTGTTACATTTAGGTGGAACTTCCTGGGTTTCAGTTCATGCCAGCTGGCCTTTGTTCTGTTGTTGGGCATCAGTGAAAAGAGTCTGGCCCCATCTTCTTTCCCCTTGCCCTTTAGCTATTAATCCACACTGAGCAGATCCCCTCTCAGGCTGCTTTTCTCCCGACTAAACAGCTCCAGGACTCTCAGTCTTTCCTCCTCATGGAGATGCTTCAGTTCCCTCAGAATCTTTGTAGCCCCACTGGAGTCTCTCCAGTAGTTCCTCTTTCCTATTTAACTGGAAAGTCCAGACCTGGACACAACATTCCAGCTGTGGCCCCACTAGAGCAGGGTAGAAGGGGAGAAGAACCTCCTTTGACCTGCTGGCACCCCAGGAGATCACTGTCTTGTCCACAAGAGCACATTGCTGGCTCAAGATGAACTTCCTGTCCACCAGCACTCTCAGGTCTTTCTCCAAAAAGCTGCTTTCCAGCAGGTCAACCTGTACCAGTGCTGGGTGTTATTCCTCCCCAGGCGCAGAACTCTACACTTGTCCTTGATGAACTTCATGAGGTTCTTGCCTCAACTCTCTAGCCTGTCCAGGTCAGGCTGTTGAATGGCAACAAAACCTGATGGGGAACTGAGAGCCACTCCTCTCAGTTCTGTATCATCAGAAAACCTGCTGAAGGTACACTATGTCTCTTCGTCCAGGTCACTGATGAAACTGTTGAACAAGAATAAACACAGCACTGACCTCTGAAGAACAATGTGAAATACAGGTCTTTAACTTGACCTTGTGCTGCTGGCACAGATTTGTCCTAGAATTGCCAGTAAAAGCAGGGTTTGGCTATTTCCCCCTTCTGTATATTCTGCTACCTGGTGTCCAGGACTAATCTTCATTCTGGAAGAAGCTCTGCTGAGATGGCAGCTTGAACTCTTCCAAGATGCATCTTGTATTTGGGTCTATTTCCCAGAATGTCACAAAGAGATTTAAAGAAATCTGAAGAAGCACAACACAGAGGAATAGAAGAAAAAGGACTGACCAAAGAGGAGAGATTGAAAAAGAGACAGTTTGAGAAGTGACTTTATTCACAGCAGAGCAGCAATTCCAGGATGTCAGTTTGTGGTGTTGGAAAAGGTCTGATTTCCAGAAAAGGTTGGGTATGGAGAAAAGCAGACCCTTAAAAAAACCCAACTCTCCATCCCACCCTGCCAAAAAAAAACCCCAACAACAAAACACCCCCCAAAAGACCCCAAAACCAACCAAACAACAAAAAAACACCCCAAACCACCAAACCTGGGGAAAAAAAACCCAAAACAACCAAACAAAAAAACCCCAACACCCCCCTCCAACAAAGAAAAAAAAGAAACCAACAAAACAACAACAACAACAACAAAACTTAAAGAGAAGCAAAACTTGGTGAAAGATGTGCATAAGGTATCTGAGAATCATAGAACAGAACCACAGAATCATGAAACTTGGAAAAGACCTCTAAGGTCACCAAGCCCAACCATCAGCCCAACACCACTCATGCCCTGAAGCCACAGCCAATAGAGGAAGGGATTAATGACAGGTAATAGAAAACTGATAAATAGAAGCTGACATGAAAATTCAAAGGGAAGATGATGATTAACAATTAGCCAATTTAATTTAGTGTAAAATACAATGTTGGTTTTTTGTTTGTTTTTTTTTTAAGATAAACTGTTGTGGGACAGTTGAGAGCCTGAACTTCTGCTTCTACAGCGTTATTAAAGAAAATTAATTATATGAACCACAACTTACTATCTAAAGGGATTAGAGAAATGTTCTGCTAGGAGTATCTCCTCACTCCTCCAGGCTCTGCTATTTCATCAGCTCAGATGCTTCTTCTGCTAGGAGGAAGGAAAGGAAGAAACTCAGAGGAGAAGGGAGCAGGTCCTCATTTCCCATCACTCACACGACCGGAAAAGCAAGCAATGTGTTGCTAAAAGGACTTTCCCCTGAGGTGCCAGCCTGTTCCATGGGCTGCAGTGATGGAGAACTCCCACATGCACATTAACACACCCTTGGGTTGATTTCACGTCCACCTGCGAGCCACCTGGAACCTGTAAAACTGCTGTCATACAAAAGGTATATAACCTGTCCTCCAAACATCTGCCCACTCCAGTGGAGAGCATCTGGTGGAGATGAAGATTACCCTTGTCACCTTCTTGGCGGCTGTTCTGTGTGTGGAGCAAGGTGAGTCTCTAATGCTGCTAAATAGTTAAGGATTATAGAGAAAATGGTGAAAACTTGTCTTGGGTCACCAATTTTGCAGGGTTCCAATGTTGTGGTTGTGCTGCCACCAACTTCCTTCTGCACTTTGATTAAGGATTTGAGGCAGATATCAGAGCCTGATAAATTAATTCTTCTTGCCAGGGGCAGTACTTAGTGAGAGAGCTCTAACTGTCTGGTGAGTACCATCAGGTTATATCCATGCAGTGCTCTATGGGATTGTCCCCAATGATGCAAGTTGTAAGTGTCAGAAAGTGTAACAAAATATGGGGGGTTTAATGCATATGAGGTTTTGAGTATTTTACAGACTTTTCTGTACTGCTGCTTCCTCCACTGTAGCAAGCCACATGCTTCTATGGAGTCAATGCTTCTATGGAGTCTATGGAATGGTGGGAGTTGGAAAGGACCTAGTCCAACCCTCCTGCTAGAGCAGGTTCACTTAGGTTGCACAGGAACAAGACCAGGTGTGTTTGGAAGCTCTCCAGAGAGGGAGACTTCACAACCTCCCTAGGAAGCCTGCTCAAGGACTCCAGCACTCTCAAAGTCAAGGTGTTTCCCTTAAGTTCAAGCCAAACCTCCTGTGTTCTAGTTTGTGCCTGTTGTTCCTTCTCCTGGGGTTGCACACCACTGAAAATAGCCCTGCTCCATCTTTAGGACTTCTACCCTTTAGATATTTATATGCTTTGAAAAGATCCCTTCTCAGTCTGCTCTTCTCAAAGCTAACCAGTCCAAGGGCTCTCAGCTTTTCCTCCTCACAGAGATGCTACAGGACCCTCAGCATCTTTGTAGCTTCCACTGGACTCTCTGCAGTAGCTCCCTGCCTTTCTTGAACTGAGTAGCCCAGAACTGGATTCAGATGTGAGCTGCTGGCCACACTCATCTTCATACACTCCACAAGGCAATTGACCTTCTTGGCCACAAAAGCACATTGCTGGCTCATGGGCAACTTGTTCCCCACCAGCACTCCTGAGTCCTTCTCTGCAGAGCTGCTTTCCGTCAGGTAATCCCCTCAGCTGTACTGGTGCTGAGGCTTATTCCCTTCCCATGCGTCCTACTCCCTAGGAGATACACCAAGGAGAATTCCTATAGATGAAATTAGAGACAGAGATCAAAGAGCTTTTCTGTGCCCTTGTCATGCACAGAAGGCATCCTTCTCCCAAAGGAAAGTCTGAAGGATGTGTGTCCTCCTTCTGGGACTGGTTCATGTGTGTTGCTCCATCACTATTTGCACATAGTAGTAATAACTGGACTGCCAATATTTCCCCCACACCTGATGGTTTCCCAGGAACTACGATACTTATCTAGCAGGGCTTGAGAAAGAGGCATGTGGTTAATTTATGCTCTCTGATGTACCAACCCCCTACTTCTGCAGCTGTTGGGCAGATGGTCCTGCAGCATAGCTGGAAGGTCAGAATCTTCAGCAAGTTTTGGGGTGGGGAAAGGGGTCTTCAAAGGATATTTGTGCTCATGCAGCAAAACAACACAGACAGAGGAGAGAAATTCTCAAAGACAACAACCTCAGTGTTACCTGGAATGAAAAGGAAAGCTGAGAAATATCCAAGATTCTGGAAGTATGCCTTCATGGTGGGACAGCTGAATGCCATGGTAGGCTGATGACATTTTATGTTGACTTCAGCTTCCAAATGGACTTAAGGACTAATTTTTATGCCACACCTTCGAAGGCCTCAATGAGCAACTNCCTATAGATGAAATTAGAGACAGAGATCAAAGAGCTTTTCTGTGCCTTGTCATGTCTGATCAAACTGTTGATCTCACAGATCACCAAAGAGAGTCTTGATGTCATTTGCACTCCTAAACTCACCATTATAGATATATTACGTCTCAAACAAATCTTGAAAAGTTATGATCCATTTCCCTGCTCCAATGTTGGACCAAACCGGACAGATGTTTGTCTAATACATCCTTCAAAGTTTTCAACAAAGAAAATTCCGCAGCCTGTAACTGCTCAGATGCTCATGCTTGTAGAAAGTTGGTCTTAATGTCTCTAAACACCTCTTTTCGTGCAGCTCTCCTGTGTTTTCACCATAGAATGTGCAGACAAGTTTATTACTTTCTTCTCTGCAACTCCATTTTACTTCCATGAAGAAGATTTCTGTGTCTTTCCTCATGGTTTTTAACAAACAAACTCAATGCGTCCAACCGTTTTTACAAGGTCATGTTTTCATGATCTCAGACCATTTCTCCTCCACCTCCCCTGGTCCCTCCCCAAATGCTTTGCATAGTGTTTGAAGTGCCGAACACAGATTTGATCACTGGTGTTCCAGACGAGGTCCTGGCAGAGTGGAAAGGCCACTTTGCATATCTTGCACTTGACATTGCTGCTTTTGTTCCCTTGGGTGACATTTGTTTTCACTGCAGCAATGTGACACAGTTGACTCCTGCTGTTATCACTGTGTTCCTTAATTGAAACTCAACCAGTTCTTCCTCATCCCACATTTCACAGAATCCCAGCATGGTGGGGGTTCAAAGGACCTCTGGAGATCAGTTGGTCTGATCCTCCTGCTAAAGTAGGGTCATCAAGAGCAGGTTGCCCAGGATTATAAAGTTCAGGTGTTTTTTTTCCCCTATATTTAGGAAGACCCTCTGGGGTTCTAGTGTGTGCCCACCACCCTTTGTCCTGCCACTGGGCACTGAAAAGAGTCTGGCCCTGTACTCTTGACCCTCACTCTTTAGATACTGATCAGCACTGAGGAGATCCCAGTCTTCTCCAGGCTAAAGTGACTGGAAGAGAGCAGGTTTCATCTGAATATGAATCACAGAATCATAGAATGTTAGGGGATGGAAGGGACCTGTACCAAATCAGACAGGAATGCATCCAGGCAAGCTTTGAATATTTCCAGAGGGAGAGATTCCACAACCCCCTGGGCATCCTGCTCCAATATTCTGTCATGCTCACAGTGAAAAAATTCCTCCTCATATTTACATGTGTAGTGGGTTTGCAGTTACCTGCCCCCTCACCTTAATAAACCCCGGCTAAAACTCAGAAAACACTGGAAGTTAATAAATGAAGCTTTATATTTACAGCAATGCACAATATACAAGCAAATATTTACAAGATATAACAGATATTTACAGATATATACAGTGAAAAGGCAATACAGACACCACACCCCTCCCGGAGACCAAAATCCCCAAGAGAGGGTAACCAAACGCCCCCTACCACCTTTCCCCCCTTCCCCAGCCTTATCTCAACACCTGTTGATGCTGCAGATATGCTGAAGATCAGTTAGAGAGATTAGTGGCAAGAAGGAGTTAGTAATTTTAGTAATTTTACTCTGAATTAGCTACCAAGGAGAGACAAAAAGGGATCATGACAGAGAAGCAGCCACTGCCAGACACAGACAGAAGCAAACTGCTAATCTGGTTGTTTTGAGAACAACTTTTTTTTTTTATTTCTCAGTAAAACTCGCTGAAGTGACACACTGTGTTTAACTCTCTCTCAGCCAATAGTCTAATTTCTCACTCAAATTCTCCAATTAGCTCAAACCAACACAACACGGAAATACTTCTTTGCTGTGAGGTTGCAGGAGCCCTGGAGCAGGCTGCCCAGAGAGGTTGTGGAGTCTCCTTCTATGCAGAGATTTCAAAGACACCTGGACATCACAACCTTGGGCCACCTGCCGTGGGGGACCTTGCTTTAGCAGGGGGCTTGCACTGGATGGTCTCCAGAGGCCTCTTCCAACCCTCATCATGCAGAGATTCTATGATAACTTTTTCCTTCCCTTCCTCTTCCATGATTTAATGGTCTCCCTGACCTACAACTGCCATTCCACTTTCTTGCTGCCAGCTTCTTATCGGGCAAACCTGCAGTCACATGCATGTGTGCTCTGGTTGCTTTCAGTCTTTTCCACACTGACAGACTGTCTCCAGACTTACCAGGAACTTAGAAAGTGTTCTGCACTGTGTTTGCTTTCCTCTCCAAAACTGTTTTTAAAGCAACTCATCCCCCTCCTCCACATTGTTTGGCTGGTTTCACAAGCTCAGAACATAACCACCACCATAAAAACCTAGAAATCAATTAATCTGCCTTGCTGGGGAGTGTTCTGCAGGTGCTTTGGTGTGGTTTCTCATTCAGATTGTGTTTTGGCTCTCCTTCCTTTTCATCATTACTTTAAAGAGGGCCTTCAGAGGTTTGCCCTAACAGCTTCTGGATTTGAGGTCAAGCATGTCCATTTTTGACAACTCATCACTGGCTGTCCTTCCTGCTAGACATCTTTATCTGGCTTACACATATTCCACCAAACCCCTGCTCACCACTTAAAGCATACTTGTGGCACTTAAAGCATACTTTTGGTTAAGACTTCTCATCTATTCTCTGCCTTACAGTGAAATGCAGAAGTTCAACAAATCATCTGACTACTCTTGCCAGACTTCCTGGGACTGGGTTCAGTTAGTGGCATTTGACCACTACACCAGGCTATGTGACAGTAGTTGCTGAGCCAGACGAAAGACAAGTAGGACACTCAGCATTGTCCACCTCCTCAAAATGCTCCAGGCATCCTCAAGGTCTCCCTGGCAAGTCTTGCTCGGGTTTCTCTGGGAGAAACAACTGAGCAGTAATTGGCAGTTCATGTGGCAGAGCTCTCAGGACAGAAGGAGCTATTGCTCAGTAATAATCTCCACCATAAAAGACCCCAAATCCTTGAATTCCACTCACATCTCTTGCTGCTGGAGATTGCAAACAGATCAATAACACTTTGCTGTCTGAGATGTAAGAGACAGAGAAGGATTTAACATCACTGCCATGGGTCAAGGGGTAGAGAAAAGTCACTGGTCATTCACACTCGGGCACTCATCAGGCTGTAGCTAAGAAAAAAGGTGCCTCTCAAACCACATGGGTCACAGAAACCCCATAAATGCACCAGGCTCGGGGGGAAAGAGTAGCTGCAAAGTTGGCTGGTAGAAAAGGGCCTGTGGGTACTGGTTGTCAGCCAGCTTAACATGAGCCAGCAACGTGCCTGGGTGGCCAAGAGGGCCAACAGCATCCTGGCCTGTATCAGGAATGCTGCGGCCAGCAGGAGTAAGGAAGTGATTGTCCTCATATACTGGGCCATGTGAGACCACATGTTGAATACTGTTCTCAGTTTTGGGCCCTCACTACAAGAAAGACACTCAGGTGCTGGAGCAGGTCCAGAGAAGGGCAACAAAGCTGGTGAAGTGTCTAGAGAACAGCTCTGGGGTGAGGAGCAGCTGTGGGAACTGAGATTATTCAGTCTAGAGAAGAGAAGACCTGAGGGGAGACATCACTGTTCTCTATAACTCCTTGAAAGGATGTTGTGGTGAGGTGGAGGTTGGTCTCTTCTTCCTAGTATCAGGTGATAGAATGAGAGGAAATGGATTGAAGTTGCATCAAGGGAGGTTTAGGCTGGATATGAGTGTATTGGTTTAAAGCCAAGCTACCCCGAGCCCAAAAGCCCAAATGATAACTCGAAGCGGTTTGGAAGTGAAAAAGGGTATAATGAAACTTTTAACAATAAGTAAAAGGGAAAAAATGAAAATGCAACGGTGTGGAAGCGAGGGAAGGAATACAGAAAACCAGGGAGAAGGGGGAGAGGAAAAAAAACACAACCGCGGCAGGGGATTTTAGTCCTAAACCGAGATCTGGCAGCTTGGTGGTGCTGAAGGAAAAGCAGGTTGCAAGAACAGTTCTTAAATGCAGAGAAACAGTCCCCGTTCCAGACGAGAGAAAAGGGTAATGGCGATCCCCACGCGGTGGGCTGCTGAGCATGTGGATGGGTGGTGGGGAACGGCAGGCACAGCCTCCAGCAGCCACCGACAAGGCGAAGGGGAAGAGAGGAGAGAGAGCAAGGCGGGGCTGGGTCCCCCCTTTTATAGTCCAAATCCTAGCAGGAAGTGGGAGTGTCTAACCATGATACCTGGGAGAAAAGGGTCAAACCATCCCTTGTGAGGAGGGACCCACCTGGGTAGGGGTCAAACCATCTCTTGGGAAGAGGCAGGGGGTCCCAGGTGGGCTTAACCCTTTACAATGAGGAAAAAAATCTTAACTGAAAGAGTGGTCAGGCATTAGAAAAGGCTGCCCAAGGAGGTGGTGGAGTCACTGTCCCTGGAGATGTTTGAGAAATGTGTGGACATGGCACTTTGGGTCATGGTTTAATCTCCATGGTGGTCTCAGGTTGGTGGTTGGACTCAATGATCTTAGAAGTCTCTCCCAAATGAAACAATTCTATGATTCTATATAATGTACTTTTCTTTTTTTCTGCCAGCTTACCCATTTATGTGCTATGTGTGCCAAGAAGAAGAATCCAACAAGGACTGTTTGACCATTTCCATGTGTGAAAAGGAAGACAAATACTGTGTGACCATCTACAAAAAGGTTGAAACAAGTACGTTCCTGAACGTCACCTCAATTCTGCTGCAGAAGAGCAGTCCCAGGAATTGGCTTTCACCCCAGACATGACCACTTATGGCAAAAATGATCCCAAATCACCAGCTGTGAGGAAACACCAACTTTGTTCCTCACTCTTGTGGTCAGAGAACCATAGAGACATGGTTTGCGTTGGAAGGGACTTTAGAAAGCCATCTAGTACAATCCCTCTGCAATAAGCAGGGACATCACCCACTAGATCAGGCTGCTCAGAGTCCCATCAAGCTGGACTGGGAATGTCTTCAGGGATGGGGCCTCTTCCACCTCTCTGGGCAACCTGTTACAGAGTTCCACCGACCATGTAGGAAAGAACTTGTGGTGGTTTAGCAGTTATCTGCCTCCCACACTTTGAAATAACCCAGGCTAGGACTCAGTCAGCTGGAAGTTATTAATGAAGCTTTATATTTACAGCTTTGCACAATATGCAGGCAGATAGCTACAATGTATAACAGATATTTAAAGACATATACAGTAAAAAGGTAGTACAGAAACACCACACCCCTCCCAGAGATCAAAATCCCCAAGAGGGATTTCTAACCACCCTCACCACCTTCTCCCTTCCCCCAGTCTTACCTCACCATCTATTTTATGCAGCAGATAGGTGAAGGTAGATCGACCAGGGGGATTAGCAGCAGGAAAAGAAGTTAGTGGAATTATTCAGATTCAGCTACGAAAGGAGAAATCCATGCAGGAGCAGCCACAGTCCAGAGCAGTCTGAAACCATCTGACTGTCTGACTTATCTATGTTTGGGTTACAACTCTTAAACAATCTTTTTTCTTTCTCAGTAAAGCCATGGGAGAAGTAGCATCATCAGTGCTTTCCTCTCTCAGCCTATAGTCTAATTTCTCATTCAAATCCTCCATTAGTTCAAACCAGCACAGAACTTCTTCCTAATGCTCAGTCTAAATCTCCCCTCTTCTAGTTTAAAACCATTGCCCCTTGTCCTTGTAAATGACCTCTCCCCAGCTTTCTTGTAGGTCCCTCTAGGTACTAGAAGGCTGCTATAACATCTCCTTGGAGCCTTCTCTGCCCCAAGCTGAATGGACCCACCTCTCTCACCTGTCTTCATAGGAAAGGTGCTCCAACCCTCTGATTGTTTTCATGGCCCTCCTCTGGACCCTCTCCATCAGGTTCATCTCTTTCTTGTGTTGAGAACTCGAGAGCTGGATACACTATTCCATGTTAGGTCTCAGCAGAGCAGAGTAGAGGGGGAGAATCACCTCTCTCAACCTGCTGGCCATGTTGCTTCTTTTGATGCAGCCCAGGATGATACTGGCCTTTGTTTGGCACATTTGGCTCATGTTCAACTTTTCATGCAGCAGCACTCTCGAGTCCTTCTCCACAGTGCTGGTCTCTATCATTTCCCAGCCTTTACTGATAATGAGGATTGCACTAACTCAGCTGCAAGACCTTGGAGTCTAGGATCACTGTCACTGTCAGGAGTTGGGGAAACACTGCAGGCACATGAAGGACCACAAGATAGTGATCTCAACCTGGTGCTGTGTGCATGGCTTCAGGAGAAGTTCCACTCAGTTTTCTGCTGACCACTCCACCTAGTTCCTGCTATGGAAATATTCACTAGCAGGGTTGTTTTCAAAAATACTTGTTGACAACTCTCCCAATGCAGAGCCCCAGTGACTCCCTCCTGTCACTGGGGCTCTTCATTCTCAAAAACCTCCATGGGATTGTACAGTTTGGAGAAAAGAAGGCTCCTTATAGAAGCACTACAGTACTTAAAGGGGGCCTACAAGAAAGTTGGGAAGGGACTCTTGATCAGGGTGTATTATGACAGGACAAAGCGTGATGGTTTTAAACTGAAAATGGGAAGATTTATGTCAGATATTAGGAAGAAATTCTTTACTATGAGGGTGATGACCCTGGCCCAGGTTGCCTGGAGAAGTTTTGGATGCACTCGTGTAGATGTCCTTTAAGGTCCCTTCTGACCCAAACCTTTCTACAATTCTATATACTCTCAGACCAAATCTCAGGTCATATAACACTTTCTCCCTGGTTTTATGCTGTAGGGCAACCATCCTGGTGCTCCAGGCAGCTTGAGCTGAAAGCCACCCACACATGCCAATTCCACTTTAGGGACAGGTGAAATATGGAGGCCAGAGAAGATCAGCACCATGTTATGGCAGTGTGGCCATGGCCGAACCATTGCTAGTCATGAACAAAGAACTATTTGTGATGAGGACAACTACCTGGCCTTTTATTCACCAGCAAAGGTTTAGCCATGGAAACATGTTCACAATGATTCTTACATTTTGCTGATTATTTTTCCTCCCACTTCTCTTCTGCCTTAGAGTCCAACAAACCTAAATATGTCATCTCTAAGATGTGCTCTCCAACGTGTCCAGAAACAAATCAGCAACAAACCCAAACCTACCAGAAGGTTTCATGCTGTAAGAAACCATTATGCAACGTGAATGGAGTCAGCAGCAAGCAAAGCAGCTATAGAGTGATGTCCCTGGGTGTCCTAGCCAGTATCTCTTACATCTTTGCATGTGGACTGTGATGGGTTAGGAAAAGCTCCCTGTGATGGCATTGTTTGTTGAAATAAAAGGGTGTTGCTCTGGGATAATTATTGCTTTGTGACTGAGCCTCTCCTGGGATTTTCGAGAGAGTCTAAATAAGTTAGGTGCTGAACTCTCATCGATTTCCTAAGCCTGTTTGAATCCTAAGTGTCCCCAGACATTCAAGTCACCTAAGAAAACACATAGAAGAAAACCCTTCTGACACGTTCAGGCTTCAAATCATTACAGCTCTGAAGAGATCCTTGAAGACGTATTTTTTGTCTCAGAGTTTCAAAGCGTTGTGAGGAATAACAACCCACCCTGCCAGAAGCAGAGAGCAGCTCCATAGTCAGGTCAGTACAGAGGGGAATATACAGCAACTTCTGCCCACAGTAAATTGGTCAGCACAGGTAGAGGCAAAGCTAATTTTGGGCAGTATTTTGTATGTTCCTCCAGCTTCAGGAAGAACAAGTTCTGATCAACCCCCTACTCTTACCTTGGTGGGCAGATGGTTCTGCAGCATGGCTGAAAGTTCAGAGGCTTCAGCAGGTTTTAGGGTGGAGAAAGGGATCTTCAACTGGTATCTGAAGGATTTTTGTGCTTATAAATCCTTAATGCAGTGACACAACATGGGCAGAGGAGAGCAGTTATCAAAGACAACATTCTCAGTGTTACCTGAGACGAAAAGAAAAGCTGGTGGAGATCCAAGATTCTGGAAGTACACATTCCTGGCAGGATACCTTATTGTTGTGGCAGGCTGATGAAATAATTTCCTGGCTTCAGCTTCCAAATGGAGTTAAGGACAATCTTTTATGCAGTACCTTTCAAGACTCTAATGAGCATCTTTTGATCAAGCCATTGATCTCTCAACTTACCAAGGGGGGGCATGCCATTTGCACCCCTAAACTCACTATTACAGGTAAGTTGTGTCCCAAACAAATCTCAAAAGGCCAGACCTAATTTCCTGTTCCAGTGCTGCATCAAATCAGGTAGATGTTTATCTAATATGTCCTCTGTCTCCTTGAGTATCACATTTTAAAATGAACATCCTTGCCCTGAGAAGTTGTGGATGCTCCTTCACTGGAAGTGTTCAAAGCCAGGTTGGATGGCACTTTGAAAAACCTGGCCTAGTGGAAGATGTCTCTGCCCATGTCAGGGAGGGTGGAACTAGATGGTGTTTAAGATCCTTTCCAACCAAAACCATTCTATGATTATTGCCCAGCTCTGGCTGAGCTTAAGGAAAAGGAATAATCTTCAAATGCCTTTTCAAACCAAAATGGTTTTCTATGATTTTAGTCTATGAAAAGGAAGAGAGGAGAAGATATGGCTGAGAGAGGAAAGGCAGCAGCAGGGAAGCAGTGGGGAGACAGGAAAGAGAAGGGAAAGAAGGGACAACATGGTGGGTACTGTTCTGGAAATTGCCTGCACATTGCCTCCTCATGGACCTGCTTCAGCTGGAAAAGATGTCCCCATAGCTATCCTGTTTTTTTTGGTGGTTTTTTTTTTTTGGGGGGGGGTTGTGTGTTGTTTTTGGATTTTTTTTTGTGGGGCCAAACCAACCTGACAGCTGCTGCCAAGCCATCGTTTAGAGTTTGTGAGATGGCTTCTGCAAAACCACGTTCTTGGCATAGATACCATGGGATTGTGCTGGGCTTTGCTTGCCTTTGCACTCCAGGCTCTCTGCTCCCTCCTCTCCCCACAAGAGCTGCAGCTGAGGGGAGACAGAAAAGATCTGCAGGAAGCCTGGGGTTGTCTACAAAGGAAAAGAAGGGCAGGCAGCCAGAGACAAACACAAACAGCCCCAAGCTTCTTGGTCACAGCCCCTGAAAAAATAAAAAGGAAGAGCTGGCAGCATCACCAGCTCAGCTGTGTTCTGAGGGAAACCAGAGCTCATCCAAACAATTCAAGGGTTGTTGAGCTATTGTTTGGTTGTTTTTTGTTGTTGTTGTATGAAACGTTGTATTTGATGGCTCAATAAGATCTTCAGTTTGTCTGAAGCACTGCCTTGGAAGTTTGACGTGTTTTGGTTGCACATGTGGAAGGATACATGTTTTTGAGATGTTTCACTCTGCCTGGATCACAAAGCAATTGGTTTCCAAAGAAGACAATCAGTCAAAGATGAGTCATCAGCCTGAGGGTGTTTTTACTGTGAACTCTGAAGCCCAGTGTGTGTCTTTAAGCATTTAAAACAGCAGAGACAAGAAGAGGCTAATACTCGTTGATCTGAGTATACTGGTAAGCTATGCCCAGTAATGACTGATGTTTCCAGGGATGGGGCATCCACCACCTCTCAGGGAAACCTGGGCCAGTGTCTTAGAATCCTCAATGTTGAAAATTTCCCCTTCTCTATAGTTTAAATCTCCGTCTGTTAGTTTCAAACCATCACCCCGTTGTCCTGTCACAAGCTTCAGTAAAAAGCCTCTCCTTGTCTTTTCTAGAGACCCCCCCCTTAAGTAGTAAAAGGCAGCCAGAAGGTCTCTCTGGAGTCTTCTCTTCTCCAGACTGAACAACCCCAACTCTCTCAGCCCACTCTCCCAGCAGAAGGGTTCCAGCCCTTGAGTCACCTTTGTGGAATCTTCTGGCCTTGCTCCAACAGGTCCATGCTTCTTCTATGCTGAGGACTCGAGATGCCTCCAGCACTGCAGGTGGGGTCTCAACAGAGCACAACAGATGGGCAGAATTCCCTCCCTTGCCCTGCTGCCCATACTACTGGGCATCAGCTCAAGACAGGGCTGGCTGTGGGCTGGCAGCACACAGTGATGGCTGATGTTCAGCTTGTCAACCACCAGCAGTTCCAGATCCTTCTTCACAGGGCTGCTCTCCAACCTTTTATCCCCCAGCATGTGTTGATACTGGCCCAATCCAGGTGCAGGACCTTGTACTTGGCCTTCAGAAAGCTCATGAAGTTTGCGTGGACTCACTTCTCAAGCTTGTCCAGGTCTCTCTGGATGGATCCCATCCCTCTGATTTGTCAGCACCACATACTGGCTGTTGTCATCTGCAAACTTGCTGATGGTGCACTCACTCTCACTGTCTATAACACTGACAAAGATGCTAAAGAACACGTTGATGAAGATATTAAACAGCACATGCTGTTAGATTTCTCTTTCCAAAGACAAGCACAAGGAAGGAAAACCATAATGGAAAAGGACAAGTGAAACATTTCTTAAACCAAGGGGAAGGAAGAGCCCTTCCAGTGGCTAAAGGCAGGGGCTGGCAGCATTGGTGGGGTCTGTGGTGATCATGCTGCATCCTGTCATTATGAGCACATGCTCCATGAACACCCTGAACAGAAGGAAGCCAATTCTCCCCTGCAATTCCTTGAGTGCTTTCAAACAATGCCAGGACAGTTGGGCTGCAGGCCAGTATCTGTACCACCAGGCAAGCTGGCACGGGAAAGGGGAAGGAGGGACAATTTGTATCTCAACCAGTTTCACTGAATGTGGGAGGGCAAAAACATGGTGTCTGAGATAAGCTGTGAGAGGGAAAAAGTCAAGGGTTGGGACAAGCCCACTGAGGCTGGTGACCTGCAGGGGGTTGCAACAGGTAGAGCAAAAGAGGGAGAGTAAGTCAAATCTTAGTTCAGAGCAGTAGAGCAGGAGGTGCTGCAGGGTCCGTATGAAGATGTGGTCTTCTCTGAGCTCAGATAAAGCCTGGCAACAACTATTGAGGAGTTCCTTCTCTTTCAACTTCTGCACTGGGATATCTGGCAACTGGACACTACACTTGGTTCTGCTTACAGGGAAATAAATCTTTAAATCATTTAGGTTGGACAAAAACCTTTAAGATCGTCAAGTCCAACCACTAACCCACCACTGCAGAGTCCACCATTAAGCATGCCTCCACCCCTCTACCATTGACCTAGGCAGCCTGTTCCAGGGTTTGACAGCCCTTTAGGATATGAAATTGTTCCTAATGTCAAACTTAAACCTCCAGTGGTGTACCTTGAGGCCATTTTCCCTTGTCATAAATCATAGAATGGTTTGAGTTGGAAGACACTTTAAAGATTGTCTAGTTCCAACCCCTCTGCCATGGGCCGGGACACCTTCCATTAGACCAGGCTGCTCAAGGCCCCATCCAACCTGGCCATCCCATCTCTTGTTGCTTGGGAGAGGAGATCAACCCTTCACCTCTCTTCAACCTCTTTTCAGGGAGTTCTGAAGAGCCAGAAGGTCTCCTCTCAGCCTCTTTTTCTCCAGGCTGAACAATCCCAGTTTCCTCAGCTACTCCTCACAAGACTTGTTCTCTAGAGCCTTCACCAGATTCATTGCTCTTCTCTGGACCCACTCCAGCACCTCAATGTCCTTCTTGGAGTGAGAGGCACAAAACTGAGCCCAGGATTCAAGGTGTGACCTCACTAATGTCCTTCTTGTAGTCATCTAACGATCTGCATCAAACAATTTGTAGAGGCTACCAAGGAGATGGGGGATGAAGAGCAAGAGCTTTGTGATCGATGGGTGTTATTTCCACCTGTGACAAGATGGGAAAATCTGTAGATAGGGTAAAAGTGGCACCTGTCACACAGCTCAGTGTTAATGACATTTTTGGCACTGTGTCACAGTCAGTCTCATAAGCAAAAGCAAGAAAGCAGAGTCTAGCTAAAGGCACGAGCAGATAACTGTCACCAGTTTGCTGTCAAACTGGAATGATCTATTAAACAGGGGCTCTGTGGTTTACCTGGCTCTGCAATGATGCAATGTGTTAATTACTGGTTTGAAGGACAGATTGGAGAAGTTCATTGAGCTTGCGGGTGAAACATTGAAAGAACCTGCAAACAGGAAAATTCTGGGTGACTGATAAATCCAAGCCATAGTTTGAGAAAGAGGTTGTCATTTGGGAAGGTCAAACACAAAGCTCTACAGCTGGAGCGGACTCATTATCTGCACAAATCTTCCTTGTGACAATCTGGCAGAAACCAGAAGTTGTGGTGGGATGTTCTAACATGTCAAACTTAGAGTAAAAGTTGTAGAAGAGAAGGAAGCCTTGCTGGAACCTCAGAATCCATTGGAAAGTTTTGCAAGTTGCACTGGAAAGCATAAACTGGTGTGTGATGGGACAAGATCCATCTACCTCTTCTACAAAACAAAAGCCCGGGCTGCTCTGTTCCCCTCAGTATTTGTTTTAGGATTCACATAGCAGCAAAGAAGCTTTTACATATGGTCAGGAAGGTGTCTTAGCATCTACTGCCTAGTGAAGAGACGGAGAAATGCCTCCAGCATCACCAGCTTGAGCATCATAATCAAGATGCATGAAAGCATGATAGAAAAATATTGTCTTCAGCATCTCGTTGGGAATTAACTCAGTAACCTTTCCTGACTCCATCTCCTTCCTGTCAATTCCATGTACTTGTTGAGAGTGCTGGGTCCCTTCACTAAAGCAGAACTGTGGTGGTTAGGACTGACTTGGGGGTTGGACTAGATGACCTTTAAAGGTCCCTTCTAACCCAAACCATTCTATGAATTTATGACTTTGCTTTATCAATCAAATAATGGTTTGGCTTGGAAGGGAGTACCTTAATAGAGATTATTTACTTGCAACACTCCTGTCATGGGCAGAGAAACCTTCTACTAGACCAAGTTGCTCAAAGCCAATGACTAGCAGCAAAAATGCTCTTCTACTGACATCAGGTAGCAACTTTACTCCAAAGGATGTTCAACCTCTTGAACACTTTCAGGGTTCCCAGGATCTCAGTCAACAGTAAAAGGCATAGCACCACTGAGGCTGGGGGTGCAGAGATAGCTCTGTATCACATGAACAACATTTGGCCAAGCATTGGAAGAGACTGCCCAGGGAAAGTGGTGGAGTCACCATCCTTGGAGATACTTTAAAAAACCATGTAGACATGGTATTTTGGGACATGGCTTAGTGGGCATGGTGGTGTTGGACTGATGGTTGTATTTGATGATCCTAGAGGTCTTTACCAACCTTTATGATTCTATGATTTTCTCCGCTTTCAGCTGATTTCTTACCTAGGCAAATCCCTAAGCATCACAGAAGTGTTGTTATCATGCATGATAGGGCTTCACTCTTCCTTGGCTGGGAAACAGGGCACTGGCTGTGTGCCCAATATTCACAACAGCTCACCTGGGATCTGCCTCCAGCTCCAGGGCCTGCTCCAGCTTTAGATGTTAATCAGCAATTAGATAACGTGCAGACATTGCTCCTGGGAACAAGAAAATCTCTTCTGCAGTCTACAAGAAATTAGTGTAATAAAACTTACTGAAGATCTTCTGGGAGAAGAAAGCAATTTTGTCATACCAAATCTTTAACAAAGTTGATTTTTGCCCTCTTATCATGACAGATTTGATGTGATTATTGCCTCAAAGGCCCAGATGATCTGGCCAACAGATCACAGCTGTTTTGGTTGGAAAAGACCTTTAAGATCATCAAGTCCAACCATCAACCCAACACCACCATGGCCATTAAACCATGTCCAAAAGTGCCACATCTACTAGTTTTTTGAACACCTCCAGGTGACTCCAACACCTCCCTGGGTAGCCTGTTCCAATGTCTGACCACTTTTTTAGGAAATAAATTATTTCCTACTATCCAATGTAAACCACCCCCC
>VWZI01023297.1:137722-228603 GCA_013396835.1 Psilopogon haemacephalus | reverse complement strand
ATATAAACCCCCTTTTATTTCCTTGAGAGAAGCAGGACTGAGAAGAACCTCAAGAGGTCATGCAGTCCCACAGCAAAGTAGGAAAGCTGCTGGCCGGTATTTGTCCATCTTATCAGAATGGTTTGGGTTGGAAAGGAACTCTTAAAGGTTATTTAGACCAACCACGCTGCAGTCAACAGGGACATTCGCAACCAGATCAGGTTGCTCAGTGCCCCAAACAACCTGACCTGGAATGGCTTCAGGGCTGAGGCTTCTACCACCTTTCTGGTCAACCTGGGCCAGGGTCTTGCCACCCTCAGCATGAAAAATTTATTCTTGATCTCTAATCTAATTCTCCCTCTTTTATTTTCGAACCATCACCCCTTGTCCTGTCACAACAGGCCCAGATAAAAAGTCTGTCCCCATCTTTCTGACACGCCCCTTTAAGTACTGAAAGCTCACAAGAAGTTCTCACCAGAGCCTTCTCTCCTAGCTGGAAAAACCCAACTCTTTGAGCCTGTTCTCATAGCAGAAGGGTTCCAGCCCTCCGATTGTTTTTGTGGCCTGCCCTGGCTCTGCTCCCATAGGTCCATGCCTCTCTTGTGCTGAATGAATCCAGAGCTGGACGCAGTGCCCCAGGTGAGGTCTCCTCCGAGCAGAGTACAGCAGCAAATTCTTACTCTTCATAATATTCCATATCAGGGACAGGCTGAATGTCAGTAGGCTTTACCAGGGCTTCACCAACTTCACCTCCTTAGGATAATCTGTGGTGGGACTCAAAGAGTCAGGAGTTGTGCTGCTTTGCGCTTCCCATCCCAGATCAACAACTCCTGTTTGGCATTGGGTAGACATAGGAGGTAAAGTCACTGCCCCATTGAAGGACTTCTTGTCTCAGGACTCAAAAGTCAAAGCTCATGAACCACCAGGAGCAGACCTGATCTGTCTGCCTATGTAGGTCAAAAACTACAGTGTGGGTGTAATGTTCTTGTATATAAAAGGCACAGAAGATCACGTGTCCACCGCAAAGTGCACATGTCCCTGCTGAGTCCCCAGTCCAGGCTCTTTCTGCAACCATACCCCACCACTGAATCATAGAATCATAGAATGGTTTAGGTTGGAAGGCACCTCAAAGATCATCCAGTTCCAACCCCCCACCATAGGCAGGGACACCTCCCCCTAGAACAGGTCACTCAAGGCCTCATCCAAGCTGGCCTTGAACACCTCCAGGGAGGGAGCAGCCACAGCCTCTATGGGCAACATGTTCCAGTGTTTCACCACCCTCACTATAAAGAACTTCCTCCTAACATCGAGTTTAAATCTCCCCTCTGCCAGTTTAAACCCATTACCCCTCATCCTGTCATCACAAGACCTTGCGAATAGTTCTCCCCAGTCCTCCTGTAGGCCCCTTTCAGCTACTGGAAGGCTTCTACAAGATCTCCTCAAAGCCATCTGTTCTCCAGGATCTCCAACTCTCATAGCCTGTCCTTTTAGGAGAGGTGCTCCAGCCTTCTGAATGTTGTTTGCTAGTCTTTCCTCTTTCTTGGGCTAATGTGAGAGATGAGGGATGTGAGCCAGCTGGTGTCTTCTATTCCTGCTGGTGTAGGATAAACCATTTTAGGGAACCTGTCATGGAGGAAGGTGTGATTTTTTTTGCTCTCCCCTGGCAACAAATTAAAAAAGACTGGTTGCACTTGCTGCCTTCTTAGAACCATGACTCTTCTGAGTAGTGGGACAGTGCAAGACCTTGCAGATCTTGCTGCAAATCTTTGCAGATCTTGCTGCAACTCTGGGCTTGCTCTAGCTGAAAAATTGTTTCCACCACATGTGCTAAGTCAGGCATAGCCTGACCTTTGTGCCCTACTGCTGAAGGCATGTCACAGAAAGCTTCAACCCATGGTCAGGCTTGGAGTGTTTCCCATCAATGTCCATGGTGGCTGAGCTGACTAAGTCCAAACCTCAGGCTCCAGGTTGCAGGCCTGAACTTGCCTCTGTTGCATTTCATTTGCTCTTAGAGATCTTTTCTAACCTTAATGATTCTAAGATTCAATCCAGGACGTGGCTTAGTCAACATGATGGTGTTGGGTTGACAGTTGGGCTTAGTTTTAGAGGGATTTTCCAACCATAAAGATTCTGTGATTCTATTTCAAGTTGGCAACTGGACCTTGAACCCACCTTTGGTGCAAAGAAGAGTATGCCACAAAGTACCAGGTTGACTTGTGGTTGTGTTGAGGTCTTAGGTTATGGTTGATCTGGCCAAGAGCTCAAAATGATGTCTCACTTATGCCTGAACCTTTAACTTGGCCCATTCTTTTGGGGGAAAAATACTGTTGGCAAATTACTAAAGCTAAAGTAGTGAGGGGCTTGGAGCATCTCTGAGGAGGAAAGGCTGGGAGCCCTGGGGCTGTTTAGCCTGGAGAAAAGCAGCCTGAGAGGGCTCAATGTTCAGCAAGGGCTAAAGTCTGGAGGTCATGATGTGGCTGTGTGTTTTTCAGTGGTGCCCAGTGACAACACAAGGGGCAGTGGGTACAAACACATTCTAACTCAGGTGCTTCCCCTTAACTTAAAGACTTCCTGCCTTTGAGGGTGATGGAGCACTGGAGCAGGCTGCCCAGAGAGGCTGTGGAGTCTCCTTCTCTGGAGAGCTTCCAGAGCCACCTGGGCATATTGCTGAGCAACCTGCTTTAGGCAAACCTGTTTGAACAGTGTGGTTGGAGTGGATGATCTTCAGGGTTCCCTTCCAACCCCCACCATGCTGTGATTCTGTGAAATAGCAAGCGCGTCTGTGGCCAGATGCGGTATGTGCCGCGTGTCAGAAGTGAGGACCACCAAGTAAGGAGATCTTCCCACCAGCCCCTAACTGAGATGTGCCTTTCCCTTGCAGCCCACACACTTGTCTGCTTTTCCTGCTCGGATGCATCCTCCAACTGGGCCTGCCTGAAGCCTGTCAAGTGCGGGGAGAATGAAAACCACTGTGTGACAACATATGTCGGAGTGGGAATCGGTGAGTGGTGACAGGGCTGCCTTCTTTGCCCCTCTTGGCTGCTCTCCTGGGTCACCTGCTGAGCTGCAGGAAGGCAGCTTTCTTCCTTTGGCTGAAGAAAAAAAAAAAGGGGGGGGAAGTTCTGCTCAGCAGCTGAGTGTCAGACCATCCCAAGGGATTTTTAGGAGGGATGTGCCTCCAGCTGAAGTCACGTTAAAGCCCACGTGCCTGCACCAGTTCTGGGGATCCAAGGGGAATTTTGGAGTGGGGGTGGGGAGGTTGCTGATGAATAAGTGAAAGTGTGGAGGATGCTGCAGGGCTTCCTCTGTAGGAAGCTCCAGGCTCCTCACCTTTCTTGTTTTTACTTTCTGTTTGGGTTGTCCATATCTGAGTCCCACCTTTGCTTCCTCTATGGGCAAGGTGGGGTTGCCAGGAAGGGGAAATCCTCATGTGCTGGGAAGGATCTAGAGGTAGGGGGGTGGTCTGTGCTTTCTGTCTGTTTCTCCTAAGAGAAGTGCTGCTCTGGCATGTCTCCTAGTGCTCTCTGTTGCAGGAGGGAAGGGTGTTGGATGCCTGACTTGCAGGGACTGAATCGTGGGTGGGTTATGCGTGCAGGAATCGAGGCTGGGAGCTTCATAAACCTGTCATCTTAGCACAGTGCTAATGGTTTCCTTTTTCCTGCTGCTGAATGTGTGCTGCACCTCCAAATGCAAGCTTTGCTCCCAACTGTCTCCCCACTGCTCTGTGCTCCCCATGCTCCTTGTCTCACTTGGGGAGTCCCTGGATCAAGCTCAAGTAGGATTTTTGAGATTCTTCACTGCTGAAGCCAAACTTTGGCTGACAACCTGGAAGAGCTGTCCCTAGGGTGTTGCATGGTCTCTAGGGTCTGTGTGGGAGGTTATGATGTGGTGTTGCTTGAAATGTGCGGGCTGGCTGAGATTACTGGTGCAGCCTGATGCCAAGAAGCACTTCACCCAGACCCCACCTGGAGTACTGTGTTCAGTTCTGGTACCCCCAACACAGGAAGAACATTGAACTGCTGGAGCAGGTCCTGAGGATAAGCCATGAAGCTAATCAGAGGGCTGGACCACCTCCCCTGTAGGGATGGGCTGTGAGACTTGGGGCTGTTAAGCTTGGAGAAGAGAAGGTTTTGCAGAGATCTTCTTGTGCCCCTGAATGGGGCCTACAAGAAAGCTGGGGAGGGAGTTTTCACAAGTACTTGTAGTGATAGGATGAAGGGGAATTGATGAAGCTGGAAGAGGGGAGATTTAAACTGGGTGTTAGAAAGAAATTCTTTACAATGAAAGTAGTGAGACACTGGACCAGGCTATCCAGGGAGGTCATGGATGGCCCCTCCCTGAGAAGGCCAGGTTGGATGAGGCCTTGTGCAGTCTGGTCTAGTGGGAAGTGCCCCTGGATATGGCAATAGGGGTTGAAAATAGATGATCTTTAAGGTCTCTTCCAACCCGAACCATTCTATGAAATCTGTGAATCCCCTCCATGTCACCTCTGATGCTTTGACTATTTCAGTGCTGTTCTTTCCTTTGCAGGAAAGATCAAGCTGAGAAGTGTTCTAAACCCATCTTGTTTTGCTTTTCTTTCTTCTTACCCCACCCCCAACCCTGATCTAAATTCAGGCAGCAAGTCTGGCCAGTCCATCTCCAAGGGATGCTCTCCCATTTGTCCCAGTGCTGGGATCAACCTTGGCATAGCAGCTGCCTCCGTTTACTGCTGTGACTCCTTCCTCTGCAACATCAGCGGTTCCAGCAGTGTGAAAGCCAGCTACACCATCCTGGCCTTGGGCGTCCTCGTCAGCTTCATCTACGTCCTCAGGGCTCGCGAGTGATGGGGCTGGCCGAGGAAGAGCTGTCTTCCACGGGCTGTCACAGGTCTCATTAGCCAATATCTTCTCTGTTGCTGTCTGCAAGGAGATCCTCTACTTCTCAGCAGCCTTCCAAAGTGGTTGTTTCCCAGACTTTTCTGCTCTTCCAGCGTTGGAGACCTGGGCGGTATGGCCAAGCTGTTCTCCTTCTGTGGACATACCCCAGTGCACTCTTCACACCTCCTTTGCAAAGGTGGATCGTTTTGGAATGGTTCCTGCTTTTATAACTAATATTTCCGCCCCTCCCCCTCAATCGTTTCTAAGGTTGGTTGAAAGCAAGGCTGGGACTCGCCATGAAACCGTTTCTAACCGCAGACACCACCCATTCAAGCATTCAGACGTTCCTGCCTCTCACCTCCATGGAGGTGCTTGGCACCAGTGTGCTCCAGCACATGGCTGACCCTGCCACCAAGAGTTCATGACCCAAAGGGAGACACATTCCTGGCCCCTTGACGCTGCAGTCTCTGTTTTTTATAAAATCATTTGGTTTCTTCTGATCTTGGGCTGACTTTTCTGGAAAACAAATGAGCTGTTACCTTGTCCTTCCAAGCTCTGTAAGTGCCAGACCTGAATAAACATGCTCCTGTTGTTCCCTCAGATGGGACATGTGCTATGTGTGTTTCCTTGCTCCAGATAATTGTCATGGAAAACCCAAATATTGTGTCCAGCACGAGGGCCTCTTACCTTCTTGAGCAGCTTTTGAGTGCTTCCATCTCAGCATTCCATCCAGTTCACCTCTGAGCCGCAAATCCATCTCCTCCCTGTTGCTGTCCTTTCTTGATAAACACCCTAGGCCAACTGGCATCAACTGTCTTGGGTGTGTTTCAGTGGAAAATGCCAGTTTTGGGGGTCTGAATCTACCCCATTACTCCTCAAGAGCAAACACATTGGAAATGGGACATCTTAAAATTAGTCTCCATGCCACAAAGACTTGGTGCCTCAGTTTCCCCACTTTTGGATGTGCGATAGACAATGACATTGAGACCTAGATGATCCAGGGCAAGAAAATGTAGTGCTTGAAAAATGTAGTGATATCAGAGGCAAAGATCTCAAAACTCAGATCTTTAGATCCAAACTGCAGTCCCTGGCTGGTGGGCTGATGGTGTACATGGACTGCAGAAGGTGACTTCACCATCAAATCTGCTACTTCTGCTGCCCCTCAAATCCCAGGATCTTCCAAGTCTTCTGGCAGGGTTGCTTCTGGAAGTTCTCAGTTGTCTGATGGTAAATGTGTCCTGTCATCTCTGCATTGTGCTGTTCTGTCACCTGCTCTACCTACCTGTGGACTTGCTGGACACAAACCAAGTAAAAAGTGAGCCTTAAAAAGCGAGGCGAAAGCTTGCTGTCACTTCCACTGGTTGATCAGAGGTGCACTGGGTTTTTTTCCTCTTCTACTAAGAAAATTCAGGTGTAGAGGTGACAGTCTTTAGCCATTCCCTCTTTGGCCATGGTTCTGCTGTGTCAGAAGACAATAGCCTCTCAGACTGCCTAGTTAGACCTCTGTCCCCACTGTAATGGGTGATAAAACGTCTTGGGATGTGCAGATGTATGGGAATATTTGCAACAAAATGGTTGCATGGGGTTTTTTTTCCTCCTCCTTCTCCTCACCTAGTAATTAAAATGACACAGATGCTAATGACACCCTTTACAATACGAGGGACCTGTCATGGTGACATGACCCCTAATTAGGTGATGAGTTTGGAAGGAACGCATTGCTTGTCTCGTTGATCCTCAGATGTGCCTTCCTCTGGTTAATGCATCCTCCTTCACCAGCTGGGACCTGCTGGGACCACAGTTTGAAGTGCACCACAAACCTCTGCTATGCACATGTAGCACAGAGAAAACTGGGGAGAAAGTAACCAGAAATGTGGTAAATATTCCCAAGCTTTCCTGTGCCTGAGCCTTCCTCCCCAAAGAGTTAAAACCTTCTTTGACAGGCTTAATTTGGTCATTGTTGCTTTCTGTAGGTAGGTAGCTGGCTGAAGATGAGCCAGCAGTGTGCCCCTGTGGCCAAGGACACCACCATCTTGGCTTGGATCAGCAAAAGTGGCCAGCAGGACCAGGGCATGGATTGTCCCCCTGTACTCAGCATTGGTGAAGTCACACTGAATCCTGAGTTCAGTTTTGGACCTCTCCAATAACAACACTGAGGTGCTAGAGCATGTCCAGAGAAGGCCAGTGAAGCTGGGAAGGTCTGGAGAACAACTCTTGTGAGGAGCAGCTGAGGGAACTGGTGTTGTTTAGCCTGGTGTAGTGGATGTTATCTGGATGTTTTGGGAACATTCTAAAACAACCCTCTTTCTTCTCTCTCATTCAAAACTGGGTGAAGGGACATAGTGTTTAATTTCTCACTCTCAGGCAGCAGTCTAATTTTTCACACAAATTCTCCAATTAGCTCAAACCAACACACCTGGACAAAAGGAGGCTGAGAGGAGACCTCCTTGCCCTCTACAATTCCCTGAAAGAAGACTGGAGTGAGGTAGGGCTTGTTCTCACAATTCACAATTGACAGGACAGGAGGAAATGGTCTCATGGTAGGTTGGACACAGAAAAAATTCTTCACCCAGAGCATTGCCAAGCCCTGGAACAGGCTTTCCAGGGAAGTGGTAGAGTGGCCATCCCTGGAGGAGGTGCTGAGGGACATGGTTTAGTGGTGACCTGTCAGTGTTGGGTTAACAGTTGGACTTGATCTTAAAGATCTCTTCCAACCAAAATGATTCTATGAATGCATGATGCTGTATTGAGACCAAGGCAGCACCCAAAAGTAATCTGACTTGCATGTCATGGGGCTCTTACTCTTTTCTAGCCTCCAGGTAGAAGATATATTGGGTCTGGACTGAATCACCTCTCACAACACCTCTGCTGTGAGCAAAGAGCTAAAATTAAAAGGAGCCAGCATAGCTGTGTCCTAATGCCTGATTATTTCTTTACAAGGCTTTTGAGGCTGCCACACTGGACAGCCTCAGCCATGAGCAGGGATATGAGACATAGTTGCCCTCTCCAATGACCATCTCACTCGTATCTTGATATTTCAGAGTTTTGTCATGGCCAAGACTTGGTGATATAAGGCAGGAAGAGCTGGTGGGCAGAGCATTCAGTGGACTACTTATCCTATACTAATAACAAGTTATATTAATGTTGTCAGGGGACACATCTGAAGGTCACTTTACATGTTCTTGGGCCTATGGATGATAGATAGAAAGCATGTGGAGATAGTGTTTTCCTCCCTTCTCTCTCTTTGTCTTTCTTTCCTCCTTCTATGCTATATTCTTGTACACAGATGGAAGAAGAGATACTAATTTTTTTCCTTCCGTCTAAACACACATGGCAAAGATCTCTTTGATAGATTTATGGAGATTTAAGAGAGAGGGAGGCTATGACAGCCTGTCAAATGCAGGAGATGTTACTCAGTTTAATTTCAACCACCGTATGATCAGTTCTGCCAACTCTCCCAATTTCTATAAATGTTTCTTTTTACCCCCATCTCTAGAAATCATGTGCAAACCTCAACTGTTGTAAAGCCCAGGAGTGAAAAGCCTGACAATGTGCAGGTATAGTAATGAAAACCGTTAATAAGAAAAGACATAGCAAGAACCCAGCATTTATAGAGCATTAAAACTGGTGGCTTAAACCAAACACCTTGATTTGGAAGTTGAGGGCCATGGTGGGTCAGCCCTGAAGTGCTTTGAATGTGTTTGTTTGGGCTGTGGAATGAGAAAACTCAAATCTTCACCTTTTCTGACAAGATGAGAGGTTACAAGGGGAGGGAGAGGCAGCTTTGCTCGGTAAAAGAAAGAGATATCCCCAGATGGTTTGCACTGGGAAAAAAATAAGAACTTTAGTTAAATACTTGCCCATTTTGGAACATGCTCATGAGAAAATGGTTTCTCTGCTTCCATCTTGGAAATGGCTGTATTTCAGTGGCAGCTCCTGCCACCTACTGTGACACCAATGAAATAAAACAA
Organism: Psilopogon haemacephalus; assembly: GCA_013396835.1. Lineage (NCBI taxonomy): Eukaryota > Metazoa > Chordata > Aves > Piciformes > Megalaimidae > Psilopogon > Psilopogon haemacephalus. The sequence continues at coordinate 219,797 of VWZI01023297.1, read as the reverse complement.
AACGAAGCAATGCTCCCCCCCCCCCAAAAAAAACAAAACCCAAAACAAACCAACAAAAACCAAAAACAAAACGACCAAACCAAAGCCCCAAAAAATGAAAAAAAACCAAACCAAACAAAGTTCTTCTAACTCTTTTTGAGAATAATGAATGTATCTTATTCAAATTTTCAAATTTTTTAATTTTTTTTTTTTTTACTCAAGGAGTAAAATTTCTTCTTTTGGAGAAGACAAAAACCTGATAGGACTTCCTTCTGCAAACAGCCAGAACAAATAAGTCCAGTTGCTTAGTCATTACTGAAGAGATCTACATCATTGCTCAGAGAATGTCCTTGCTCAGTGCTGATTTACTCAGTTAAGGTTTACAGGAAATCAGCTGCCTTCCAGGAGCCCTGTTTACCCAGAGGCTGGTCCTGTCAACATCCCGCGACCTTGGCCATGAAGGAGACTGTGGGGAGCCTGGTAGCTCTCTGATGCAGGTGTCTGTCCCTCCAGGCTGGAATGATACGTAGGTATCCATGCTCTCCTGTCTCTGAGAAAGGTGGATGTCGTGCACATCTGGATACTTAGAGGTTTAAGGCCCCATCACAAGCCCTTTGCTCCTGTGATCCCGGTGCTTTTGCACCCTGAAGCTGGGCTGTGCTTTCACTGTCACCCTTAGTGATGAGGTGAGGTGGGTCTCAGCTGGTTGGGATGAAGGTGGTTCTGGATCTTTCCTGGAGGACTTATTTTACCCCTGGAAAGCTGCTCTCTGAAGCAATACAATTGAAATAGGGGTAGACACACCCAAAAATGCATTTCGGGGAGTATCCATGGTGCACAGGGAAGCAAAGCCCTGGGTCTGTCCTGCCATCTACTGGCTTTTTCCAGACTTGGTTGAGATGCTTTGAAGCTTGGAACTCAGTAGTCAAGGAGGAACTGCTAAAATATGGAATGGAGAGTAGGGAATCAAGGGTGAGCTACCTTTAATTGCAGAGAATCAAACCGTCAGAGAAAGAGTGGAGGTTTTCCGTTTCTCTGATTGTATAAATTGAGAAATTCAAGGCTTAACAGGCTTCTTAGGTCCAACATTTTCTGAGGGAGCACTTTTTCCAGCCCAAATTATACCATTTCATAAAAAAAAAAAACCACAAAAAAACAAACCACTTCATGAAAATATAATAAGCCAAATTGGCACATTTTCGTTCAGCTGTGTTGGCTGAGATGGTTCCACCAAAATGTTGATTTTACTAATACCTAGGTGTGAGTTTTAGAACTGTGCATTACTTTTTGTTGTAACAGAATAAAGAAACCTTGATTCCTTTGAATAGATTCAGTGTAAGCTCAGTGTATGTTACTCATTGTTTCTTAGACTCCAATAAAAATACATGGAATTAATAAAAAAGGTTACACCTTTTTGGAATTTTTTTGCATGGTGCTGCAGATATTTCAGATATTGCCTCTTGCTTTGTGCCAAAAGAAAATGCTTGGGTTGGATTCAAAGCCCATGGTGGGGGTTGCAGGCTGGTCAAAAGGACAAAAGGCTGACCTTGTAGACTATAGGGAGGGATAAATCCGTACATGCCATCTCAAGGCCATGGGAGTCTGCCCTGATGATGGATGAAGACCAGGGATTGTCTTTGCCTTCAATAGGCGTGCTCATAAATATCGTTGACTTGCCCGTGACCCTACAAGGAATGGAGATGAGATTTGGCCTTTGAGCCTCTTCTCTTTCTTGTTGGACAGAGTGGCTATTTTGGGCACATAATAGTCCTTGTATGGGTGTCTGGGCAGCTGCTACTCCTCTTCCCAAGCTCCCACGGGCCACTCTGGCTCCTCTCCTGCCTGTGGATGGATGTACATATGGACAGACAGACTTTCAGCTTGTTGCTCTGGAGATGCCCCTCTGCTCTCCTAAACCAAGGAACCTTCTTTTTCTTTGCAAAGATGTGTGAAACTTTATAATTTTGGGGAAGCCCAGCTGGATTCCATGGGAGAAGGATATCATTGTTCCCTGAGGAATTTAAGACCAATGTAGAATAGCAGCAATGGTCTCTCAGGAGTTTCTTAGGAACAGCCACCAACTGTTGAAATAAAGACATGTCTTTTCTTTGGAGAACCACAGCCTGGACTATCTTTTTCCTGGAAGTCTTCTCCACTGCTCTCCCTCCTTCTAATCCTTCTTTTGAAGCCTTGTTTACAAATGATTTTGGGGGTGGGAGGGCATCAGTGGTGACATAGCTTATTTTGCAGACTGGAGGGCATTGCACAGCAGATGGTCGCAACAGAAAGCTGTCTCCAAGTAGCTACACCTCCCTCTGCCTGGTGTGCCTATCCTTTTTTGAAAGCATGGAATTATTTTGTTTGGAAGAGACCTTTAAGATCAGCTCAACCAACCATTAACACAACACAAGGTTACCACTAAACCATGCCCCTCAGCATCACAGTTATATGATTTATTCTTACACTGCCATCCATGTCCTCCACTCCTGATGCTGTGTGGGGACCTGTCTGTCTCCAGACAGGCCCAGGATGAGCTCTCCCACATTTCATGTGTTCTGAAAGTTCAGGGAGATGGTGCCATTTGTTCAAACCTAAGAGGGGACACCACAAATGCTTTGACACAGAGGTAATAGAGCTGCTTTCTTCATCTAGGGCCATCTTTCCAGGTGAGCCTTGTTGAGAGATGCAGAAATACCACATGCCTGAAAGTATTTCTGGAAAGTAAACAAGACAAGCTGTTGCCAATGTTTCTGTTTCAGTTGGCTCTGCAGAAGTTTCTCTCTGGGATCCAAAGGTCATGCTGATTAGCTTAGGGTATGAGACATCATGTGCTTTCAAATGCCTGCCTCTCCATCCCTGCCCTTTAGTGTCTCACTGGACATCCTTTCACTCCAGCCATGTCAAACATGTGTTTCGGAGGAAGAAATAGCTCTGGTGCTGGAGGAAAGTCTCCAGAAAACAGGTTGTCTAGTTTTGATGTGAAGGAGTCAAGGGAAGTGTGGAGGTAGATGATTTGCAAGTGAAAATTCTGAATGAGGAAAGAAAATAACTGAATCAAGAGCTCCACCTTCCTGCCAGTGCTCACCAACTCCACTTCCCTCCTGGATCCTTCCCAGTTCATGGGTACTGAGGTCCACATGAGAGGTGGTAGAGAGCAAGGGGGAAGATGGCACCTTCAGGTTGCTGCAATATTGACCTGAGGTGGGAGGAAGCTAAAAAGGTAGCTTTGCATGGCTGTGGGAACACAGATTAGTAGATTCATCGAATGCTTTGAGTTGGAAGGGACTTTAATGATTATCTAGTCAAACCCCACTGCAGTGAGCAGGACACCTTCCACTAGACCAGATTGCTGAAGGCCTCATCCAGCCTGGCTTCGAACAGCTCTAGAGAGGGGGCAAGTTCCCATCTTCTTGCTTATCATGTACCCAGGCCAAAGGGATTTCAAATGATGTACAGCATACCATGACATCTGTGGGGTTGGTAATCTGTCCCTTCCTGGGACACTTGTCCACCAAAGCTCCTAAGTTAATAATTGCTGTCCTTCACGTAGAAGGTGTTAAGCTAGCACCACTTAAATGCACCAGCATCAAACCTCTGGAGAAAGAGGTGTGAGTAGCTGCCTTGCTCTCCTTCTCCACAGCAATTAACACAAACAACGACTGGGTGTATTTTATTTCACACGGATTCTTGTCATACCGAGAGCAGTGTCACGTTGGTGTCCCCAGGCACCAGGTTCTCCTGGCTCTGATCCTGTCTTCTCATCACTACATTTGTGGAGGTGCAGTCAACCTGTTCTCATCAGGGAGTGTTGAGTTTTGAACCAAGGATTTAGGACAAGAGGCAATGAGCACAAACTAGAACAGATGAACTTCCACCTAAACACAAGGAAAAGATGTATCCTGAGCTGCGCCAGAAGATGAGTGGCGAGCAGGACAAGGGAGGTGATTCTGCCCCTCCACTCTGGTGGGACCCCACCTGAAGTACTACATCCTGTTCTGGAGCCCCCAACACAAGAAGGACATGGATTTGTTGGAGAGGGTCCAGGAGAGGGCTGCAGAGATGATCGGAGGTCTAGAGCACTGCTTCTACGAGGACAGGCTGAAAGATTGTATTGCTCAGCCTGGAAAAAAGAAGGATCCAGTGAGACCTAATAGCAGCCTTCTAGTTCCTGAAGGGGACTGCAGGAAACCTGGAGAGGAACTTTTTTTTATCAGAGCTTGTTGTAACAGGACAAGGGGCAATGGTTTTAAACTAGAGTAGGGTAGATTTAGAAGATCTTTACTATAAGGTTAGTGAAACACTAGAACAGGTTACCCAGGGAAGTTGTGGACACCTCATCCCTGGAAATCACAGAATCACATAATTAATGAGGTTGGAAAAGACCTTTGAGATCATCGAGTCCAACCTATTACCCAACACCTTCTAATCAACTAAACCATGGCACCAAGCACCACATCCGGTCTCTTTTTAAACCTCCAGGGATGGTGACTCCACCATCTCCCCGGGCAGCCCATTCCAATGCCAATCACTCTTTCTTTGAAGAACTTCCTCCCATCCAACCTAAACTTGCCCTGGTGAAGCTTGAGGCTGTGTCCTCTTGTTCTGTCACTGAGTGCCTGGTAGAAGAGATCGACACGCACCTGTTTATGACCTGCTTTCAGGTAGCTGTAGAGAGCAATAAGGGCCTTCTCACTGACTGGTAATAGAAAGGCTTAGAATCATAGAATCACAGAATGGAAGGGACCTCCAGAGATCATTGAGTCAAATCCCCCCAAAAAAAGCAGGATCACCCAGGGCGGTCTGCACAGCAACACATCCATGTGGGTTCTAAAAGTCTCCGGAGAAGGAGACTCCACAACCTCTCTGGGCAAGCTGCTCCAGGGCTCCAGCACCCTCACTGCAAAGAACTTTCTCCTCATGTTGATGTGAAACCTTCTATATTCCAGTTTGCATCCATTGTTCCTTGTGTCTTATTACTGCACACCACTAAAAAGAGGTTGGCCCCATCCACTTGGCACCTACCGCTCAGATATTGATAGACAGATTCCTTCTCAGCCTTCTCCAGACTAAGCAGCCCCAGGTCTCTCAGTCTCTCTTCATAGGGAAGATGCTCAAGACCCCTAATCATCCTTGTAGCTCTCCATTGGATTCTCTCCAGAAGGCTCATGTCTCTCTTGAACCGGGGAGCCCCACACTGGACACAGTACTGCAGGTGTGGTCTCAGCAGGGCAAAGCAGAGGTGGAGAAGAACCTCCCTAGACCTGTTGACTACACTTTTCCTGATACACCCCAGGATGTCATTGGCCCTCTTGGCCACAAGTGCACATTGCTGCCCCGTGAACTTGCTGAAAGACCTCATGCTTTATATATATCTATATATCTATATCTATATATAATTTGTATTTTTTATTTTAAAATATTTTTATTTTGTAGTTTTCCTCTTTATTTCCTCATTTTTTCCTCTTAGACAGGTGTGACTTTTTCTTCTTCAGTCAACATAGCGAGCCAGTGAAGATGTCTGATTAATACTGAAGCAGAAATGACAAAGGGTTGGTCATGAAAAGGGTGGTTTCAATGTGAACACTACAGTCAAGTTTTCGATTCTATATTTTTTCCCTCTTTTTCTTCTTCCCTCTCCCCTATCTCTCTCCTTTCCTCTCCATCTCATATTTCCCCCATCCTCCTCCTTTTATTTCCATCTCCTTCCTTTTCTCTCCATCTCTCTCCTTCCAGCACCACCTCCCCTTTTCCACCATATCTGCTCCTTTCCCACCCCACACTGCATTTTTTTTCCCCCTTTTTTCCTCCAAACCCAGAGCACCTGGGTTCTGTTGGAGTCTCCTCCCACCCCAGGTGTGACCACTTTGCCCTTCCTGCCCACTGCCCTTTATAATGGGCCCCAGGAAAGACAGAAGCCCTAAGCTTGCCCAATTGGGCAGAGGGATCCTCCTCCTGTCATCACTGGTGAGTTCCCATAGTGCATACTGGGTGAATGGGAGTGGGATCTAAAGGCTGGGGGGCCTGGTGGCCCCCCGGTTAGGTAGGAATATACTTGATGGTCCCTTGCCTCAGGCTCTATTATAGGTGCAAAAATGGTGATGGTAAAGCAGGAACTGTTTAGGTGGGTTGAAGCGTGGTGGGGCATGAAGCAGGGGCTGCTCTGGGGAGAGGAGTTCAGATCCTCAGTGTTTCCAGAGGTTGGACTCCCACCGCATCCCTAAGCTACCTGTTTGTAAGGGGCTGAAAATACACATGTGTGCCATGATGTTGTTGGGATAATTGTTTGGTATGCAGGAGTTTGGCACTTGCCCCCCTGAGGTCAAGTAGGGGGCTTTGAGCTCAGGAGACCTTCTGGTGGGACTTAGGACTCTGGGAACCCCTGTCTTCCCTTTCCAGGCATTAACTGTTGTCCTTGCAGCTGATGAACACACTGAACCAGCTATTCCAATTGTAGTAGAGGGGTTTGTCTAAGTTATGTGACAGGAATTTAAAAACCAAAACCATTTACCCCTTCAAGTTCTGATGCCTTCCAAACTGCCATCAACATAACAACTAATGATGGATGCATGTGCTGTAGCTTGTGGTCCTCCAAGGCTTAACCCAACTGACTCTTAAGGAACTGTGACAGTCTTTCGTATAAATCCCTCCAAGATCAGAGATTTCTTCTCTGCTATAACTGCCTATCACATCAGCTTTACTACCAAGCATGGGCACTAAGGGCTTGCTCCTGCTCTAAGACACATTGTTAAGGATTGCCCTCTCTTGAACAAAGCAACCCTTTTGCTTTGCACCCAGGTACACACAGGAAGTAGCTTCAAAGGGTACAAGGTGGTTCATAAGCACACAGCAAGGAGCTACACTATCCCCTCGTGCCATGTGCCAAATTTCTCAGACAACTTGTACTGTAGCCACAGAAGGCAATTTCTCCTCAGAGTTACTGCCTCAGACACTTTAACCTGATTCTTCCCCTCTACTCCAAGCCCTGAAGCTTCTACTTGGAATTCCTGAAGTTACCACTGCTTGAGTTGGAGAATTTGTCAGAGCCATATGATGGTTTGAGAGCTGTGTTGGAAACTAATATTGTGCTATAATAAACACAGGGGATAATGCAAAGCACAGACACCATGGAGGGGGAAATGGGGAAGACGTCTTCTGAGGCTGTGTGGCTATTGGATGTTTAGTTTGAAAGAACACACAGGTCAGAATGAGACTTCTGGTGGTGTCTCCCTTAAAAATTAATCACTGGTTCACAGTGGTCAGTGAATTTCAACTTCTAAATAAATCTCAAAGCCTCCAGGTCCTCATTTTAAAATGGGGACTTATGGCTTGAAAACAGCTAACGGAACAAATCTCAAAGTTTGAGCTCGTTCCTGACTGAGAGATCAATTTCACAGTAATGACACAACACAGCCATGAGTGCACAAGCATCAGACTTCCTGTATTTTATAATACTTTGCGCTTCCACACCACCTTCTGCCTGGTGAATAGAAAACGTGCTAATGAACATCAGCCATGGTTTCTCAAAGTGCAGACTACGAACAACCCCACAGGAACAGGGAGTTTACACAACCTCCCACGTCTCAGTCACGCAGGCATCAGCTCAGGGAGGAAATACACCCAGAAACAACAAGCTCAATGCTCTGCACCCTGAAATCTGGAATGAATTTGGGGGGGAAAAAAAAAAAATTAGCTTCCTCTCTGAATCTGATGTCTTCAAGTATGGAGCCATGTGCCCCGTTTTGTCTACTGACTCATTGCAGTGTAACTGTGGCTAGCTCCAGCAATGCTTAAAAGCAGGCTGGATGAGGCTTTGAGTAACCTGGCCTGGTGGGAGGTGTCCCTGTTCATGGCAGGGGGGTTGGAACTAGATCATCTTTAAGGTCCCTTCCAACTCAAACCATTCTATGATTCTTTCATTTGGGGTGCCCAAACACTGGATCAGGGTGCTGAGAGAGCTTGTGGAATCTCTTCAGGAGACATTCCAAAACCACTTTGACGCTTTCCTTGTAATCTTTTATGGATGACCCTGCTTTAGGAGAGGGTTTGGACTAGATGATGTCTAGAGGTCCCTTCCAGTCTCCACCAGTCTGTGATTCTGTGACTCCTTCCTCAGCTCAGACCACTTAAAGCTGCTGGTTCCAGAAACATTTAGTGTTATAGTCCACACTACAGAGGAAAAGTGACAAAATTCAAACGCAAGCATTCATAAGATGGTCAAACTTTGGATGTGAAGGCTTTGCAGTGCTCAGGTTCTTGCTAAGGTCATGGTGCAGCTCTGCTCATCTTGGAATTCAACTCACGAGTTGTCCAAGATGATTTAGGTAGACTAATTTTTTCTTCCTTTTCCATTTTCATGCGAATGTATCACATCCTAAAGCTGGCTGCAACCGAATGATTACGAAACCTATGTTCTGGAAACGGTGGAATGAAAAATCTGTGAAAATGATCCTAAAACTTCCTCCCCCCTCCTCCTTGGAAAATGAGCCAGGAATTTGCATTTTCTTCTCCTGTCGGAAGGTGGCAGTGGCAGGTCCCAGATCTCACAGTGCAGCCACAGTAGGATGTCCTGGTATTGTGTTGGTGTATCAGGACCACAGACCCCTTCTATGAAGGAACCTGACGCAGAAAGATTTTCATCTGAAGCCTGGAGATGACGAAGAGCTGTGACATCTCGGCATGCTCTTCACTACATCCCAAGCATGGAGACACCAGAACCTTCCTGGTCTCCTGTTCCAGGTTTTGAATACATCAAAGAGGAGTCCAGCTCTGCATTCTCTTGACACTTTTTTTATGTCAGACTGTTAGAGCCCCTGTGAACTCCCTCTTCTAAGCCTGTTTTCTAGGATGATCAAACTCAGATCTCAGAATTCTTCCAAATCCCTGGCCAAACTGTATGACTTCTTGGCATCACAAAGGTTTGGTGAGATAGTTCATCATGGACTGCTACAGTGGTGGGGTACAAGGTGTTTGGGAAGGGCAGCCCAGGTAGGTGAAGAAGTGGAGTTGCTTTTCATGTGAGATAGCAGCTGAAGTCAATGGAGCTCTGCCTAGGGATGGGTGAGGAGTCGGCTGAGAGGTGATGGGTCAGGATGATCAGGCAATCAGGATAGGTGATGTTGCAGTTGGTCTTCTGATACTAGGCACCTGATTAAGAAGGTTGCCTTCAGATAACTGGAATAAGCCTCCCGTTTGAAATCCCTCGTTGTCATGGTGGGCTTTCAGCACCCCAAGATTGGCTGGAGGAGCAATATAGTATGGCAGTAGCAACTCGCAAGGTTTCTGGAGTGCAAGGATGACCTTGAACATTGTGTTCAGTTATGGACCCTTCACTACAAGAAGGACATTGAGGTGCTGCAGCATGTCTAGAGAAAGGTAACAAGGCTTGTGAAGGGCCTGGAGCACAGGGCTTACGAGGACTGTCTGAGGAAGCTGAGGTTTTTCAGTCTGGAGTAAAGGATGCTGAGGGAAGACCTCATTGCTCTGTACAACTACCTGAATGGAGGTTGGAGTGTGGATGGGGCAGCCTCTTCTTGGTGTCAAGTGATGCAACTAGAGGAAATGGTTTCAAGTTGTGCCAAGGGAGGTTCAGGCTAGATATTTCTTCACAGAAAGTCTGCCCGGCTGTTCCGGTACGGGGTGACACATACCCTAGAATTGGTCCAACCTCTGGGCTCTCTCCTCCCCCTACCGTCCAAGGTCCGGCAGGAGTTGAAGGGGTGGGGGCATCCCCCCGCCCGGAGCCAGGGATGCCCTGGGCAGCACATTGGCCAGCTGTGCCTGTCAATCAGTCTCATGCTCCCGAGGGTATTTAAGGGGGGACACAACGACCATTAGTTGCTCTTCCTCACTCTCCTCGCTCACCGTAATCTCCTGCCGTGGCTGCTGAGGAGCCCAGCCACGTGCACGGCAGCAGGCAGCTCTCCTAAGCGGCAAGGCTGGCCCCTCTCTCTCTCTCTGTGCCCCTCTATTATTCCTTTCCCTTTTCTCTAATTTTGGCTGAGTTGGTTTCCCTTCTTCCCCCTCCCCTTCGGTTCGGGAAGGAGCGTGTTTCACCCCTCCCCCCTCGTGCCTCGCGGGCAGTTTGTAGGCGCGTCGGGAGCTACCTTGCTTGTAACCCCTCTGTTTTCCCAAGTTCTAAATGTTAAATTGTTGCACCTGACATTTGAGCAACGCGTTCGTCTATTTCTGCCGACCGAAACCTAAAAGAACCGGCGAGAAGGGCACTAGGACCCCTCGCCCCACGGGACCTCGCATTTAATTAGCCCAGTCCCGTGACACCGGCGCAGTGGTGGAATCACTGTCCCTGGAGGTGTTCAAGCAGCATGTGGACCTGGCACTTAGGGACATGGTTTAGTGCTGCCCCTTCAGTGCTGGGTCGAAGGCTGGACTGGATGATCATAGAACCAGTCAGGGTTGGAAGGGATCACAAGGATCATCTATTTCCAACCCCCCTGCCATGGGCAGGGACACCCTACCCTAGATCAGGCTGCCCACAGCCTCATCCAGCCTGGCTTTAAAAACCCCCCAGGGATGTGGCCCCAACCACCCCCCGGGGCAACTCATTCCAGGACCTCACCAGTCTCACGCTCAAGAACTTCCTCCTCACATCCAATCTGAATCTCCCCACCTCCAGCTTTGCTCCATTCTCCCTAGTCCTGTCACTACCTGATGGCCTAAAAAGTCCCTCTCCAGCTTTATTGTAGGCCCCCTTCAGATACTGGAAGGCCACAATAAGGTCACCTTGGAGCTTCCTCTTCACATCGAACAGCCCCAGCTCTTTAAGTCTGTCTTCATAGCAGAGGTGCTGCAGCCCTTTGATCATCCTCGTGGCCCTTCTCTGGGCCCCTCTTGTAATAGGGGCTCCAGAACTGGATGCAGTAGTCCAGGTGGGGTTTCAGCAGAGTGGAATAGAGGGGGAGAATCACCTCCCTTGACCTGCTGGCCACACTTCCCCTGATGCAGCCCAGGATCTAGTTGGCTTTCTGGGCTGCAGTGCACACTGCCAATTCATGTTGAGCTTCTTGTCCACCAGCACCCCTAAGTCCCTCTCTGCAGGGCTGCTCTCCAGCCAGTCACTGCCCAGCCAGGATTTGTACTTGATCTTTGAAGTCTCTTCTGACCAGATGTTTTCTGTGATTCTGTGTCAGGGAGTTTCCATCTTTAATGATACTCAAATGGACGTATCTCTTTTGCCCCTGCTGTTGTGACTTTACTTTGATCAGAAGGGCTGGACTAGAACATCTCCAGAGGTCCTGAGCTCAGTCATTTCAAGGTTTGTGTGATTTATGCTGGTAGTACAGACAGGTGGATTTGTGCCCTTCTGCTTTTTGACAAGTTCCCATGAATTAATCTTGTCTCCTGTGGACCTTCCTTTGCCTGTTTGCCGGGACTGTCATGGCCTCATATTACACAAGGGGATGTTTAGATTGGATTTTAGGGCCAATTTCACTAATGAATGACTGGTCAGGTTTTGGAACAGACTGACCAGGGAGGTGGTGGAGCCACTATCCTCAGAGGTGTTAAAAATGCGTAGACATGGTACTTCAGGACATGGTTTAATGGCCCTGGTGATGTTAAGCTGACTGTTGGACTTGATCTTAGAGGCCTTTTCAAACCAAAACAGTTCTACGATTCTATAAGGCAGGCTGAGCTGCTCATCTGGCTGGGAAACATCACCACAGGGCTGCTTTACTCACCTCAGTGCTCTAGGAGCCAGGAGACTTTTGGGCAGAAGCATCTTCTTGAAAGCTTCAAGCATTTGGAGGCCAAACCTGGGATATTTCTTGCAGCAGATGAAAGACACTGCCTTCTGCCACCTGTGTAGTGGAGATGCCTTCAAGACACTTAGTTTTTCTGCTGGTTTGGGCAGACAACCTGAGACTGAACCAATCCTTGGTAAAAGCCATGTGCATCTTTCCAGCTTCAATGCTAAGCACTACAGCATTAGAGAGAGATGAAAGGGGCCTGGAGGCAAAGCTTCTTCCCTTCAGTCAGGTCATTTACTGTTTTACATGTGTTGTCCTTGTTCTTCTCTTGTGGGTCAATGAGAAGTGACTCAGATAGGAAAGTATCTCTTGTTCATTGGATTACAACTAGAAGGGATGTAGCGGATAATTAAAGCAGGTGACAGCTAAAGCTGAGCAAGTGATTTATGTTCCTACATTGTTAGCAATGCCCTGGAAAGCTGGATGGAGAAAATAGTCTTGAAAGGAATCATTACTGCCTCAGACAGTCAGGGCTGATGGGGAGGGGAAAGATTCTGCCTTGAAAGCAATAAGAAAAGAAAAATAATAAAGGAAACAAAAAAAAAAAAGTTTGATAAGGAAGGAAGACAAATTCCCAGTGGTTATAAATATATGATCAAGCCTTTCTATGCATATCATGAACAGAAAAGGAGAACACACTTCAGTATTTATTAACTCCAGTAAGATTCCCCCATAGGACCATAGCAGCTACTGAAACAAAGAGAGGAAATAGTCTGAAATTGTGCCAGGGGAGGTTTAGGTTGGATATTAGGAAAAATGTCTTTCCTGAAAGGGTTTTCAGGCACTGGAACAGGCTGCCGAGAGAGGTGGTGGAGTCACCATCCCCGGAGATGTTCAAGAAACATGGGGACATGGCACTTTGGGACATGGTTTAGTAGTCTTAGGTTCACATTGGACTCAATGATCTTAGAGGTCTTTTCCAACATTAATGAGCCTGTAAGTCTGTCACCTCTGTATCCACTTCTAGAATCACAGAATTATTGCATTTGGAAAAGACTTTGTGACGGGATAAGACTTAATTAGGCTCGATATCCCGTGGAACGAGGGGGTCCTAGTGTCCCCCTCGAGGTTCTGTTGGGTTCTGGTCGGCAGAAATAAACGCACGTGTTGCTCAAACGCCAGGTGCAACACTTTAACAATCAGAACTAAGGAAACAGAGAGGTTACACACAAATATATCCCGACCACGCCTAAAAAGTACCGTGGGAAGCGAGGGGGGAAAACACGCTCCTTCCCAGACCTGAGGGTGGGGGAAGAAGGGAAAACCGACTTAGCCCAAAATAGGGAAATAGGGAGAGAGATAAAGAGAGGGATTAGCCTTGCCGCTTTGGGAGAGCTGCTGTGCTTCGCTGCCGGCTGCCTGTTGCTGTGCACGTGGCTGGGCTCTTCACAGCCACTGCGGGAGACAACGGTGAACGAGGAGAGTGAGGAAGAGTAGAAAGAGCACTAACGGTCGCTGTGCCCCCCTGTAAATACCCTAGGGGGCGTGTGAAACTGACCAACAGGCACTCAGCATTCTCCAGCTGGCCAATTGATTCAAAAAGCTCCACACATGTGTGCCGCCCGAGGTATCCCTGTCTCCCAGGGCCACATGGGGTGCCCCCGCTTCTCAACCCCTACTGGACCTTGGATGGTAGAGGGAGGAGAGAGCCCAGGGATTGGACCAATTCTAGGGTGTTTGTCACCCCATACCGGGACATTCCACCTCGTTGCCTTTGGGCAGTTTCAAGCATCAAAGCTAGGGTATTCACACCCTAATACAGAGGCTTTGATACAGGACCCTAACTAAAACAAGGTCTGAGTTCGATCAGGTGTGTCCCTCGTTGGTCATTCTCTCTCTGGATGTCCTCGGCGTTGAGTCTCCTCGATGATGGCCAGTGTGATCCCTCGACGACCGGTCCGGTCTGTGGCGATTCAGGCTTCATCCGGTGTCCAGGTCCTGGTCCAGCTTGTACCTGTACAAAGGAAGCTGGCCTCAGTGTGCAGTGACTGGGCAGCTGGTATGTGCATCCTGCTGAGCTGCCTCCGTTCCAGATTTGTCATCACCTTNTCTCTCTGGATGTCCTCGGCGTTGAGTCTCCTCGATGATGGCCAGTGTGATCCCTCGACGACCGGTCCGGTCTGTGGCGATTCAGGCTTCATCCGGTGTCCAGGTCCTGGTCCAGCTTGTACCTGTACAAAGGAAGCTGGCCTCAGTGTGCAGTGACTGGGCAGCTGGTATGTGCATCCTGCTGAGCTGCCTCCGTTCCAGATTTGTCATCACCTTGGGATGTCTTGTCTGGCTGCAGCAGGCAGGAGATACTGGTCCGTGCAGGTCAGGCTATATCTGGGGAGAGCTGGAGCAATACACAAGCATTAATACAAGCGTTGCTTGCCCCCTTTGCCTCCCCCTTGTCCCCACCCCGTAGAGTCCAAAAGGCCTTAGGGTACTATTGGGGAGATGCCACCCTTACCAGCCAGGACATCAACTCTTAGGATGTTTCCTGGTTATAGGCTCAAGGCAGGCTTCCCATTGGTGTAATGCTTACCACCTGGGAGCCCTAGCTTCGCTTTGGCCAGGTGACAAACACTAGGGGTACCTGCGATACCACCAACCTAATTGTCTGGTGGGATGGCAGGTTTCCCAATCCTTTGCCTGCTGCACATTTAATGCACTATTCTATGCCCCAGTATCAATTAGAATGTATATGTGGGAATTATAGGCAAGGGGGGGTGTGTGTGTGTGTTTACCAGACCACTAGGACATGTATGAAGCGATATGAGTGGTCTGGAACTAACATGGCCTTGCCTAGTGTTGTGGATAATCCCCAGACACCCTATCATAGGGAATGAAAGGATTATCCACGGCAGCAGGTGGATCTGCTGCTGGAGAGCCCTCACTACCCCCAGCACTGCTACTACTGTCTCCCGTTTGCCACCCCCCACGCCCTTTCCAAGCCCTGAGCACTAGGGATTTTATTAGTCCCATTTTCATGCACACTAATAAGTGCTTTGGCACGCCCAATGCAATAGCTTCTTGGAACCAATTCTTGCGGGGTGAAGCTCACTTTGGCCTTCTGTTCCTCTCCTGGTTCCTCCCAGAGTGGCACCTGGATTGCTGTGGGCTGCTTGGTGGGCTGCTCCGTGGGCTGTGGCGTGGACTCTTGGGTGGACTTGCTTGCAGCGGCATCTTCTCTGTGTGGCACGCTTCTCATTTCTTGGAGGAGCTGGCGTCGGGGGTGTCAGCGAAATGTTTCCCCTTTGGAGGTCTCTGGTTTCCAAATCCAGTCCTCTGTCCGAAGCTGGACAGCGTCCTTTTCAGCTTCTCTGTGTCTGTCATATCAGAGTCACTGAAGGCTGGCAGGGGCTTCGCTATTTTTGGGCTTGCGGTGGCCCTTCAGTCACGGCCACAGTCAGTGATCTCTTGTCGGATCACTGGGTGGATCCCCTCTACTTGGATCCCCCTGTCTTCCCCGTCTGTAGTGGCGTCTGAATTGCCACAGACGCCTAGAGGCTTTGTCGTCTCCGGACGGACGTTTCTTCCTCTGTCAGCAGGGGGCACAATCGCGTTCGATTCAGCAGGGTCTGTGCCTTTATTTCTTTTGCCATCAGCAGGGGGCGCAGGCGTGCCCGATTCGGCAGGGTTAGTGCCTCGTGGCGGAGAGGGCACAATCCGGACCCACGTGGGCTGGTCCGGCCTGGCAGGCGTGTTTGCCTGCAGAGCTGGCAGTGAGGGTGCAGGCAGCTTGTTAGGCAGGCTTTGCAGGCAGGTGCCTTGTTCGGCGGGCGGCGTTAGAATGGGGTTAGACTCAGTGAAACACGCAGGAAGCCTATCGGCCAGTGGCTGACCATGCAGCTGCTGGGGTGAGACTCAGGAGACACCCGCGCTCCCGGCCCCACCCGGCCCCGGCTCGGTCGCATCTCCCGAAAAAGCCGCAAGCAGCGAGGACGCCTGGGCGCCCAGGGGATGTCCGCCGGGCTCGGCAAAGCCCACAACTGGCGTGCCACACGCGAACGGAAAAGCCATGAAGGCGGAAGCGGGGGACGCGTCACCCACGCTGGTAGATGGGTCTCCGGCGGGCGTGGGGAAATCCCCGGGGTCAGCAGCAGATGAACCTTCTGGAAAAACCGCTAGTGGGCCGGTAGGGCTCGTTAGCGCCGTATTGCGCATGCACGAGAAAGCCGCAACGGGGAAGAGGAAAGACCCCGGAAAAGGTGGCTGGGGAACTGCCTGTGCACGCAAGTTCCTTTTCACTCCACGAAGCCGCTAAAATTTCCGATTCTGCCCGTGCTATCTCTCGCTGTAGGCAGTAGATTTTCTCCCTATTCCTAAAAAATTCCGGGAGCCCCCGTATTGCGCAAGTGGTGAGAATCGTGACTAATTTGCGGGGGTGGCTTACTGGAATCTGGGCAACCTTAGCTGGGTGGCCGGCGTGCCTCTCTGCCCATATTATGTCTGATAGGGTGAGACTGTGTCCCAGTTCATATCTGCACAATGGAAACCTCTGCTTGCTGCGCTATTTATGTGACGGGATAAGGCTTAATTAGGCTTGATATCCCGTGGAACGAGGGGGTCCTAGTGTCCCCCTCGAGGTTCTGTTGGGTTCTGGTCAGCAGAAATAAACGCACGTGTTGCTCAAACGCCAGGTGCAACACTTTAACAATCAGAACTAAGGAAACAGAGAGGTTACATACAAATATATCCTGACCATGCCTACAAAAATACCGCGGGAAGCAAGGGGGGAAAACACGCTCCTTCCCGGACCTGAGGGTGGAGGAAGAAGGGAAAACCGACTTAGCCCAAAATAGGGAGAGAGATAAAGAGAGGGATTAGCCTTGCCGCTTTGGGAGAGCTGCTGTGCTTCGCTGCCGGCTGCCTGTTGCTGTGCACGTGGCTGGGCTCTTCACAGCCACTGCGGGAGACGACGGTGAACAACGAGCAGAGTGAGGAAGAGTAGAAGAAAGAGCACTAACTTTCGCTGTGCCCCCCTGTAAATACCCTAGGGGGCGTGTGAAACTGACCAACAGGCGCTCAGCATTCTCCAGCTGGCCAATTGATTCAAAAAACTCCACACATGTGTGCCGCCCGAGGTATCCCTGTCTCCCAGGGCCCCGTGGGGTGCCCCCGCTTCTCAACCCCTACTGGACCTTGGATGGTAGAGGGAGGAGAGAGCCCAGGGATTGGACCTATTCTAGGGTGTTTGTCACCCCATACCGGGACAGACTTGTAAGACCACTGAGTCCAACCATCAACCTAAGACCACCATGGCCATTAAAGCCTGTTCCGAAGTGCCGTGTCCAGACATTTCTTGAGCACCTCCAGAGATGGTGATTCTGCCACCTCCCTGGGCAGCCTGTTCCAATGCCTGACCACTCTTTCAGGGAAGAAATGCTTCCTAATATCCAATCTAAACCTTGCCTGGCACAATTTCAGGCCATTTCTTCTCATTCTCTCACCTGATACTAAGGAGAAGAGCCCAGACCCACACTTCACTACAAACTTTCACAGAGTTGTAGAGAGCTAGAAGGTCTCTGCTCAACCTCCTCTTCTCCAGACTAAACAAGTCCAGTTTCCTCAGCTGCTCCTCATAAGAGCTGCTCTCCAGACCCTTCAGCAGTTTTTTTTTTTTTTGCCACTGGCTAGGAAAGTAATAAGTATGAAGGTTCCACACAGAAAGAGTTAAGCACCACACAGAGGTTAGTCCAAATAATAATCTGGAGATAAGAGGGACCTGCAGGGAATTTAAAGAGGAAAAAGAAAACAGGTTGGAAAAATAAGGCAGGTGAATCATTATATATAGAGCAGAGAACTCATACAAATAAATCATCTTGTTCCTGACCTTGCTGTCCTGGTGAGTATACAAACCATCACCAATTCTCAGGCAGAGCACACAACACATGCAGGAGAAAGAAATAGCTACAGTGAGGTCTGGTGGGAATATGGGAAGAGCAGCAGAGTTAAGGAAACCCTTTGTAGTCACAATCTGGACTGATCTATATTGTTCCAGGCCCTGCACTAAACCTAGCAACCCTTATCCTGGTCCAGTACTAAGGTGGAAAGCAGTGTGAAAAGAGCTGGCAAGCTTTCTGCAGCTCCAGTTTATAGCAGACTGACCTGCTACCACCTGCAAGAGCCACGACTCTCTGCTCGGCAGGATGCTTTGAGGCAGCACATTGCCTTTCTCCAAGAGCACCTTCCAACATCTCCATTCCAGGAATCACTCAACCTTTTGAGAGTAGATAGGCTTGAGAGAGGCTGAAGTGTTTTGTAAAGCTGTGCCAATATAATGATTTAAAGCCAGGCAGAGACATGCTGGATTTTGGCCATACATTGTAGGGAACTGTAGTAAAATCAATTAGTAGGAATAAGGCTGCTGTGACTAATGAGCTAATGAGTGATGCCTGAGTGGAAACAACTCGAAGAGAGCTGCAGGGTTGGATTCCTGATGCATTATTCACGGGGATAGGCCAAATTCAGGCTGGGCATTGTTTATTTCTTCCTTTGCTTTTCCAGGTTTCCCCTTAATTTTTAAGGGTGCTCCTTATAAGTGAAGGGAAGAGAGGTGACAATGTGTGTTGAATTCCTCTCTTCTAGGTGCAAAGCAGCTCTGCAGAACTGCTGTTTCTATCACAGATAGATAGGGGACATGATGCATCAGAGTTGAAGTTCATGGCAATTTAATACCTTGTCATAGCAGCAGCCTTCAACATCTACCTTTGGATTTTGTTATAGCTTTTCCTCTTACGTAGGTCTGCTCTGGAAAGCTGTGGGGTTTCTCTAGGAGATATCTAAGCAGCAGATAAGAATCACAAAAATGAAGAGTTTAGAATGATCAAGTCAGGAAGGGCTACATCTTAGGACTTCCCAGCTGGACCTCCTAAGCCTGGTAGTTAAGCAGTTTGAACCCATCCATTGGGAGGATACAGGATTTTGAGATTATTTCCAGCCCAGATGCAATTACTGCAAGACTGCTCATGTCAGATGAAGATGCCTCCACCCAGAGACTATCTCAGCTGGAGAGGTAGGACTGGAAAGGTGTTTGGGACAGGTTTCTGAAACTGAAAGTAAACATCTGGCTGTGTACATTTGTGATAAACTCCTCTGAAATACAGAGAGTTCTTGTACTGGTTTGCCTTTGAACACCTCCGGTAGAAATTGATGCTTTTCTTTTCCTGATCAATCCTGGAGGACCTTAGGGCGGATTCATAGAACATGTGTCATCTTCTTTTTCCTCTCTGTAGTTAATGGAAAATCCCCAACACAAGAGGATGGGATTGTCCACGAAAGAATAAAAAGAGCTTGGCAAAGCAGCAGGACAGGTGAAGGGTTGGCCTGCTGGAAAGCAGCTTTATATAGAAGGGCCTGGGAATGCTGGTAGACAACAAGTTTACCATGAGCCAGAAATGTGCCCTCAAGGCCAAAAAGGCCAATGGTCTACTGGGGTGCATGAAGAGTGTAGCCAGCAGATCAAGGAAGGTTCTCCTCTGCCTCTGTTCTGCCCCAGTGAGGCCACAGCTGCAGTCCTGTGTTCTGTTCTGGACTCCCCCGTTCAAGAGAGACAGAGAACTACTGGAGAAAGTCCAATGGAAGCTGCAAAGCTGCTGAGGGGCCTGGAACATCTATGTGAGGGGGAAAGGCTGAGAGACCTGAGGCTGTTTAGGCTGAAGATGAGCAGCCTAAGAGGGGATCTGCTCAATGATCAGCAAGAGCTGAAGAGTAGCAGGCAAGAGGATGGGGAAGGCTCTTTTCACTGGTGCCCAGAGATAAAACAAGTGTCAATGGGCACAATCTAGTGCCCAAGAAGTTCCACCAAAATATAAGGAAAAAAATCTTAAATATGAGGGTGCTGGATCTTTGGAGCAGGATGCCCAGAGAAATTATTGAGTCATCTTCTCTGGAGAGATTCCAAACCTGCCTGGATATGATCCTGGATAACCTGCTGTAGGTGACCTTGCTTTATCAGGAATATTCAACTAGTGGTGGTGGTCGGGGCCTGGCTGGGGTGGTCAGTAGATGATCTCCAGGAGTCCCTTCCAAATCTCACCATGCTGGGATTCTGTGAAAACACTCATTGGATATTCCTATTAGTTCTTATTATCTTTGGTGACTTGCCAACAGCACGAGGCAATTGCACAGGGTGTGAAGAGAGAGGAAACATTTCAGGCCATGCTTAAAGTCTCAGATAAGATCAACTGAAACCATAAACAAGTGAGGTATGTTGTCACCCCCCAAGAAATTAACCCTCCATACTAGAAGGAGGCCACAGGATTTAAGCAGGATGTTGACATACACTCCTCCATCCTGAGTCTTATAATGTCAAGAAGCTCACATTTCAGATGTGCATCTGAAACCAGTCATATAGGACACATAGTTGGAGGCCACTTGATACCAGAAACCAGAAGTCACACCCCTTTCCACCTTAAGTTTGTTGGGTTTTTTCCTTCCTAAGAACAAAGCAAACATGATCAGCACAATCTTAATAGGCTTATAAAATCCTCCACTGAACATGAGGAAGGCTTATAAAATCCTCCACTGAACATGAGGAATGCCAAACCACAACTATAACAAAATGCCTTTCCCTAGATAATTTTGGGCTAGAAAAATGTTAAACTTTCATAGTCAGCACAATGACTGCATTATGGAGTCGACCATGAAAACAATGCCTTTCAGATCACAGAATTAATCAGCTTGGAAAAAACCTTCAAGATCATAGAGTCCAACCCATCACCTAACATCTTCTAGTTAGCTAAACCACGGCACTTTCTAAACACCTCCCAGGATGGTGACTTCACCACCTCCCTGGGCAGCCTATTCCAATGTCCAGTCCTGAGGGTTCCTGAGGGTATAGGTCTCCAGAGCTCCCATCCAACCCTTAACATCCTTTGATTGCCCAGAAGCGATGTTTGTAATTGAAGCAGAACTTGCTAAAATGATGAGACCCTCACTGGAGCTTTATATTTGGGGAGATGATGGTTGGGTTGTTTATTTGGGAATATCAAAATACCTTTTAACACCAACCTTGAATTAAGTTCCTTTGATGATGTGGCAGATAGAAAAGGTGGTGGAAGTATCTCTAAGAGCATCTTTGCTTCAGCTTTCCTTTCCATGGTTTCCTTACTGAAAGTGAGTGTTGGATGGGCAGCTGGCATAACCACCGAGAGACTCTTCACAAGTTTTTGGAATTACGTTATGAAACTTTCTTATCACACTTTGTAGGAGGATTTTACCAGCAGCGACTTGGCCTAAGGTACAGGAAAAGCAAGCAAATGCCTGTGCACTGTTTGGGAATGGGAAAGCCAAAGTGTTTGGCAAGCAAACAAGTCATGGGCTTGCCACCAGGCTTGGAGAGGGTTGGCTTAGAGCAGAAGGGCTTCTTCATGCACTGTCCTCACTGAACAACTTGAGATAGTGGCCTTGAGAGACTATTTTGAGAGACTATTATCTTCACAGTGCTCCCAACAGCTCAGTTTGTGGAGGACAGGAAGAGGGCATGGAGACAGCTTACTCCCACCCACAGTCCCATGCAACCCTGCTCATAGCATGGGGAGAGATATTATAGTTCCCAAACTCCAACCATGTTTTCAGTGAGTAAGGGACTGCAAGTCAGGTTTCCTCTTCTCCTCATTGTGGCAGGGATGTGGTTTAGTGGTGATCTAGCAATGCTGGATGGTTGGTTTAATGGTTGGTCTTGATGATCTTAAAGATCACTTCCAACCAAAATGATACTTTGATTCTATAAACTCTTACCCCTGCTGAAAGTAAAAACTCAGAATCTGTTGTGATAGGACAAGGAGTAATGTGAACTAAAACTAAAAGAGGGAAGACTTACACTGGATAGAAGGAATAAATTATTCAGAGTAAGGGTGATGAAACACTGGCCCAGGATGTCCATAGAGGTGGTAGAAGCTCCATTCCTGGAAACATTCAAGGGCAGATTGTTTGTGACTCTGAGCAACCTGCTCTAGTTGAAGATGTTCTTACTTACCACAGGCGTGCTGGACTTGGTGACCTTCAAAGGTGGTTTCCAACCCAACCCATTCTATGATTCTATAAAAGCACATGAGCTTCAAAGCTTTCTTTCCTGTTCACAACTATGGATGGTGGGGTTTTTGTGTTTTTTTTTTTAATTTTTGGTTTTTTTTTCACCAGGATCTCTGGAAACCACCCAGGTGTCTCTAGCCACTACAAAGAAAAAACCACCAAACTGGCAGGTCAAACATAGACATTGGGATTATTTAATACCCCTGAGTTTACAAATTATGCTCAGACACAAAGCACCCACCTTAAGTAATCTCTATTGTCCACCACGCAAGCCTTCATTTTCTTCTCCAAGGAACATGAAAAGAGATGACGATAGGGCAGGAGGTGGGGCCTGCTTTGTAGCTCATTCAATTCATTTATATTTCCCTCAAACTCGTTTTTCTAGTAGAATTAAACCTGAGCTCAGAATTGGTACATGGAAAACCACCGGGAGGTGTACCACTGAAGCCAGAGGTGAAGGACAGTGGGAGCCCAGTGACCAAGCAACAAGGTTCTGTGCAAGATGAAGGTGTTTCTGTCTCTTCTGTTGGTTGCCATCACTTGCATGGAGTTTGGTAAGTTCCTACTCTGATTTACTCAAACCTTTGTGGGAGTTTCTGTGTGATGCAACATGATGGGATGGGGGTGCATCCCGCTCCCTCCAAACTCCATTTCTTCCAACTTTGAGCACTTTTCTGCAAAACAATGCTACTTATGGAATATTTGTCCTGTCAGATGTGAGAACCATCATGGGCCCGTGGAGGTTGTTAGCTCATGCTCTTTATGAAGTGTCAGAAGACGTCACTATATAGTGTCACTTCTTTAATGCAAACTCCAGTTCTCACTTTTTGCCTGTTGTTGCTCAATCTCACTCTATTTTATTTAAGTATTTAACTTTCTATTCTTTAAATGCTTAACCCTGAAAGAAATCTAGGTGGGTTAGTGCAGTGTGTGTGGTGGCTTTCTCCAATTATATGTCTCATTAGAAGCTGTCAGAAGTGGGAAAGTTGGGCTGGGACACAAAGGTCCCAGATACTGCAAGGCTGATTTTTTCCATCTCTATTTAGTTGTGTTTTGCATAAAATCTAAGACAATTTTGTTTTGCTACCTTGGAAAACATACAAGGGTGAGGTGTTTGAGTAATTTTTCCTCATTTTCAGGAGTGCTTGTGTTTGTCACCTTAAATGAGGTGGGATTCACCACCACACAATACTCCTTTCTGTCTCAATTAGACTATCTGCCACCTTGCTGGAGGAGGTAGGCTTGAAGAACATAATCAAGATAAGCAGCCAAGAGCAGCCTGATATAGGGTGTGACCCAGTTGGGATGTGGAGGTAGAGATGAAACTCCATGAGTCCAGGCTGTAGAGGGATGCCATGTAAATCTTACCTCTCTATTTCCATCAGTTGCTTCTCCTCCATCACCAACTCCATAAAGCCAAACATGAAGGTGTGTTTGGGATATAAGTTTTCATTCCCTAGGAAATAAGGAATCTCCTGATTGCAGGCTGTACTGTATGAGTGGTGATGTCACAACCTCTAATGGTGGAAGGTGACTACATAGTGGAAAGGACAACCTGAGGAAACAGCCTCAAGCTGCACCGGGGGAGGTTTAAGTCAGATGTTGGGAAAAACTCTACTGAAAGTGCAACCAAAGACTAGAGAAAGCTGCTGAGGAAAGTGGTTGAATCCCTGGATGTATTTAGACGCCATCTAGATATGGTACTCAAAGATGTGTTGCAGTAGTGGCCCTGGTAGAGTTAGGTAGTGGTTGGACTTGATGATGTTGATAGGAAATGCCAACTCTACCTTGTCTTGGCTTATACCAGATATAGTGTGGCCAGTAGGACTAGGGAAGGGATTGTCCTGTAGTGGACACTGATGAGACCACACCTTGAATAGTGGGTTCAGTTTTAGGCCCCTCACTCCAAGAAGGACATTGAGGTGATAAAGAATGTCCAGAGAAGTGAAACAAAGGTGGTGAAGGGTCTGGAATAGGTCATATGAGGACCAGCTGAAGGTCCTGAGATTGTTCATTCTGCAGAAAAGTAGGCTGAAGAGAGACCTTCTCACTCCTTACAACTCCCTCAAAGGAGGCTGGAGCTGAGTGGATATCACTCTGTCAGAAAAGCAGATGGAAAGTAAGAAGGGAGTTCAAGTAAACCAACTACAAAGTCATTCCTCTGTCATGTGATCCTTTGTGTGTCTGACTGTCTTGCTTGACTTGTTAAAAGGGGTCTGAACCCAGCTCTGCTTTGACTACCAAACTACTGTATTTCTCATCCCCATTGGTAAAATATCTTTTACTATCCCTTTCCTGTTCTCAGTATGAATATTTTGGAAAGATCCCCTCCCCAGAGATACCTATAGGGTCATGGACAGAATCTTATGATCTACACATAAGATCATGTTTTCCCTCCTTGCAGTACACTCCTTGAAATGTTACAGTTGCCATGAGCCCACCACTGCTGATAAGTGCATGAAGGTTCAGGTCTGCAAGAAGAATGAAACCATTTGCAAGACTACCATGTATTCCTTGGAGGAAGGTGAGGACAATTACTTCTTTAACCAGACTTTTTGGCAAGCATCAGTGTTCCTACAGTTAAGATGTCTGCTGTGGGGAGCAGACTTCATATGAGTGAATACTTGGTGAATCCAATCTCATAGTTGAATGCTCCATGTTTATCTTGAGACATGGAGCTGGTGACTTCTGACTTTCCAGGAAATTTGTATGACTTGACCGATGGGTGTAGTTCAAGCAGTGGTTATGAAAGCTGGTTGGAGCAGAGAGGCCTCTAGAATCATAGAAGCATAGAATTGTTTTGGTTAGAAAAGACCATTATGATCATTGAATCCAATCATCATAACCCAGCACTTCCAGGTTGCCACTAAACCATGTCTCTCAGCACCACATCTGCATGGCTTTGAAAGCCCTGTAGGAAAGGAGACTTCACCACTGCACTGGGCAGCCTGTTCATGGGTTTGACAATCCTCTTGGTGAAGAAATTTTCCCTAATGTCTAGCCTAAACCTCATCTGGTGGAACTTGAGACTGCTTCCTTTTTCCTTTTGCTTGTTCCTTGGGAGAAGAGATTAACCCCTACCTAGATCCAACCTCCTTTCAGGAAGTTGTAGAGAGCCAGAAGGTCTCCCTTTGATCTCCTTTTGTCTCCTGCAGCCCCGGTTGCATTAGCTGCTCCTCACAGAATTGGTCTCCAGACCTTTTCCAGTCTTGTTGCTTTTTTCTAAACCTCAATGTTCTTCATGTAGCAAGTGGCCCAAAACTGAACCCAGGATATGAGGTGTGACCTCACCAGTGCCCAGTACAGGGGAACAATCACCCTCTAGCAGGGAAGAGCCAAACTCAGGTTTTTGGTCATCTGGAGGCAAACCAGAAATGCCCTTAAGTTTTCTGGAGCTCTTAGGAATGCAACCTCAGTCTGGCTGGTGACCCTACAGGTGTGTTTGAACTGGTGCTGAGACTTTGGTGGTGAAGGCAGCTCATATTTCACTAGGGATGAGGAAAGTCCTCCCTTCCTCCCACTCCTAATAGTTTCCTCTTTTTTTCTTTGCTGTAGTTTATCCCTTCATGGGAATCTCGACAGTCACTAAGATGTGCTCTTCTGTCTGCCTCCCATCGGATGTGGACGGGATTGGCATGACACGCCCTGTCTCCTGCTGCTACTCTGACCTGTGTAACGTTGAAGTTGATGGTGCAGCTAGTCTGAGGAGCAGCTTTGTGCCAGCTGGGCTGCTAGCAAGTTCCATTTGTGCCTTCTTCTGGACAAGACTCTGAGGAGCTGATGGAGGAGAACTTTCATGATGAAGAACCCAAAGAAGAAGAGAATAATCCTCTATTAGTCCAACTTTATGTCTGGATGCCTCATGAAAAACCATCAACAGCTCCTAGAAATTGTATTTTTAGTTGCTGTCTTATTTCCATGACCAAGAGAGGAACAAAACTTAGGAAGTCCCAACATGAATTTTAGAACTGACTTTTTGACAACTCCCTCAAACCTCACTACAGAGTTTCTTTACTGTGCTGGTCTGGTTGCTTTGAAGGGTCTGCTGTATGAAGTGTATTATAAGAAGAAGAACCTTGTGTTAAGTGTCTTCCCTACTCCTTAGAGTAATTTTTCCCAGATGTTACCTAGCAAAATAGCTAAATGGGTTGGTCTTCTGTTATGTGGCAGGTCTTCTCTACCCTGTATTTTTCTGATGGTTCTTTGTTCTTTGTCTCCTTTTTGTAAGCAAGAAATTAAGGACACGCACATGCGACCAAAATATGAGGCAGGAGATTCAATATCTCATGCCAGAGATCTGACCCAAGGACATGAAAATCTGTTTTCTGTACTTTTTTTTGAGCAGAATAAAAAGAATATTGTGTAAAGAGCCTGTAGTGATCAGTGAAGTTCTTTAGAGTGCACCTGATCTATGAGTAATTGTTTTATTTTATTTTATTACTTAAAAAAAAAATTATTTTATCTTAGCATCACAGAAAGCACTGGATTGGAAGGGACCCCTAGAGGTCATCTACTCTGCTGCTGTGATGAGGGCACGGGGAGACAATTTGATGCAAATCAATTCCATTTATTACATGCATTTGTTCATCTTATATATGCTTAGATATTCTAAACAAGGCATGATGTTCTACTTCTATTGGTTACTCACATTAACTGAACAGCTAGAACCATACAACGGTTGGCTTAACTAAAATGTGAAATCACACATCTCTATTTGATACAAAATACAGACACTGCTTAACATCTAAGAACACAGAGAAACTGTAAGGTCTTTGTCTTGCTTTGCTTATCAGAGTTTTACAACCCCCAAGGTCAGTTTGCTCCCTGACACCACTAGACACCACATTCCACGTGGCCCACACTTAGAGCCTGTGTGTTGATTCCTGCAAATCCCCACAAGCACATTTAACACCTCCTCATTCTTTCTCCACATTGTCTCCATTTATTGCCAAGGCTTCCTTATCTCTACATCTTGACACAGCACATCTGTTTTATTATGAATCTGTGTATCCACACTACTCCACCCCTCCCCACACGGTAAGTAGGGACATCTTTAACAAGGTCAGGTTGCTGAGAGCCCCATAAGGATTCTGTCATTGTACCCTGTATTTGGAATTCACTCGAATAACTTTCCCCCTTTCTTGAATCCTGCAGGGGGTCTTACAGGGAAGATTTTTTTCCTAATTTCCAACCTAAATCTCCCTAGGGTTGTTTAGCTTGGAGAGGAGGAGGCTTGGGGAAACCTCATTGCTGTCTTCAACTACCTGAAGGGAGGTTGTAGCCAGGTGCAGTTTGTCTCTTCTCTCAGGCAACCAGCAACAGAATGAGCGCACAAAGTCTCAGGCTGTGCTGGGGGAGGTATAGCCTGGATATTAGGAAGAAGTTCTCCACAGAGAGAGTGATTTGCCATTGGAATGGGCGGCCCAGGGAGGTGGTGGAGTCCCCATTCCTGGAGGTGTTCAAGAAAAGATGGATGAGGTACTTAGTGCCATTGGATAGGGCTGAGTGATAGGTTGGACTGGATGATCTTTGAGGTCTCTTCCAACCTGGTTTATCCTATTCCAATTCTATTCCTTTTTAATTCTATTCTGTTCTTCATGCAATTTCAGGCCTTTTCCTATTATTCTATCACCTGAGAAGAGGGAGAAGTAATCAAATCTCATTTCACTCCAGCTTCCTTTCAAGGGAGTTGTAAAGAGCCATGAGATTTCTCCTCATCTTCCTCTTCCCTAGATTAAACAATCCAAGCTCCCTCAGTTATTTGTTGTAAGACTTTTTCTCTAGACCCTTCACCAATTTTGTCAGCTTAGAGAAGACTTCCCACCAGCATCAGGGAAACTGAGGGTGTAAATCATGGGAAAAGATGCTGAAAATGCTTGAATCCAAACCATTGCCAGGTTTGAGAAGGTATAGGGAGCACAACTGGCTGCTGGAGCTGAAGTTATGTCACCAGAAGAGGTGCACAGAATAAAAGCTATTGACTCTCAGCCGCTAGGTGATCATAAATTTATGGAATGGTTCAGGTTGAGAGGGAACTTTTAAGGTCAACTAATCCAATCTCCTGCAGTCAGGAGGGACGTTTTTAACTGTGTTTGCTCAGAGTCCCAAACAACCTGATCTGGAATGTTTCTGTGGTTGGAACTTCTACCATGGATCCGACCAACCTGTGCCAGCATTTCATCACCCTCATCATAACAGTTATGACAGGACAAGAGGTGATGATTTGAAACTAAAAGAGGACGATTCAGATTAGACAGAAGGCAAGACATTTTTCAAAATGAAGGTTGTGAGACCCTAGGCCAGGTTGCCCAGAGAAATGGTAGATGCTTTATCCCTGGAATCATTATAGGTCAGATTTTTCTGGGGTTCTGAGCAACCTGCTCTAGCTGAAGATGTCTCTGCTGGCTGCAGAGAAGTTGGAACAGATGAAATTTAAGGTCCCTTCCCACCCAAAATGTTCGATGATTCCACAAAGAAAGCAAACTGTGACTTCTGAGCAATCCTTAGTGCTGGTTTCTCCAGCTACACCAAAGCTGCAGAGGCAGGCATGTCACAAATTTGTCTGAGCACCCAAGGTGACACCTGGGAGAGAATCGTAAAGCCCCAACATCTCCACTGTCCTGTGATTTCATTAGAGGTGATCAGTGAGACTTCTTTGCACAGCTGCATGCTTCAGTCCTTCCTTTCACAATGCTCTTGAACCAAGGAGGCTTTGAGATCCCTACCAACTAAGAAGCATTAGACACAGCTGATTGCAGCCACTTCTACTGAGCTACTCATGCTCCATGACTTTAAGTTATGCTGTCATCATTCTGACAAGCCACAAGCGGAGGAGGGTAATCTCCTCCCTTCATTGGCCATGGATGCTTCACCTCTTTGATCTCTGGCCGGTTTGGCAGCATGTTTCCTGCATTTCAGTGTGGATCAGAGGTCCTGCATGAGATCGAGTCTGAAAAGCATAAAATCCGTATGGGTGATGCATTGTGCTTTGTAGGTGCACTCCTAGACCAAAACTGAGCTATCAAACTGTGGGGCAATGCTCTCTGGTGAAACTTGAACTGGAACCTCTCTGGTTAGGACCAGATAGCATGGCACACAAAATTCTGTAGTATTTAGTTCCATCCCCACTCTGTTGGTGGAGAAGCTGTTTGCACCCAGGCTGTTTTTGAAAAGAAAGTGTTTATTTCACCCCAACAGTCACGGAAGGTCTCTCTTTTTTGTTCATTTTTTTGCTAAAAAGTAATTCACAGACTCACAGAATGGTGGGGATTAGAAAGCACCTCTGGAGATCATCTAGTCCATTCCCCCTGCCAAAACAAGTTCACCCAGAGCAGGTCACCCAGGAATGTGTCCAAATGGGTTTTGAAAATCTCCAGAGAGAAAGACACTCTACAACCTCTTTGGGCAGCCTACTCCAGAGTTCCAGCACACTCAAAGGAAGTAAATTTCTCCTTAAGTTCAAGTTAGACCACCTAGGTTCCAGTCTGTGGTCATTTCCCCTTGTCTTGTCACTGGGCACCACTGAAAATAGCCTAGTTCCATCATCATGCTCTCTTTTGTTAGACATTGACCAGCACTGAGATCTTCAAGGCTGAAGAATCCTGGGTACTTCAGTCTCTCCTCATAAAAGAAATGTTCTACCTCCCCTCATCATCTTTCCTGGGTTGGGAAAGAAAACTAATCCATCTTTAGTAAAAATGATACCAATAAAATGAAGTAGATACAAATAGATACAAACCCAGCCCCTAATGGCAATGATGTCACCGTCACCACTGATGTTGGAATAGGCATTGGGGAAGTTCTAGACCGGACACAGCAGCAGATGGGAACTGAATTTTGGAACTGGACTCGGGAACACATGGGTTGAGTTTAAAGGCAGAATGGACAGAGTCCTATTCAGATGCCAGCTATTGAAGAATCTTGAACCTGGTGATCCCTCAGCTTTATCCTGAAGACAACATCCATGGGGTGAGATCCCTTGTGGGTCAGTTTAGGGTCCCGTGCCCTGTCCACTTCTCCCTACAAGTGCCACCTCTGGCTTACTGCACCCCAATGTGATGCACAAGATTTAGCAGTGCCCTTGGTGTGACAAGGAGCAAGTCTAAGCCAGAGCCTTTCTGCAGCCCAGCCCTTGGCAGTGACTCTACCCATCAGCATTCTCACTGCTAGAAGCAGCCACTGGCTGTGCCAACCTGCCCTGAACTTCAGAAAGTGTCCTCACTGAGCAGAGACTGAGCTGTGTAGTGACATCCCTGAACAGAATCACTTCTGGTCTATCTCAAACCAGGACACCCACCTTTGTAAAAACCCTGGACAGTTGTACCCGTGGTGAGTGTCACAGCTTGCAAGAAGGCTTGTGTGCATGTATAGATGGGGAAGCAGTTATGTAGACTTCTACAATCCAGGAAGCTCCTTGAAAACTTATTTTTCAAACATATCTAGATCAAATTTCAATCAAAGAAGAATAGCCCTGGTTATAAAATGAGAAGATTATATTTCACTTAATGGCTATGTAAATATGATTCATGTCCTTGAGGGAAGGCTGTGTCATGGTTAAACCCTGGCCTTCCTATGGCAGTTTTACCTTCTTCATTGCCAACAAACTCTGAAGGACTTGGGTATAGCACCACCACCAATGCTCTGTAAACTGTTGAAGAGTTGTTGCTGACAGATGAAAAGATCTTAGAATTGTTGAATCATCAAATGGTTTAGGTTGGAAGGGACTTTAAACATCCTCTAGTCCAACCCTCTGCAGACAACTACAGCAGGTTGTTCAGAGCCCCAAACAACCTGACCTGGAATGATTCCAGGGATAGGACATCTCCCACCTCTCTGGGCAACTTGGGCCAGGGTCTTACCACCCTCAATGTAAAAACTTTCTTCCTTCTCTCCAGTCTAAATCTCCTTCCTCTAGTTTCAAACCATCACTCTTTGTCCATCATAACATGCACTGATAAAAAAAAAATCTGTTCCCATCTTTTTTATAGGCCTCTTTACTGAAAGATGTCTAGAAGGTCACCCTGGAGCCTTCTGTTCTCTAGACTGAACAATCCCAACTGTCTCAGCCTGTCCTCACAGGAGAGGACTTCCAGCCCTCCTATAATTTTTGAGGTCTCCTCTGGCCCCTCCCCAACAGGTCCATGTCTCTCCCATGCTGAGGACTTCAGAGATGATGCCAACACTGCAGATGGAGTCTCAGTACAAAGGAGCAGAAGGGCAGGATCCATTCCCTCCACCTGCTGCCTACATTGTTGGAGATGCAGTGTAGGACACAGCTGGCTCTGTGCTGGGACTGCATAATTCCTGCTCATGTCCAGCTTTTCACTCAACAGCACCCCCCAAGTCCATACTCCACAGGGCTGCTCTCAACCACATCATGTCCCATGTCCCATTCTTTTACAGATTTGGGAGCAAATCCAGCCACTGGCTACTGTTAATTTGCTGATGAGCTTAGACCTGTCCTCCTATTCTTCAGCCCCAAGGCAGTGGCAACATGTAGATTAAAATCCTGAACCAATGCCCATGGTAAATTTTGTAGGTAGCCTGCAGTAGGATGAGTGTGGGGTGGGATCTGAGCCATCCTTCATAGTTGCCTTGAACTGTCAGCTCTTCCTTACTTGCAGATGAACAATATTTCATCATCATCATCATCATCATCATAATTATCAGTCATTTGGGTTGGAAAAGACCTTTAAGATCATTGAGAGCAACTCTTAACCCATTAGGGGACTAAAGCATGTCCCTCGGCACCACATCTACACAGCTTTTAAACTTCTCTAAGGTTGGCTACTCCACTGCTGTCCTAGATAGCCTGCTCCAGGGCTTGACAAACCTTTCTAGGAAGAAATTATTCCTCATATCCAACCTAACCCTCCCCATTTCTTGATTATAGAACAGTTTCTGCATGTTGGGATGTGTTTGTAGCCTGCTCCTGATTTCCTTTGGAGTAATTAGTCATTTGAAAGTGCTCACACACCACCCAGAGTCTTTGTTCTTTATTTTCCCAAAGGCCTTTGGTTCAGTGTCACATACAAAGATGTTCAGGCTCACAACATGACATCTCTGACTGTACAATGGGAAGAATATTTATCACCCAGCTTTGATGCTCAAGTCCTGAACCCAGCTACTGAAGCTCCTCAGAGGTAAAGCTGCTGCAGAGCTTCAAAGCTTTGTTTCAAGTGATTTGTTAGCTTAGCAATGCACCCATTTGATTTCTATCCTGGCAGTACAGGATGCTTTCCAGGTGTAAAGGTTTGCCAGTGAGAAGGATCTCACAGAAGGCCTAAAGCTTGGTTGGAAATATTGTGATCTTCATTCCACTCCAAATCAAGCTCTGGATGCATCCTTGTCCTAGTTCTTGGGATGAATTAGAATATGCAGCTATTTATAATAGAAACCCACATCTCTGTACCAAAAATAGAGTGGAACTGAACCTCCTGAGGAATTGAAAAAAACACTAGAAATAACAGTGCTGCAGGTATGCCATGGACCTGATTTGCTTTCAGAGCTGTTTACTTCAGTGCTGACTAATTCCTCTGCATCTACCATACTCATGGTAGCATTTGGCCCAGGACTTGGACGGATATTGAGTTTTGTGATGCTAAGAAATGAGGAACAGGTAAAGTCTGACTCTGTGCCTCCTCCTATGATCAAGAAAATGATGTTTTCCAATTCAAGAGGAAAAGTGAACTACTGGAGAGAGTCCAGCAGAGACCACGAAGATGCTGAGGTGTCTGGAACATCTCTGTGAGGACGAAAGGCTGAGAGCCCTGAGGAATCTTCTTAATGCTTAGCACCTCTTTGTTAGGAGGGGGAGGAAGAGGATGGGGCTGGGCTCTTTTTAGTGGTGCCCAGTGATAGGACAAGGGGGAGTGTGTACAAAGTAGAACACAGAAGCTTTAACTTGGACTTACGGAGAAGTTTCTTTCCTTTGAGGGTGCCAGAACCCTGGAGAAGGCTACTCAGAGAGGTTGCAGAGTCTACTTCTCTCAAGACTTTCAAAGTCCACCTGGGCATTGTGATTCTGGGCAACCTTACCTAGGCAAATCTGCATTAGCAGGGTGGGTGGACTAGATGATCTCTGGAGTTGCCCTCCAACACCTACCATTGTATGATGCTACTCCACGCTGGACCTGCCTGGGGTGCAAAGATGGTTAGTGCATCCATGCAGCAACCTGCCACCACCATTCCCTGTGGCATGGTCAATACTTTAGGACTGGGTGCACTCAGGACATGACAGAAGTGTTTCCCATGGCTCTTCCTACCTGAGTGCTGGGGCCAAGAGAGGTGACTATGTCACTCCTTCTCCCCAAAAAGAAAGCATGAAGATTTTGAAGACCATCACCTGGAAACTTGTGAGGGGGTGTAGGTAGTGCTTGGCAGCTAGCTGGTGCCCAACTACAACCAAAGCATCTCCTTAAAGCCTCATTAATCATAAATGCACCTACTCCTTTATGAAACACTCCTGTTGTCACATGTTATTTCAATGTTTGCATCATTACAGGATTCCATAAAACCCATTAACTCTCCCTTAGCCTCCAGGGCTATCAAGATCACACCAAAGTAAACAAGTGAGATTATTGAGCAACTAGAGAGAAACATCATGGCCACATCCATCCACCCACGTGTAGAGGACACATGCACGTGCCTCTGCTGCCCTGCTCCCTGCAAAACACACAGCACCACCCCTCCCATAGATCCTTGTCCAAACATCACTGGTACATGATTCAGAGCTTGGAAAATGGCTGTGGCCTCTGCAAAATGGATCCCACCACCTTAGCTCAGGTCTTGGTGACTTCTCTGTGATGTAGTGCTAAGAAACATGGTTTGGCACCTTGCTTGGTAGAGTTAGATAATGGGTGAACTCCATGATCATAAAGGTCTTTTCCAACCAAATGATTCTTTGATTCTGCAATTCTCAGCTTGAAGAGAGCGTCCCTGCCCTCAGCACTGCAGAGAGTAGGATCCATCTGTCTGCTGGTAGGATGGAGGATGGGTGAACTTTACAGGTTAAGTGGTTTCTTGGAAGCATTCATAGGTCCAGGGCAAGTGAAGAAAACAGAAGGTCTGCATAAAAACCTTGTATAAAATAAATAAGAGGAGGCAAACCCTTCAGCTTAGACTTGTTATTAGGGAAGCATGTCTTTACCAAGAGGGTGATCAGACAGTGGGACAGGCTTCCTAAAGGTCGATGCCCCAAATCTGTCAGTGTTTAAGAAGCATTTGAACAATGCCCTTAAGAACATGCTTTAACTTTGGATCAACCATGAACGGCTCAGGCAGTTGGACTAGATGATCACTGCAGGATGCCCCTATCCTCCTTTTCCATCCCTCTCCTCTCCTCTCCTCTCCTCTCCTCTCCTCTCCTCTCCTCNGTGAAGTCATGAATTTATGACTGGATATATAAAACACAGTAAGTCCTTTTCCAATATTTATATTTATGCCATTTCCTTATATTTATACAGAAGCTAACTAGGAAGATAAAGTTCTTTTTTTTTCTGTGCCACAGATACCAGATGCAAAAATAGTACAGAAAATGAAACACAAATTAGTTTTCCCAGAATATATCAAAAAAGGTATAAAGATTTTTCTTCCATGTTTTAACAAAATACAGTTGTTGATCAATTTAAAAAATACCTATTTTGTCTGCTGTTCACATCCAAAATATTTCTGGTAAGTTTTAACATTCATATTAATATTTTATTTTATAAATTCTTGATGAATGTTTTCTAATGGTGATACCTTAAGTTATCTAAAACCACTCCCTCTCCCTCTCCCTCTCCCTCTCGTCTCCCCTCCTTACCCTGTCATTATCTTCCAGGTGTTTGTTTCTTTTCTACATTAGGATGTCATCCCCAAACACAGCTGTCTTCAAGGTAAAGCCACATTTTCCCATGTCCTCTGCCGATCTCCATGGTTCCAGGAGTTCAACATCAGCCAGGAGAGATTAAAATACAATCCTAGTTTGTTTTCAGCCCAGCTTTATAGAGACCTAGCTCCTTTGATCATGGACTTGCGAGTGCACAGGTGACAACATACAGCTGCTGGTTTACATTCGTTGCATGCCAAGAGCTTGGGAAGTCCCTGTGGGCATCAGAAACGCAGATATTCCGGTGGAAGAAACTCAGCTGCAGGCCAAAGACAGCTCAGATTTTTATTTAGGCTTCAGAGGACCCACGAGGAAGAGCTACATGAAAGCACATTGTTAATCAGGCTTTGCTCATGGTGTGTCCTGGTGCCACCAGGAATCCAGAGCCCACTGTCTGTCACATATCCGTGCTTCTTGTTAGGAGTGGTAGAACATCCTTTTGCAGACATCTGCCATCAGTGCTGTCTCACAGCCACCTTCTGAAATTCTTCCACTGTCCGGGGGAGAGTTTCGACTGGCAAAGTGCCACCCACCTCCAGGATTTCATGTAGGCAAGTGGAAAAACCTTGTGGCACAGTCTGTGTTTGTGTCTTGCCTGGGGAACCAGTCAAGCAGCGGAGGTGTGGGCATAGCAGCAGGTCTCAAAGAAGGTGCAAGACCTCTCTCAAGCATTGGGGTGCTCCCATTCTGCTCCTTGCAAATCCAAAGGTACTGCAAAAACAAACTTGCCGACATGAGCACCTTCACACCACTCAGTCTTGTCTTCCAGGTTATCTTTGTCATTCACAGAGTCACGGGAAAAAGCAACTTGTTTTGCAAAGAGATGAAGGAGTGTTCATGCCACTCCATCTACAGCTATCAACAAAGCAGGAGCTGAACTCTGCTGCTCCAAGCACTGATGACTTCAAGGCAGGGCTGTGTGTTAAAATAGGAGTTGGACAATACTTCAGTACTGGTGTCTCGCCAGTGATGTGACTGAGGGGCATCAAATTACCTTTGTAATGAGGAGCAATGGCCTGGAAACACAAAGAACATATTCACACCTGGGCAAAGGGT
This sequence comes from Psilopogon haemacephalus, assembly GCA_013396835.1. Lineage (NCBI taxonomy): Eukaryota > Metazoa > Chordata > Aves > Piciformes > Megalaimidae > Psilopogon > Psilopogon haemacephalus. The sequence continues at coordinate 184,109 of VWZI01023297.1, read as the reverse complement.
GCCTCAAGTGGTTTTGTTCAGCTGACCCTGTTAGGCTTTTGGCATTCTGACCCAAGGTTTCAGCAGTTATGGCATTCAGTCACATCATGGATGTGTATGGATATTAGTGATGCAAACACAAAGGATAGGAGCAAAACTGCTTCGCTCCAAGGCATAATGTCCTTAACCACATTTACTAACTGTGTTCAGAAACTTAAAGCTCAGTTGGCACTAAAGACGTATCTCAGGACCTTGTCTGAAGGTCCTGGATGAGGCTTTAAGCAGCCTGGTCTAGAGGAAGGTGTCTCTGTCCATGGCAGGGGGGGTTGGACCTAGATGACCTTTAAGGTCCCTTACAACCCAAACCATTCTATGAAATCCCATTTGTTAGATAGAGTCTGACTGGGGAAGATGATCAGAGGATCAGAGACCAACTCCCACCTGGCTCCAACCTCCTTTCAAGGAGTTGTAGAGAGCAGTGAGGTCTCCCTTGAGCCTCCTTTAGTCAAGGCTAAACAACCGCAGGTCCCTTATCTACTCCTCACAAGATTTGTTCTCCAGACCTTTGGCCAGCTTTATTGACTTTTTGCTGGACACACATCAGCACCTCAATGTCCTTCTCAGAGAGAGGAGCCCAGACCCTTTGGGCATGATCTTTGCCCACAATTTTTGGCCATGACTTTGGGCATGATCTTTGCCCATGATCCTTGGCTATGGTATTTGCTCTGCTTTTGAGGGAATCCAGTACCTCGATAGCCTTCCAAAACTGAACCCAGCACTAACCAGTGCTGAGTACATACATCTGCTTCAGAAACTCTGAAGTTCCTTTTCACCTCATTTTAAAGGGCTTTACCATCTTCTCAGACCTGGGGATCTACTGAGTAAAGACACTTCATATTTATGTTCTCCTGGAATCAGGGCTGTGAGAGTTGTGCAGGAGAGCAGTGAAAAAAATATTCAGGAGAGGATGTGCAAGTGTGTTAGAAGCAGCTGTTCCAAGTTATCCATGGCCTAATATGGGAAAAAATGATCTATTTTAAGAAGAAGCAAAAAGGAGAAAAAACCCCCCCACAAAATAATAATAAAAAAAAACAGCACATGAAAGATTTTAGATGAGAAATAATTTGGGAGTGATATTGAAAATGACATCACTCCTCATGTACTTCAGCCCTGTCATGCACATTCTATAATTAATAACTACTTCAGATGAAGGCACTTTCTCCTGAATGTGCAATGCTAAACATTTAAATTCTACTCTGTAAATATGAGACTGTAGCTGATATCTCTGTGAGTCTTGCACCTCCATGCTAATGTGTATTTTTGTATCTAGATAGGTATTTTTAGCAGGAACTGCAAGTTCTTTCAGTATTTGATTACATGAGAGCTCTGTTTCACATTAAATGTCTGGGCTGCAAAAATCTCCACTTAATAGGGTTTTGTTTTGTTTTTTTTTTTTTCACGGAACAATTTCTTCTCTGGGAGTTCTGCAATAATTTCTGCCCTTGTCTCATCTCCTTATTTTTTATGTTCACCTGGATTAATGCATCTTCCAGGAGGGCTTTATGCTGTTATTTTTTTTCTCACACCTCCCTCCCCCACCCCAACTCCTCTCCCTCCCAAAGAAGGCACAATATATAGATATAAAATAAATCAAGCAGCAAAACAGCTCCTTGTGAGCCTGCAGCTCAAGCCAACCTGCAATCAGGTCATGCCAGGATAACTACCACCACTCACGGCTCCACACGATGTGACCAGTGTTCTGCTGTGGAAAGAACCTGCAAATGATTCCTGCTGGAAACTCCAGTCCTCTAAGTATTAATCCTGCTGTTTGTGTAGCTGTGATTTTCAACAGCACCAGAGATGTCTTTGTGGGAATCTTACAATCACAGAATTGTTTTGTTTGGAAGATACCTTTACTTGTAAACTCAGCACTGCCAGGTCACCAGTAAACCATCCATGTCCCTCAGCACCACACTACATGGCTTTGAAACACCTCCAGGGATGGGGACTCTACTGGTGCCCTTGGCAGCCTGGTCCAGGGCTTGACAGACCTCAAGGGGAAGATATTTTTCCCGAAGTCCAACTGAAACCTCCCCTGGCACAACCTGAGGCCATTTCCTCTTTTTCTGTTGCTTGTGAGTTGGGAGAAAAGACCAACTCCCACCTGCCCCCAATGCTCTTTCAGGTGGTTGCAGAGGCTGAGAAGTTCTATTTGGAGTTTCTTTTCCTCCAAGCTAACAACCCCAGCTCCCCCTGCTGCTTCTCACAAGACCTGTGCTCTAGACCCATCACCAGTTTCATTACTCTTCTCTGGACATGCTCCACAACCTCAATGCCATTCTCAGAGTAAGGGGCCCAAAACCTGATGAAATCAAAGCAGTAGGATTGAACCTTGTTCTGACCCAACTCAAGCCAAGGCTGCTTTTCCACCATTTGTCCTGAGGAGGAACTACCCTTTGAAATATCCACTCCATCTTCCAGGCTCATGTATCTCATCAGGAAAGGTGTCATAAGGCAGATATATCACCCTGAAGATTGCCTGGATGTGGGACTCAGGAGGGTATATGAGTTTGAATTTCCTCACCAGTGTGGATCTGTAAACACCTCCCTGAAAGTTTCGTTTCTGTTATGCTTTATTATTTAATTTTCAGTTGAATGAAAGCATTTTATGCTGGCAGCTGGAAATGGGTGATGCAGATCAGGGCTGCACAACTTTGCTCCAAAGGTATGTAGCAATAGGACAAAGGGCAATGGTTTGAAACTAGAGAAGGGCAGATTTAGATATGTCATTAGGAAGAAATTCTTTACTATGAGAGAGGTGGCGCACTGTAACAGTTTGACCAGGGAGGTGGTAGATGCCCCATCTCTGAAGATACTCAAGCTCAGGCTTGATGGGGCTCTGAGGAACCTCATCTATTTGGGGATGTCCCTGCTTACTGCAGAGGTGCTGGACTAGATTACCTCTAGAGGTCACTTCTAACCCAGTGCATTCTGTCATTCCGTGATTCATCTGACTCACTAATCTGTAGGGCTGCACATCTGTAGGGCTGTGCATTTGTAGAAGGGCTGAAAGGTAATGGAAAAGGTAAATTTTTGACTTGGTAAAGCATAAGGCACCCAGGAGTGTCCTCAGCTCTCTGCACAGAATTGCTACTGGGAAGAAGAAGCCCTCAGAGGGTCAGTTGAAATCCTTCAAAACAACAGCAGTTCTGGATGCTGTGTGCTGCAAAGTCTTGTCTTGCTGGGCTGAGAGGCTGCAGGTTTTTTTAGGACCCTTTGGAGACACATCTTTCTGTGTTCTCTTTTATTCAGCCTATATTTAACCTTCTCCCTCTGCATGTCCACTTGACCCTGTGATGCAAAAAAGTCTGCCAAGTCCTTTGAATCCCCTGGCAATGCCCTGCATTTGCTGGGGCAGTAGGATTTAACTGGGTTTAACTCTAAAATAATAAGACTAAATAAAAGCAGAAACCAACTTGATAAGGGCTCCCAGCGATCACTGTTCATTCTGTGGCCATTTGAAGAGACAAATGCTAATCCAAAAAAAGGACATTTTGTACCCCTGATGCAATGTGTGAAGGATTTTTCACCTTGCCTAATTTAGGAACATGTTACAAGTCCCTTGAAGCTAAATCCTACCTTTGACTCTGTTTTAGCTACAGCAGAAGCTGCCTGCTCTGGTGATGGAGTCACCAGAGCAAGCAAGTCCCAGGTGGCAGGAGACCTACAGTGTGCAGGAGGCTGACAGCCAGCAGCAGTGACTGCAAGAGGCCTCCATCTACAGCATCTTTGCTGAATGGACCCTGAGTGTATGCTCCTGGCCTCTTGCTCTCCTTGCTCAGTCACTCTTTTGTACTAAAGCCCCCAGTTTCTCGTGCGTGTTTCAAATGAGCCTCCTGTAGTCACTGCACAGCATTTTACCCTTCTGCCACCCTCTCCTCCTCCTCTTCCAGCAAAGATAGTCTTACATTTACTTCTAGGGAGTATTTTTACATTCCATTGCCTATTCCCATCTGTAGCTTTCCCTCTTTCTGGCATCAGGCAGTTTGGAAGATGCACAGCCATCCAGAGACAGCCCCCCTGCAGCCTGTGCTGCCCCTTCCTGCATCCCTGGGCACACAGAAAAAAATGCTACAGGCTGAAAACTGGAGAATCCAACTTTATTTACTAGATTCTCACTCAGAACGGAACCCTCACCATCCCAGTCCTTCTGCATCCGGACCCTGCCCCATCTGTATGTACAATAGATGGAGAAAATTTCAGCTCACCAGCATGGAAACTCCAGTGGGAGTAGTGACTTACTCCAGAGCTTGAACTCAGAATAGAAAAGAGGATTTGAAAGAGGATTTGATCTAAGGATGGAAGCAGTGGTGGTTTCCTTCTGGCCTTTCACGTTAGACTGGTTTTGAAGCTGGGAAACAGAGGAGTGGGAAGCAGAGTCCTATGCTGTGACTGCAAGGGTGGGCGTGATATCAGTAGCTGAGTAGCTTGCAATCATTGTCTTCTCAATGGCATTTCCCTCCCTGTAGATCTCAGCATTGAAAGGGTGTTTCGGGGAAGCTGTCACTGTTTTAGTGAAGCAAGGAGCAGTTTCTGTCCAGAACAAAAGGGCTCATCATCCTCCGGAGCCCCAGGCTTGCACGGTGGCACTCTGCCAAGGAATGCAATGCCTTGTCAGTGTTTCCTTGCATATGATGATGGGATAGACCTTGAGAAACAATTACCTCTATGCAATGAAAAATAAGAGCTCATCTGATTATTCCTGTGGTTTCCTGTCTGGAAATAGAATGGGAAATGGAAAAAAAATGGCGGAAAAATAGACTTTGCCCCAGAGAAGGTTTCAGGGATGACATGAACACACAAGGATGGTGCACGGGATGTACCCATGCTCTGTTCTACCCTTGCTTTTGCAGGTTGTCCCCTAGATGAACCCTGATAACAGAAACAGAGCAAGTGGCAAGTTCTGCAGCTCTCCTCCACCAGAGGAGGCTGAGAACTGGGCACTCCTGCCTTATTTTTCTCCATTTCCATTCCATCTTGTTTTGCAGCAGGTAAGAGTACCAAAATCAATCTTACAGCTGCTCCAAGACATAGCTTCAAGAGAGGTGTGAGTGGAGACATTGACTCATCTCAGAGTTGAAGGTCTGGGATAACCATCATTTTTCTTCTCCTGCAGTCCCTGGTGTGAAGGAATCGAGGAGGAAAAAGTAACTGAAGTTATGTGAAAGGATCTGTAAAACATCTGGGAAGGGAAATCCAGGATCTCTGACTGCAACCTGAGCTCAGAAAAAAGGGCTGATGAAGGGTTTGGCTAGCCAAGCTCCCAAGTTCACTATTACAGGTCTAACCTTCCCTGGCCTGTTAGTTCAGGGTGTGTTTTGAACCTTCCAGAAATACATCTCATCTCAACACATGAGGTCTGAGCCCTTCTGAACTCATTCTGTAGCTTGGTCTGGACATAATAAAACCCAGCTCTCTGCAATTGCAAGCCACACTCTGCTGAGCAGGTGGTGAGAGTGGACCAATAGCCATCTGTGGCTCTGACTCGAGATGACACCAAAAGTAGAAAGAAAATAAACCAAGCTTCTAATTGAGGGTTGCAGGATTTTCTTGGGGGGGTTGTGCACAGAAATTTAACAGATGCACACAGACACAAGTTGTGTGGGAGCTTGAGGAGACCTGGGGAAAAAAAAACCCCAACATTGTCCATGTCCAGTGTGCATACAACCTTTACTTTCACCAAGGATGGTGCCAAAACATCAGCCTTGATGGCACTGCCTAGGTCATCCTGCTGCGCAGAGCTGAAGAGCTTCATTCACTGCTGCTCACCACAGAGGAAAGCTGTAGGGGCAGCTGTGGTTCTTGAGGACCAGAAGCAGCTGAAGGTGAGGAATGTCTGATAAGCAGCCGAAAATTAATAGTTGGAGGGGTTTACGTCCAGGCAGAAAACTCTTGGCTTGAATTCACTTGAACTGACAGTGCTGAAGATGAGTGAAGCTACACATCGGTGAAAAGGATTATCCTCAAAGCACCTAAAAGTTTACAAAGGAGCTTGGCAGAGAGGAGTGAGAATGTTTCGGCTGGAGCGTGGGCACCTGTGACATTACAGAGCACACCGGAGGACCATGCCAACAACCATGGCCATCAGACCCAGCGCTGGAGAGCTGCTTCCTACCCCATTGCTGCTCCTGCTGTCCTCAGTGCAGAGGTCGGTGTAGCAACATGTCTTGGGCTTGTTTGCTCCTATCCCATTATAAGCAAGACATTCCTCCTCACAGCCTCTGGTCACGGTGATGTTGCCAAAAAAGGGGTAACCTGAAAGAGGCAGATTGGAGATGGGGAGAAGGGTAAGCAAAAGAAATCATGAAGGAAGAGTAGATGGTTGACATCAAAACTGCTCTTTGCAACAACAGGTCTGCCAGCTCTCCCCGATGAATCCCTCTCTACATCCTGCTCTTTCCATATTTGTTTTAGCACAAACAAGGGACACAAGCCCCACTTTTGTTCAGGTGAGTTGCTCCTGCAATGGCTCTACATAGAAAGGGGTAGTGCCAAAAAACACTGGTGTAATGCCGATGTGGTCACTGTTGAGATGGTGTTAGGCGAAAGGGTCTACAAACAAGGAGAGAGTCCCTGAGTTTCTGTGGTATGGCTGCAAGTTAATGAATGAAGCTTTATATCTACAGCTTTGCACAATATGCAAGCAGACATTTACAATGTATAACAGATGTTTACAGATATATACACTAAAAGGTAGTACAGAAACACCACACCCCTCCCAGAAATAAAAAACCCTAAGAGGGGTAACCAGCCACCCCTACCACCTTTCCCCCTTCCCCGATCTTATCTCACCATCTCTTTTATGCAGCAGATAGGTGAAGGTAGATCAGCCAGGAGAATTAACAGCAGGAAAAAAGTTAGTGAAATTATTCATATTCAGCTACGAAAGGCAAGGAGAAAAAGCCATGCAAAAGCAACCACAGCCCAAAGCAGTCTGACTTATCTATATTTGGGTTACAACTCTTAAAACATTGTTTTCTTTCTCAGTAAAGCTATGAGTGAAGTAGCGTCATCAGTGTTTACCTTTCTCAGCCTATAGTCTAATTTCTCATTAAAATCCTCCAATTAGTTCAAACCAGCATAGTTTGAACATGTTTGTAGGTTCAGAGTCCATAAGGGCATTGGGGTAGGAAAGACAAAATAGGGTAGAGCAAAGTGAGTCCTGTACACTTCATGATGAAGCTCTGAATCTGTTGGATTTTTTCCACCAGATAATCAGTTGGGTAACTCCACCTAGATTCTAAAAGAGAAGTTAAAAGAAAACCCAAGCTGTGACTGTGATAGGAAAGAGAGACATGGCCTTTTTCTCCTCCTCTCTTCCACTCTGTTGAGATCTCACCTGGAGCTCTGTGCCAAGCTTTGAAGTTGTTAATAGAAGAAAGATGCAGAACTGTTGGAAAGGTCCAGAGTAGGCCACAAAAATGATACAAGAGCTGGAGCCCCTCTGCTGTGAGGACAGACTGAGAGAGTTGAGGTCATTCAGACTGGAGAAGGCTCCAAGAAGACCTCATAGTGGACTTTCAGTAATTAAAAGGGGCCTGCCACAAAGGTAGAAATGGGCTTTTTACCAGGGAATGTTGTGGTAGAATGAGGGGTGATGGTTTTAAGCTAAAAGAGGGAGATTTAGAGATTGGGAAGAATTTTTTTTTATGGAGTTGTTGAAGCACTGGCCCAAATTGTGTCTAGATGCCGCATTCCTGGAAGTGTTCGAGGTTGTTTGGGGCTCTGAATAACCTGCTCTAGTTGAAGGTGTCCCTGTCCATGACAGCATGGTTGGAACTAGATGATCTTTAAGGTCCTTTCCAATTCAAACCAGTCTCTGGTTCTATGGTTCTAGGGTCTCTCCACGTGGACACTCACAGTCATCAGTCAAACTTACCTGAGTCTACAGAGTGCAGTGTTGTTGTGCACACAGTGGCTTTCAGGGGGCACACGGTGACTGTTTTGCACTTTGCAATATCCGTTGGCTCCTTGCAGGTGTAACACCGTAAGGACTGGGCTGAAAAGAGGAACAGAATGAGTCTGAGTTGGCCGCAACAGCAAAGACAAGACAGCAGCTCTGCAGCTTCTCTGCTCTGTGGTGGGAAATATGTGATGGTCAGTGCTTCATCCCTCCTTGACCAAGATCCAGTGAGTCCTTGGAGGCAATGGCAAAGCTTGGATGTGGCAGGAGGGCAAGGCCAAACCCCAGCACCAACAGATGAGGGTGGTTTTGCAGGGAATTGAGTATAATTGCTACCTTGTGGAGTTGTCAGGCCAAAAGGAGAGGGGATCTAGAGGGATCTCTTGGGCAGCTTTGATAAGATGTTTGAAGAGAAGCTGTCAGGCAGAACAAAACAGCTCCTTCTGCTGAGAGTAGCACAGAGAGACTGGCAGCTTCCCCATCTCTCTGCCCACAGTGACAACTCCTCCCTGCTTCTTCAGGGTGATTCCTGCAGAACTTAGCAACCGAGAGCAGAATTTAATTTTCAAAGCTGTATCAGCCATCCTAAGGGCTGAATGTGGTCTCAAAAATACCTTCATCAGGGGCTACTCCTGCTTTGTAAAGGAGTCAATGCTCTCAAGCTCTTGCTGGCTGCCTGTCTGTGGAGGGACACCTTTGCATACGCAAACAGTTGCTCCAAAGCCTTGGTGTGAGAGTTGTCTGCCCACAGACAGCAGGTACCAACTGTGCAATTTTTCTGGGAGTTGTGCTGGTGTGGCTCGATGCCAAAAACCAGCTTGGTTTGATATTTTCTATCCACCCAAATGTGTCCACTGCCATCTAATGGTAACACTGCAGAGAGACAATGTCGGTTTGTTTTTGTTACAGTTCTGCAGGGAGAGAGGAATTTCTGGGACTTTTGTGATAAGGAAAAATATTTTCGAGGGCACTTGCCTGAGCGCCTGACTCCAGAAAGAAATCCGAGGGCATCTACCTCTCTTATCATCTCCTTTGGGAAATTCAGCTATCAAAAGAGCCTACACGATGCAAAAATCTTTGTTTGCTGAGTTGTCCTGGCAGCAGGAGCTAAAAAGACTTTTGGCAGAGTTAAGAAGGACTTTTTTCAAGTGAGCAGTGGTGGTATTCTTGTGGCCATATCCTTTTAAAACAGGGACAGTGGAGTCATCCCTCAGTTATGCTCTCCACATCATCCCTGTTTCCTCAAGCTGAGGACCTCAGTAGATGCCTTCCAAAATGACCCGTGAGAGGTTGTTTTACATTTTCATAGAATTACAGAATCATCAAATGTTTTTGGTGGGAGTGGACCTTAAAGATAATCTAGTTCCAGCCTCCCCCTGATACAGGCAGGGGACACCTCCCACTGTGACCAGGTTGATCAAAGACACATCCAGCCTGGCCATTTCAACATGCAGTGCCCAGTGAGAGAAGAGACAACATGGGCAATCTGACAAGCATATAGATGTCTGTGAGTGTGGGACTGGCAGGGGGGTGGATGGATGGATGGATGGATGGATGGATGGATGGATGGATGAAGCAGTACCAGTTTAAAGAATCTGAGAAACTGATTTGCAGCCTTTGGGTTGAGCTGGTTTCCAAATGTCACCATTTTCATGGGTGAGTGAGGCAGTAGGCTCTGCTTCCAGTTAAGAGGAGCTTTAGAGCAGCAAATCCATAACCTGCTTATCTTTCACTCGGACACTAGTTTTGGAGAAAAGTTGCAGTGCAAGAGGAAAGCCCATGATCATAAGGACTGGAACAGAGGGACTGAACACAGAGAACAGTGCTGTGTGCTGATCTGAGTCCAATAATTTGCCATTTATCACTGCCCAACAGTACCTTCTACCCTTCAGTATCAAAATTCTGGGAGACGAATGGTCACAGACATATTCCTCAGCTAATAGAACTGTGCCTAGACCAGCTGACTCCCACTGGATCATTCCAGAAAAGTAATTTCTGCCTTCATCTCAACTACAAAGCAAAGGGTAGTGTCCCGGCATGGAATGACGGAGCACCCCAGAAATTAATCCAATTCCTGGGCTCTCTCCTCCCTCTACTGTTAAAGGGTTTGGTAGGGGGTGAAGGTGATACATCTGTGTTTCCATAAAGTGCTCTGAGACCTGTGAGTCAAAACCTGCTCTGTCAGAGGGATCCAGAAGGAGGAAAATAAACTGGTAATACACCACCTGTGAAATATTGTCATGGTTTGGGAGCCACCTGCCCCCCACCACATTTGAATTCACCCAGACTAGACTTAGCCAGCTGGAAGTTAAGGAATGAAGCTTTATATTTACTGCTTAGCACAATATGCAAGCAGATAATTACGTGTTACAAATATTTACAGGTATAGACATTAAAAAGATAATATGGAAACATGACATCCCTCCCAGAGATCAGAGTCCCCAAGAGGGGTTCTCAACCACCCTTCCACCTTCCCCCCACCTCCTGATCTTATCCTAGTACCTGTGTTATGCACAAGGTAAACAGGGAGGATCATCCAGAGGGTTTAGAGGCAGAATCAATTAGTTGGGTTACACAAATCCAGCTGGAAGCCAATGAGAGGGAGAGAACAACAGCCAGAGCTCAGGCCAAAGTGATCCTGCCTTAACTATGTTTATNGGGGGGGGAGGGAAATCCCAGCAGGTACTAGATGGAAGTAAATGCATATGTCCTGGTTCAATCCTGGGGTGGCTTTGACCCAGAGCACTTCCTGTAGCCAGCAGTTGGGTTTGCTTTATGGACAGATAATTGAATAATTTTGGTTGGAAAAAAGAAAATTTAAGATCATCAAGTCCAACCATTATCTAGCTCTGCCAGTCTGGTAGATGGAAGGAAGAATGAGAGTAAGGGGATTAAAAACATCAGTGCATCCTGAAGAAGAGATTAAAACCCTCTTCCATACATAACAAATTGAATGATGCGAGCCCTTCTCTCAACTTCCTGAATCATCTCCAAGCAGACACACCTCCAGGTGGAGGTGTTTGCCCCCTGTCCAGGCTGCCATTCCTCTAAGATATTTTAGAATCCCATGAAAGAAGCCCGAGGGTTTCTGGGACCCACAGGCTGTAGGTTAAAACCTTGGGTTTGGTGTCACCCCAAGGATGACTCTGTTCCAGAACAATGATGTATTTGCAATGGGTCACAGACGGAGTAAGAATACAGCTCCTGCTGCCAGCTTACCCAAGACCCAGACCCAGTAGAGACCAAACCTAAAGAGACCCAGGGACATTCTGAATCTCCACCTATATACTAATTTCTAGACACAAGTAAAACCCTGGAGATGGTGAACTTTTTCAAGTCCTTGAAGATATTTTTCGTATTCTCACCTATACTGAAACCTCACCCACTGGTTTTCAGCTTGCCAGGCAGGAGGTTTTAGGAATGGTAGGGGCTCAGGATGGACGTTTTCCATCTCTGAGGGGATGAACCAGCATCTTAAGTAGAGACTGTTGGCTTAAGTTCTTGCCCATGCTTGCACTGCCCTGTGCCATGTGGCTGTCACTCACACCCTAGACTTACAAAGCAGTGTGCTGGGCACCTCCATCCCAGGGTATGACACGAGCAGGGTTGGGTGACAGGTGACCACCTATGCAGCCCAACAATGTGCCTTACTCTCTATCAGGTGTCATGGCTCTCCTACCAGGAATTCATGTCCCTTTTCTCCACTCACCCTCTTCACTGACCTTCTTAAACACATAAAGTCTCTCTTTCCCCTATCTAGGGCTTGACAGGTATTTCTGCTTTCATGCCTTTCCCCTCCCTTCCCAGGCATTTCCCAGGGGTCCCTGAAATGTTGGGAATGCAGCTGTCTTACCCAACTCCACGTATGCCAGGCCAAGGAGGAACCCAACCAGAAGTGTCTTCATGCTGAGAGCAGATCCGTGCAGCAGGGACAGTCAAGGAGAGCTGCTCCCAGGGAGCTTTATATGTTTTCCCACCCTCCACCTCCTGCTGATCTGGTAGGTGGATTCCCTCAGAGTGATCAGGGAAATGCTCAGCTCCAGTCTGGATTGGGATTTGTAGAGGAACAAGTTCCCCAAGGAGGTGACATCACCACAAGCAGAAGCCTCCTGGCCATACGTCACCTCTTCTTCAGGTTTATGTCCTGGGGCTGGTCCCATGGAAAAGGAAAAACACAGCCTGTACCGCAAGGGGTGGCCCCACGCTGGTGCTGGGATGGGGAATGTGACAAGATATGTTTGTGGCTTTGAGTCTGGCTCCATCAGCCGAGAGCTGGATTGTGTCACACATATTGCATTGGGCAACAGCAGGCCAGATGCAAGCAGCAGCAGGCTGGGATTCCACATGTGATGTTGGCTCAGCATCAGCAAACCCTGTGCCATGTTTTCACGCTGACTGCTTTCTGGACTGGAGGGTGGGAAGCTGTGATTGTCCCCAACATGTCTGTTTTCCCAGCTCTGGTGCAAAATGAAGCTGGAGATCTGAATCCCAGGGCCTTAGTTACCGAGTACTGAGCTGCTGGGCATGGAAGTCACCAAAACATAGAATGCGAGTGTGATGGGCGCTGGAAGGCACTTATGGACATCTCTTAGCAGAGTCACCCACAGCAGGTTGTCCAGGATCAGAATGTCCAGGCAGGTTTGGAATCTCTCCAGAGAAGGAGACTCCACAACCCTCTCTGGGCAGCTTGGCCAAAGAGCTGACCCTAAAAAGCTTGACCCTTTATCCTGTCACTGGGCACCACTAAAAAGAATTTCCCCCATCCTTTCTTCCCACCCTTCAGCTCTTGCTGAGCACTGAGAAGATCCCCTCTCAGGCTGCTCTTCTCCAGGCTGAATAGCTCCAGGCATCTCAGCCTTTTCTCTTCACAGAGATGCTCCAGTCCATAATTGGATCCAGTACTCCAGCTGTGGCCTCATTGTAGCAGAATAGAGGGGATGGAGAACCTCCCTCCAGCTGCTGGTCACACTCTTCTTAATGTGTGAAGGGGGCTTTTTGGTGAGTGCTGCTCCTTGAAGAGTTCTCAGTAACTTGAGAAGCATTGCTAATGAAAATTTCCACAGTCTTGCATGACAGAAAGCCAAACGAGCTGGGACAGCTGGATCAGAACTGTGCTGTGGGAAAGGCAGTGAGAGACATGAATCCTAATGTTTGCTTGGCTGTGAGAGTGAAAACCAGCATCTATATTTCAACTTGCTGTGCTGTCAGAGACTGGATACATGAATATAGAATCACAGAATGGTTTACGTTGGAAGGGACCTCAAAGATCATTGAGTTTCTACCCCCCACCACAGGCAGGGAAACCTCCCACTAGAACCAATGCAACCATACCTTGTTTGGGGTGGAGAATCATAGAACTGTTTTGGTTTGAAAAGACCTCTATGATCACCAAGAGAAATGGCCTCAGGTTGTATCAGGGAAGGTTTGGGTTGTAGATTAGAAATAATTTCTGCACCAAAATGGTTGTCAAGCCTTGGACTAGGCTGCCCAAAGAAGTGGTGGAGTCACTTATTCCTGGTGGGATTGAAAACCATGTATATGTGTTGCTGAGGGACATGGCTTAGTGGTGACCTGGAAGTGCTGGGTTAATAGTTGGACTTGATGAGCTTAAAGGTCTTTTCCAACCTAAACAATTCTATGATTCTGTGATTGTTTGGCTCTGACCAGTGCAAAGCCACTTAACCTTTCAAAGGCTTGGACAGCTTTGAGATCTGCCATGAGGCAGAGCTTGGGGAAACCACTTGAGCTGGAGTTGTTAAAGTTCCTGCAGATGGGCTGAATGTGCAGGAGTACCAGACTTCATGGGGAGAGAGGAGCTGGGATTGTGCCAGTAACACTGTGAAGGAAAAGAAAGACCTACTGATGTTACTTTATCTAAAGGTAACTAGGAGGATCCAGTGAGATGGAATCCTGGAAACAGATGCAAACACACACAAACACAGCTGACTCCAAATTGTGCGTTGGGCTGTAAGAGAGGCTATTAGAAGGATAATTATGGAAGCATTAACCCTGGCATGAAGCTCTGGTGGCTCCTCACCTGTAATTTCATTGCTTCTGTTGAGAAAACGTGGAGCCCTGATGGAAAAAAAAAAAAAAAAAGTAAAAAATGGGAAGACTGGGAGAATAGGATCCACCCCAAAGAGATCAGTGAAAAGCATTGCCCAATTTTAGCTTAGAACAGATTTTAAAAATATTTCCTTCCCAATTTTTTTCTTGTCCTCCCAGCAATGCCTTGGAAACCATGAAAACAGAGCTACAGTGGAAGCTGAAGGATTACACTGGGCTAGAGTTGAGTTATTGGGGTTGAACATTGGAGAAGGCTGCTCAGAGAGGTGGTGGAATACCCATCCCTGTAGATGTTTAAAAACTGTGTAGACATGGCATTTGGGGACATGGTTTAACACCCATGGTGGTGCTAGGTTGATGCAGTTGGGCTTGATGATTTTAGAGGTCTTTTCCAACCTTAATGATTCCATTAATAAAATGAGGCTGGCAGTCTGAGGAAGCACCAGGAAAAAAAATGAGTTCCCTCTAAAAACAAAGGCAGGGTAGAAATCTCACTTGCTTTAAGATGGAGCTTGATAAGTATGAGGAAGAAGTGGTTTGTTAAAACAGTTTGCACAGCCTTAGACAGCTTGTAGGACTCAAGGGGACCTAAATTCCCATCTGTCTTTATCAGTGGTGGAATAAAGTCTGAGCAAGGTTTTGAATCCTGCCTAAAAGGAGCCATAAGGGACTTCAGATGAAATGTCATTCCAGCTCTGATGATCTGAGAATATAAATGAGATGTGGCATGTAGGGAGAAAGGCATATGTGCCAAAAAGCCTCTCTGAAACCCCAGTGCTATCAATCCAAAACCAGTCCCAGCCTGTCCCTGTGAGACTGACCTCCTTTATAAGTTAACCTAAGTAGATACCATCTCTCTCTGCTTATCACATCTGTAAGGAAAGGCAGATGACGTAAATCGAATGTTCACGGGCAAGAAGTCCATGTGCTTCATAAAAAAAATCTGATCTAACTTCTGTTACAGTTAAATCCCTTCTGAACGAGACAGAAACCAAGTTTTGTAGAGCTGTCCTGTGACCAGGCTTTGATAAGCTGTTCCAGTGGCTGCTTATCAGTAAAATTACCCCGGTGTAAGTTATTTCTGTTCCGGTTCACACAGCTTCTATGGTCAGTGGTTTTCATTGCACTCCTCTACTAAACTTAGTTGCTTGCTGTGGCAATTTTCTTCTCCCCAAGGAGATGAGTTTTCCCCAGGATATCACTTGACAGACTTTGGTGAAGTCTTTAACACCTTTATCACCCAGGGGACCTGGAAAAACTTGAGAAGTGAGCACAGGTGAACCTCATGAGGTTTAACAAGGCCAAATTCAAGGTCATGCACATGAGAATATCCATACAGGCTGGAAGATGACAAGACTGAGAGCAGGACTTGGGTATGTTTGTGAATGAAAAGCTGGATATGAGCTGGCATCGTGTGCTCCCATCCCAGAGCCAGCTATGTCCTGGCCTGATCCCCCACAGTGTGGGCAGAAGGTGGAAAGAGAGAATATTGTCTCTCTGCTCTGCTGAGATTCCACTTACAATGTTGGGGTAATCTCTGGAGCCCTCAGCACAGCAGAGACATGGATCCATTGGAATGGGGTCAGAGTAGGCCACAAAAGTGATGTGAGAGTTGTAGCTCCTCTGCTGTGAGGTCAGGCTGAGAGAGTTGTTCATTCTGGAGAAGTGAAGGCTCCAGCAAAACCTTGTGGCCTTTCAGTACTTAAAGAGGCTGATAAGAAAGCTGGGGACAGACTTTTCGTCAGGGCCTGTTGTGACAGGACAAGGGGTGATGGTTTGAAACTTAGAGAAGGAGATTAAGACTAGCAAGAAGGAAGACATTTTTCATACTGAGGTGGTGAAATACTGGCCCGGGCTGCCTAGAGATGTGATAGATGGCCCCATCCCTGGAAACTTTCCTGGTCGGGTTGGATGGGGATTTGACCAGCCTGATCTAATTGAAGATGTACATGCTCACTGCAGAGGGCATGTACAAACCATCTTGTGATTCCCTAGAAAGTCTGTGATCTGGGACTTTAATCCCTTTAGCCCCTTCCAACCTGGTATTCTATGATGGCTCAAAGAGATGAGCATTAAACAGCTATGTTTGATGCTGTGGCCATGGCATTGTACCTATGGCATCAGTCTACTTGATGTCAGTGTCTTTCCTGATTTGCAGGATGGAGTCTGATATCAGGCTTCCAAATATCATGGTGATGGATGCAGTAGAGGAAAACAGAGAAACTACTGATCAGAGCATTGAGTCAACCCAACTTCAGCTGCTGTGACTCAAGGAGGGTAGATTTTTACTGGAAACCATTTGGATGACTGTGTGGGCTCTACCATCTTCACCTGTGACTCAGTACCACTACAGTGGTGCTTGATGAGGTGTTCAGCTAATCGAAGCTTCCACGTCTCACGGGTGTGCACTAATAACAAGACTATAAGCTTGTTGGGGTGGAGTTGCTCTCCACCCTCCTGATGAAACTCTGCCACTGGGCAGAAAGGAATGCAGGTTTCATTAGGCTACAGAAGGGTGAAAGTGTGAGCATGACTTGGTGTGCAGCCTTCCTCTAGGAGCTATTTGGGTCTGTCTTCCAGGGGCTGTTTCATAGAATCATAGAATTGTCTTGGTTAGAAAAGACCTCCAAGATCATTGAGTCCAGCCATTATCTGAGTTGTAAAACGTGTGTCTCCTCATAGGGCAGTACTAAAGAGGAATCCAGAGCCTCATGTGACCATGTGGTTTTCTGTATGAAAATTGGATGCTTTATAGTGAACACTGAGGGGTGCTGTGAGTATTCATGGGAGCTATTGTTGGCTGGGAGCTCCAGTGTCTTGGTCTGTACTTTAATCAGCTGGTGGCACTGTTGGCCTCTGAGTAACATTCTGCAGGAGTAGACAACATGCAAAGACTTCCCACTTGAAAGGCCTGGACCCTCCCTCTCCTGGCAGGGACATTTTCCTTCTTTATTATGGAATAGAAACATAGGATCATAGATTCATTTTGGTTGGAAAATACCTCCAAGATCACTGAGTCCAACCATTATCTAGCTCTGTGAATTCTGGTGCTAAACCACGTCCCTCAGGACCACATTCCCAGATCTTTGAAACAGCACCAGGGACTGGGATTCAACCACCTTCCTGGGGAGCCTGTCCTAGTGTTTGAGAATGCTGATAGAATCAGAGAATCATAGACTAGTTTGAGTTGGAAGGCACCTTAAAGATCATCTAGTTCCAACTCCCCTGCAAGAGGACCTCCCACTACACCAGGGTCATCAAAGCCCCATCCAACTTGGCTTTGAACATTTCCAAAGATAGTACATCCACAACTTCTCTGTCCACATAGATGGAGGGCCAAAAGGTGTGGGAACACAGATGATGCAGTGGATCAAGCAACCTTCACAATTTTGCAGAGTCACAAACAGACCAAAGCAAGTCACAAAATCTCAAGCAGGTGTCATCAGACTTAAGCACAACCTGTCTTCCAGAACACAGATGTCTCCTGGGTGAATCACCACACATCTTTCTTTTTGCAATCAGGCAGGCACATGCACAATTCATCAGAACTGCTTCAGACAAAAGCCTCATCAAAAAATGACTGGCACCACAGAACCTGATTCCCTTCACTGGTTTTGAAAGGAACTTGGCTTTGAAAGGAACCTTTGATAGGACTAAGCCACCTGTAGTTCTTCATAGCAAATGTACACAAACCTTTGTCACAGAACGGCTTAAGTTGGAAGCGAGTTCAGAGATCATCTACTCCAACCTCCCTGCCATGGGTAGGGACACCTCTGAACTAAATCAGGTTGCTCAAGGCATCATCCAGTCTGGTTGTGAATGCCTCCAGGGAGGGGACCTCCGCAACCGCTGTAAGAAACCTATTCCAGGGTTTCACATACCCTTGTATTGAAGAACTTCTTTCTAAGATGTAGCCTACTCTTCTTCAGCTTCAAACCATTCCCCCTTGTACTATCACTAGACACTGCATGAAAAATGCCTCTGCAACCTTCCTGTAAGATCCCTTCAAGTATTGGAAGGCAGCTCTAAGGTCCTCTCCAGGTCTCTTTTTCAGTGTGACTTCACCTTTGTTGGAATGTATTGCTCCTGAGTTTGAGGAGACAATGCTTGAATACCAATCAGCTTTCTTGAGCCCCTCTTCCACCCAGGGCTTTATCCAGTGGTAGTCTATCATGCAGGTCCATGAAGAAGCCAAACAACATTATTAAGTGCAGGACAGTAATCTTGCTGTACACCCTCCTCACTTCCCTAAGGATCTTGAACTCCAGCATTTCATGGTGTCTGCAGCTGCATCCCACTCTCGTGGATCAACATACAAGATCAACTGTCCCCATGAAACATAACTATTTCTGCCAAGGAGTTGAGTGGCCAGTGGAAGAGGAAGGCATGTCCATTCCTGGGACTCACCCTAGGAATGGGTTTTGGAAGGATATAGAGAAGAAGGTCTCAGATGAGCAGCTCATTCCAGATGTCTTTGAGATTATGCTCACAAGATGTTGACAGGACACTGAAATGGTTCAGACACTTCTGTTGGACAGCATGTATTTTTGGACACTGTTGCCTTCAAAGTATCTTATGGTTGTGAGAACAGACCAACAACCTCTGAGGAGGTGGCTGGATATGAATATTGCTAGGTCACAGATGAGGACTCTGTTTTGTGGGACTGTGAGATGATTTTGCTGGTAGAGTAGTGACAACAGCTCATGTTTTGGTCATGGAAACATTCCTCTGGCCTCTTTCTATCTACATTCTCATCATTGCTGATGGGGTGGAGCCCTGCTGAAGGGAGAAACTTGCTCTGAGGTGTGATAGAGAACCTTTTGCATAGGTTCAGGCTCCAGATGTGGAGATGCTGCTTTGCTTTCCCGAACACTAGAAAGATTTGCCCATTAGCAAACACATTTTTTTTTCATGTGACATAATGGTCAGCTCTCCTGGCTATGTTCCAAATATATACCCTTCTTGAACCCAACATCAGGATATTAGAATTGTAGAATTACAGAATTATTTCCATTGGAAAAGACTCTTAAAATCCAACTGTTGACCTAACACCACCATGGCTACTAAACCATGAGCCAAAGTGCCATGCCCACACTTATTTTAACACCTCCAGGGATGGTGACATCACCACCCACCTGGCCAACCTGTTCCTAGTATCCAATCTGAACCTCCCCTGATACAACCTGAGAACATTTCCTCTTGTTCTGTCACTGAATGTAGGAAGAAGAGAGTGCACCCTTCCTCACCACAACCTCTTTTCAGGCAGTTGTACAGAGTGAGAAGGTCTCCCCTCAGTCTCCTTTTCTCCAGGCTGAACAACCCAAGTTCCCTCAGTTGCTTCTCACAAGACTTGTGAGAAGCATCTCACCATCTTCATTATCCTCCTCTGGACACACTTCAGCACGTCGATATCTTTCTTTGAACAAGGAGCCAAAAACTGAACCAAATATTTGAGGAGTGGCCTCACTGGTGCCGTGTCAAACTAAAATCCTGTTGGATATCTGCTGGATGTTTTCCTGAGAAGACTACTTCCATGGATAGTTTGGAGGAGAAAAAGACAGAAGTGTTTGTGTGTGTGTGTGTGTGTGTGTGTGTGTGTGTGTATTTTGAAGCTGCTACTGCATGAATAATAGTGACTGAATGTGGTGGCAGGTAAGTTGGATGGGACATCAACAGGACTTCTTTGCCAAGGAGAACAGTGAGCAATTAAAAAATACTTATGGGCTACCCACAGTTCACACCCTGGCATGTGGTAAACTTGCAGCTTAATCCACCTGTTGTGATTTTAATAAGGAAGGATCAAAGATTAAGAATCTGTTACGCTGGTCACGGGATGTTCTTGGAGATACAGAATGAGGATGGCTTTGATGTATGGTGTCTAATCTTCTTGGTAATTAGTATTCTTCACCCTCCCACTTCATGAAGAGCACATACCTTTGGTACATGCTTGCAAATGACAGCTGAGCAGGACAATGCTTCCCAAGTAGGTCTTTGTCACGAATCTCCTTTTTGCCATCCCTGAATCTGAGTCAGTGTCTCAAATGAGAAGAGATTCTTGCTCAAATTGTAGAAAGAAATCCCATCCTCATACAGGATTATGCAAATCCTTCCCAGTACAACTAAGCTCCTTCCTCATTCATAGGATGGTTTGAGGTGGAAGAGACCTTGAAAGGTCACCTAATCGAGTCCCTCTGCAGTCAAAAGGGACATCTACAAGTAGAGCAGGTTGCTCAGAGTCCCAGACAATCTGGCCTGAAATGGTTCCAGGGATGGAACTTCTCTGGGTGACCTGGGTCAGGGTCTCATTACCCTGAGTGTCAAAAATTTCTTCCTTCTCTCTAGTTTAAATCTTCCCTCTTGTAGTTTAAAACCATCACCCCCCTGTCCTGTCACAACAGGCCTTGCTAAAAAAACCTGTCCCCATCTTAGTTGTAGACCCCTTGTAAGTCCTGAAATAATGCAATAACGTCTCCCTGGAGCCTTCTCCTGGCTAAACAACCCTTTTTTTTTTTTTTTTTTTTTTTTAGGAGATGTTGTTTCAGTTCATCCGAGTCCAGCTGAAATGCCCCTGCTCTCTTTGCTTACCTTCAGTAGGTGTTTTTCTTCTTAGTATCCTGCAGGTTTCTGCCCAGGGTTCAGCTGTTCAAATTAATGTTGATCTAATCTAGCTTTGGCTTCATTTACCCACCTGCAACAGAGACCAAACGTCTTTTCCCTTTCCCTATATCTCCCCTGTCTTCAGAGATGCTTTCTGAGTTGATTTGGCTCAGCTGTCTAACCCACTTGGAACAATATTCTCACCTGATCCATCTGAGGTTTTGATTGATTCGGTTTAGGGTAAACCAATATCAATGATAAATTTTGATATGTAGTGGTGAGTGACCTGTGAGTTCAGCGATGTGGATAGAAGACATGAATCATAGAATCACGGAAGTCTTTCAGTTAGGAAAGACCTCCAAGATCATTGAGTCCTACCATCAATCCAACACCACCATTCCCACTAAACCATGTCTGAAAGTACCACGTCCACACATTTTTTTAACACCTCCAGGGACAGTGACTCCAGCACCTCCCTGGAGAGCTTGTTCCAATGCCTGACCACTCTGGCAGGAAAGATTTTATTCCTAATATGCAACCTAAACCTCTCCAGACACAATTTCAGTCCATAGTGATTTCAGACAGATAGTAGGGAGAAGAGACCAACACCCACCTCTCTACATCATCTTTTCAGGTAGCTGTAGGGAGCAATGAGATGTCTCATCAGCCTCCTCTTCTCCAGACTAAATAACCCCAGTTGCCTCAGCCAGTCATGAAAAGATTTGTTCTCTAGACCTTTTAGCAGCTTTGTTGCCCTTCTCTGGACACACTCCAGAAATGATACGTACTGGTATATGGTGGCTGTGAAAGGGTGAGTGAACTGGGAGTTCAAGGATGTGAATGGAGGGCATGAAGGTTGTGTTTCCTTGAAATCAAAGATTCAGGAGCCTGTCTGGAATTTGTTTCCCTAACAAAGCACAAAAGTGGAGGAACAATATCTAGAGAAATGTGACTCTGGCCTGAAACAGATAAAAGGAATGGGAAGGAATCCTAAAGGAATGGATGCAACTGAGAAGCAGGCAACATTGCCTGAGAGAAGTTAAGAAATTTATATAGAGAAAAATTGCAATGGTCTTAGATCTCGGGGAAGACATTACACATTAAAATTATTCAGATCTTCTATTGAGAGCCATGAAGATGTGATGGATGAAAACTGCATATTAAATGAAACACTTACTTATTCAATATAGAAAGTGATTTTGATTTTGAGGGTAAAGACAGGTGTCCAGAAATAGAAGGAGCCACATCTGAGGTGGAATAAGTAAGAATAATGTTTTAAAGTTGCAGCAAAGTAGGGCAGGATATTTTCCATCCCAGAAATCTTAGAGAATTGGCATATGGAAAAACAGGTCTAGGTCCACTCCCAAAATGTAAGTAATAAATTGATGAAGCTGTAGAAAGTATCAAGTGGTTAGAATTTAACACTTAAATGAAAGAGAGGAGTAATTTGTCTCACCTTCATAACATGCCAGGATTAAGAACCATTTTTAAAGCAGATAGTAATGAAAAACATGAAAAGGATGCAAAAATAAAATGATGACTTTCCTTAATTTCATATTAAGAAAGTATGATTTACAAGAGTTCTTCAAAGTAATAAAACAATGGAATATGGGAACATTTATTAAGATGGCATGGGTGGGAAATTAAATCGATATAATCTGAGTGAAATATTTATAAAGGATTGGAAATAGAAGGTTTGAAAACTTTTTGAAGTGTTGGGAGGAGGATATGAGCATAGAGGGGTTCAGTAGTGTACTTCTTTAGGAACTCACTCATGGTTTCAGATTCACAGAAATGTGGAATGCCTCAAGTTTGAAGGGATCTTGAAGATTATCATGTTTCAACCCCATTGCATGGGCAGGGACACGAACACCTTCCACTAGACCAGACAGCTCAAGGCCTCATCCAACCTGGCTTTGAATGCCTCCAGGGAGGGAGCATCTGTGACCTCCCTAGGCAACCTGTTCCAGAGTCTTACCATCCTCACAATAAAAAATTTCTTCCTAATACTCAGTCTAAATTTGCCCTCCTCAAACTTCAATCCATTCCCTATCCTATCACTATGAGCCCTTGTAAAAAGTCCCTCCCCAGCTCTCCTGTAGCCCCCTTCAGGTACTGGAAGGCTGCTGTAAGGTCTCTGCAGAGCCTTCTCTTTTCCAGGCTGAACATCCCCAATTCTCTCAGCTGCTTGCCTCAGGAGAGGTGCTGCAGCCCTCTGATCATCTTTGTGGCCCTTCTCTGGACCTGCTCCAGCAGTTCAATGTCCTCTTGATTAATATTTTATGTAAAGACCTTTAAAGGTGCTAAATAGGGTGGTGTTACTGAAATTGACAGATGATGTAAAGTTGGGAAGCATCAGCAGAGCCAAGAAGGATCAGGATATTGTAAACAAGCAGGTGGCCTGGATGTAAGTCACATATTAATAAGATCATACAGTGTAATAAGTAAGTTACATGGTAAATGAGGAGGTCACCTGTAGATGACTGGAGAGCTGAAGGACATGAGAGTATCACTTGATCACAGGCTGAATAAACCTCAGACACCTGATGAAGCATGGAAAAAGCTGTTGTGACTGGGGACTGTGTCAGTGAGAACACAGCGTGGCTCAGGCTGTTGTGTAAGGCACCAAGACCACGCTTGCAACACTGTGTGCACTTCTCACCACCCATACAAAGTCCTGTACAAAGGGCAGTATGAAGATGAGGATGCATATAGCAGGCTAAAAGAGCTGAGGTTTCTTAGTAGAGGGAGAAAAGATTCCCAGCTATGGGAATACTCAACAGCAAGGCAGCTTAGGAAGGGAAGACCCCTCTGGTGAAAGATGGTGACACTGGACACATAGGTGGGATCTGGCCATGAGATATTAAGGCTGGATATTAGAAATGTGTGCCCAAGTGATCATGAAATTATTTTAGTTGGAAAAGACCCCTATGGTCATTGAGTCCAGCTGTCAGCCTATCACCACCTTGGCAAATAAACTCTGTCCCAAAGTGCCATGTCCACACATTTTTTGAACACCATCAGGGATGGTGACTCCACCATCTCTGTGGGTAGCCTGTTCCAATACCAGACCACCATTGCAGGGAAGACTTTTTTCCTACCATCCAACACAAACCTTCCCTGGTGCAATTTCAGGCCATTTCCTGTCCTCCTATCACCTGATACTCTACTGTAAACAGACCGAAGAGCTGGATTTTGAGATGGAATTTGATCAAAGTATGACCATCAGTCAACTGCTCAATGTGCTGTCAAGATTATGTGTTTGGTTCTCCACAGAAATAGCTTCAATAATCCATGAGGGAATGCTTCATTTCCAAGTTACGCTTAGAGTTGTGTTGCCTTGTGATGTCAGGATGTTGTCTCCTCTTGTGCTTGATGAAGAGATGGTTGGCTCAGTCTGTACGAACAGGCTCTACATCACATAAAAGCAGGTCCTTCATTTCTCTGTATAGATGCACAAAGTTTAGTTTCAGTCTGGGAGCTGCTCAAGAACTGAGCAACGCTGCATGTCTATGTGACTGGTAAACTGGCTTGGAGATACAGAAGAAAAGGTTGGTTGGAGCTAAATATAAGAAGTGTTCTTTCCAGACACTTGAGCAGAAGGGCTCTAGAAGGGCTTTATGGCCTTCCCAGCACTATACATCCAGGCAGCATCTCCTCAACTTTCAGCACCCATCTACTCAATGAGCCTAATGGCATTGCCCTGTCATACAAGGATGTTGGACAGGTGCATCATTTGCAATTCTAGGTGTGCTAAAAGCCCCCATAGCTGGAAACAAAGAGCTGATGGACAGGAATAATAGTTGGCTCTGGGCAGAGATGAAACAAGCTCTTCCATATACCATTGTCTGTGCCAGCATCCTGGCAATGTGTGTTTGGGTAACTCAAAGGATTTGGGTTATTTGGAGTAATAGAAGTGGTTGGTGAAGGAAGAAGTGACCAGGAAGCATGTTTGATAGGTTGGAGGAGAGCTAGGTAAGTTTGAAAGTTATTCTACATGTGAGCAAGATGAGAGTAAATCATACTTTGTTTCTGCTGAAAGCACCAGTGAGTTTAATGTCAACTCTGTCTACACATTCTGGCATTGAAGAGCTGTGACTAGGATGAGGATAAGTGAAATGGTGGACAACAGAATGATTGTGAGCCAGCAATGTGCCTTTGTGGCAAAAAGGCAAATGATATCCTGAGGTGTATCAAGAAGAGTGTGGCAAGCAGGTCACAAAGGTTCTCCTCTTGCTCTATTCTGTCCTGGTGAGGTCAAACTGTGTTCAGTTCTGAGCTCCCTGGTTCAAGGACAGAGACCCACTGGAGAAGGTAAAGCACTATGAAGATGATTAAGGGACTAGAACACCTTTCTTATGATGAAATACTGAGAGAATTAGGTTTTTTTTAATTTTGGAAAAAGAGAAGACTGAGGGGAGATCCCATAAATGCTTATGTGTCAGTGCTTAAAGGGTGAGTGTCAGAAGGATGGGACCAGCCTTTTTTCAGTGGCATCCAGTGACAGGACAAGGATAACAGGCACAAACTTGAACATAGGAAGTTCCATTTAAACATGAGAAAGGACTTCTTTAAATTCAGCGTGGTGGACCACTGGAACAGGCTGCTCAGAGAGGTGGTGGAATCTCTGTATCTGGAGAAATTCAAAACCTGCCTGGACATTTTTCTCTGTGACCTTCTTTAGGTGAACCTTCCTTGACAAGGGGGTTGGATTCAATGACCTCCAGAGGTCCCTTCCAACCCTGACCATTCTGTAATTCTGTTCATTTGATTGTGATGTGTGAGGTCTATTTTGGGACAGTGGTGTTACTCCTCAATTCTGTGTTTGCCTTTGCATCCTACTAAAGATGTTGAGTAAATGAGATACTTCTCTTATGCTCTTCTTGGACAACCAACATCATTATGGGAGGGGAATCAGCACAGCTTCACTTCACCAACCATCTTCAAAGAGTGTACACATAACCATTTTGCCTCTTGTGTCCTTGGTTGTCTACAGGATGGTGTCTGCTTCTTGTCACACTGCTCAACAGGAAAGAAGCAGTTCTGTGTTCTATCTTTGCCTGAGGACTTTGGGCTTGTTTATAGCAACATCTTAATCCCAAAGCCAGAAGCATGGAAGCAAATGATTCCATGTAATTTCTGTGATGCAAAGGTGTCCAATTTTTTTTTATATCGTGGTGAATCACCAGGGTGGTGATGACGGGAAATCTACATTGAAGTATCTACACAGTGTTGTGGATTTGCTTCCTGTGTATTTCTGCTCCACCCTTTACGTTTGGGAATTCTTTGCGGAAGGCATGGTGAAATACGTGCAGGAAAACAGCCAGCTCTTCTAAATGGGATGGGACAGGATGGGATGGGGTGGGATGGGGCAACATAGAAAGAGAGAAGAAGAGAAAAGAGGGAAGAAGGAAGGGAAGGACAGGATTTGAGTTTTCACATGTATGTGACCTACAATGATAATCTAAACTGCCTGCCTGACCACTTCACAGCTGACCAGAAGTTAAAACACGTTTTTAAGGGCATTGTCCAAACACATCTTCGAGACTTACAGCCTTGGTGGATTGACCACCTCTCTTGGAATCCTGTTCCAGTGCTTGGCCACCCTCTCATTAAAGAAATGCTTCCTAAGGTTGAGTCTACGCCTCCCCAGTGCAGCTTTGACCCATTCCCATGTGTCCTATCACTAGATCCAAGTGAGAAGAGCATGTCAGACTTGGACATACTTTGCAGCTGGCTTCAGAGTCCTGGCTTCCCATGAACACTGGAAGAACATCAGTAGATCCACAAGGCAAAGGCAAATACTTCCTTTTTTTTTTTTTTTTTTTTTTTTTTTTTCACCTCCTCCNNNNTTTTTTTTTTTTTTTTTTTTCCCCATCCTCCTGTGCGAGGAGAGGCAGGACAGAACTTCTGCATTTGAAGAGCACCTTGTAGCAGAACATTTGCTGCAAAACCAGCAAGGAAGAGAAATTAATTGCATGGGATTACGAAGGGCAGGGAAACGGCTTGCTTTGACAGTCCATGGGTGTGAAAACTGTTGTGAAATGCTCAGTCATTTTACCATGAGGCAATGTGAGCCAGGCCGAAAGAACTGACTGCACATGAGCACCACACTCATAGCAAAGGGTTGCCAGTCTCTGCCTTTAGGACATGCAGGAGAAAGAGCTGAGCAGGTTGGTTTTGTTCATTGTTTTCAATTTTCACATTTAAATTTTGAACACTCAAATTCCTATGTCAGGTTTAACTTTCCTATATTTTTCTAAAGCTTATTTTACATGTAGAGGAACAGAATGAGTCAGAAAATGAGAGACCTGGGGTATACAATCTGGAAAAGAGAAGACTGAGAGGAGATCTTATTAATGTTTATAAATATCTGAAGGGTGGGTGTCAAGAAGAAATGGCCAGGCTCTGCTCAGTGGTGTCCTGTGATAGAACAAGGAATAATGGATACAAACTGTAATACAGGAAGTTCTATCTCAGAATGAGGGAAAACTTCTTTACTGTAGGTTGATGGGGCTCTGGAGCAGGCTGCCCAGAGAGATTGTGAATTCTCCTTCTCCAGAGACTACCAAAACTCACCTGGGTTGCTGTGTGGCCTGACCTAGGTGATCCTGCTTTGCCAGGGAGTTGGACTAGATGCTCTCCAAAAGTCCTTTCCATCTCCTACCACTCTATGATTCTGTATTTCTATGAAAGTATTAGCAGAGTAGCCATGGGTGGAGCACCTGGTTTGCAGAGTCCTGTGATTTAGCTCAGAAGAGGCTCAGTAGGGCTCAAGGTAATGTCAGAAATGAGATAGTGAGAGATTTCTCTGCCATACACAGCTCTCCCATAGCAGGATGGGAGTGTAGCATAGGATGACCTTTTCCAATCAGCCTGGCTAGTACAGTTACTTTGGAGTTCATCTGCAATCAAAGGGCAGGCCTTTGGATTGCTTTTAGTGACTATGCAGTAGCTTATTAGCTGGCAGAGCAGAGCTCATTGCAGGTTCTCTCTGTGACCTGTTTGGTCCACAAAAGCGTCATTGAGCAACAGCAGATGTATAACTCAGAGAAGGAATGTGGCTGTGCAGGGTGGGTCGGTAGCGGATAATCCTTCTCCAGTTCTGTTATGTTCACTGACTATTCAAGCTTATTTTTAGCCTGAGTCTTTCTCCTGGCCCCATTAAAATCACTATCTGAAGGATCTTTCTGCATAGTGGCTCTGATAATATCTGTACAAGGCAGAGGTATGGAGATGCTGCGTAATTTGCTGCAGGACATGGAGAAAATGTGGAGCACAGCAAGGAGATGCTGGTCCTTAGGTGCCAGCTCATCTGATCTCTCCACCCCAGAGACTTTCTCTAGTGCCATCAAATGATTTTAACCAGTTCCCAGAAACTGGGTAGAAGTCAGGTCACTCTGGGGATATTTTTCCTACCGGGTACAGGTACTGGGTGTAAGTTTTAGAATGCTTCAATCATTAAAGTTGAAAAGGACCTCTAAGATCATCAGGACGAACTGTCAACCCAACACCACAATGAACCATGTCTCAAAGTACTATATCTATACATTTTTTGAAAACCTCCAGGGATGATGACTTCACTGCCTCCTTTGGCAGCCTGTTCCAATGCCTGATTACTCTTTCAGTAAGGACATTTATCCAAACTAAACTTCCCCTGGTGCAGCTTGAGACCATTTCCTCTTGTCCTATCACCAGTTACTGCAGAAGAGAGACCAGAACTAACCTGGCTCCAACCAGGTAGTTGTAGATAGGAAAGTCTTCCTTCAGCCCTCTCTTCCCCAGACTAAACCATCCCAGCTCCCTCAATCACTCAGCTTCTACTGGACCATAAGGAATACTGAACATTATGGTGCCTATCCACAGAGATAATGGCCACCAGGCTAATGCTATCAGAAGCAAATCCAACAACATAACAATGACACAAGCAACAATTTTCTTTTCCTCTGAAGCTGCATCTGCAATGTTTCCTACCACAAGTCACGCTGGAGCAGTTACTTTAGGTTTTCCTTTTATAAGAAGTAACCTCACTGGAGAACTGTGGACATCCAATCCACAATGTAGCCTTTGGAAGAGTGCAGCTGCTGCCCTTGAAAAGAGGAAACTGTCCATTTTATTGTCCAGCTATTTATCATTTAAATAAATGAACCTCAGTTTGATCCTGGAGAAAGAGAAATCTCTTGCATGCATGATAGATTGAGCCATTTCAAGAGCTTCTCTTCAATTTAGGCCTTTTGATAAGTGTGGAAAAGATAGGAGAAGAGCTGATAAAGCCTCTCAGCCAACAATGTCAAGAAACAACTTGCTTGGGCATAATAAATCCCCTTGCTTTTCAAATAGACATAGTGCTTGTGCGTCACCAGCAAGGTGACTCCTAAGGTGACTCTTAGACCTTTTCTTCAACATCTGGAGAGTAAATCTAGCTTCATCCAGGACTTGCTTAGTAGCCTGATGCCAAATCTTCTGCAGCGACAGAAAATGCTGCTGGCAGAAGGTGCAGACCAGAACAGGAGAGACCAAGTCTTGTTTGTGTTCATTGTTAGGGGCTTACAAGGCAGGAGGAGAAGCCAACCTTTCTGTCAATGTGAAGTCACAGTACTCGGAAAAGCAGTCCTCTTCCTGGCCCTGCCCTGGCCCAGCCCAGGTTTTGACCCATGGTGGAGTAATTTATCTGCCCCAATTTGCCACCTCTTAATCCTTCCCAGAATTTAGAGGGTTGTTTTGGAGGTGACCTGAATGGTGAGTGTGGTTTTGTGCTATTGCAAGTGTCAAGAATCCATCAAGCAGCAGTGAGTTAGCTCCACATCATGTCCACAGTGGCTCCCTACCCTGCTTTTTACTGTGTTTATCCCAGCCATGGTCCAGATGCATCTTCTCAAAACTACCTAATCCCCAGCACCTCCAGCACTGCATGCAAAACCTCCAGATACATCCACAGAGAAGATATATCTTTGGATAAATCCAGAAATGTCATTCTGGGGTGTATCAGAAGGGGTGTGGCTAGTAGGTCGAGAGATGTTCTCCTGCCCCTCTACTCTGTCCTGGTGAGGCCACATCTGAATCACTGTGTTCAGTTCTGGGCCCCCAGTTCAAGAGAGACATAGAACTGCTTGAGAGTGTCCAACGAAGAGAGTGCCCATCACAGAGCCACAAAGATGATTAAGGGAATGAAAATCTCGCTTACGAAAAAAGACTGAGGTTGCTGGGGCTCTGCTGCTTGGAGAAGAGGAGACTGAGAGGTGACATCATCAATGTTTATAAATATGTAAAGGGTGAGTGCCAGGAGGATGGAGCCAGGCTCTGCTCGGTGATGCTCGATGACAGGACAAGGGGCAGTGAATGGAAGCTGAGGCATAGGAAGTCTCACTTAAACATAGGGAGGATTTTTTTCCCCTATGAGAGTGACAGAACACTGGAACAGGCTGCCCAAGGGAGTT
The DNA here is from genome assembly GCA_013396835.1 of Psilopogon haemacephalus. Taxonomy (NCBI): domain Eukaryota; kingdom Metazoa; phylum Chordata; class Aves; order Piciformes; family Megalaimidae; genus Psilopogon; species Psilopogon haemacephalus. The sequence goes on along the minus strand of VWZI01023297.1, from coordinate 154,067 downwards.
GTGGAGTCTCTCTCTCTGGAGATATTCAAGGTCTGCCTGGATGCATTCCTGTGTGATCTGGTAAAGGTGATCCTGCTCTGGCAGGGGGGTTGGACTGATCTTTTGAGGTCTCTTCCAGCCTCTGACATTCTATGATTCTATTATTCTATGTGCACAGAGAAGAACCTGCTCATGCTTTTGACACCAGTGTTTTCAGAGATGACTGTCTTTGACCTTTCCAGAATCTGGGTTAGTCTCCGTCTCACCTAGTATCCCTGGTGACCTTGGTGCTGGCTAGCATGATTTGCCCATTTCATATGGAAGACTCCTAGTCTCCAGAAAGGACTGTCATAGCCAGGTTACTGCTTGAGAAAGGTCATTGGATGTAGACATGCCTGACTTCCTGAGAATTGCTTCAGAAAGTGGGCACAGGGCAGCAGCATGTCAGGGACCTTCTTCACAGAGTCATAGAATGGCTTGAGTTGGAAGGGACCTTAAAGATCATCTAGTTCCAACCCTCCTGCCATGGGCGGGGGCAACTTCTACTAGACCAGGTTGCTCAAAGCCTCATCCAGCTTGCTCTTACACAGTTCCAGAGATGAGGTGTCCACAATTTCTCTACGTGGCCTGATTCCAGTGTCTCACCACCCTCACAGTAAAGAACTTCCTAATGTCCAATCTAAAGCTACCTGCTCGGGTTTAAAAATGTTCCTCTTCATCACATCACCACAGACTTTTATAAATAGTCCCTCTCCAGCTTTCCACTGGGCCCCCTTCAGGTACTGCAAACAGAACAGCCAGAACTCAGCCTGCCATCATAAGACAGGTGCTCCAGTTTGCTTCTTACAGTCAAGAAGATGAATTGCTGGACTGGAAAAGTCATAGAGCTAACCATCCACAAAGAAAGCAAACTGGCTGGGAGATATACACCTGTATGAGCCATGTCACCAGTGACTAAGAGCTAGAAGGTTTCCAAAAGGTAGAATAAATCACATTTCATATCCCATATCCTCCCTCTGCCAGTATCCAGACGTGACTCATGAGGAGGGTGGCTCATTTTGGATTTTCCTTCAAGGAAAACCCCTTGCATGCTTCCTGCAATTAGCAGCTTGTTAATGTCTTGAATCTCAAAGGTTTATTTATTTTCCTGTTTCACAACAGCAGACACTGTCATTATCTTCTGACATCCCACTGACTTCATCCAAAATTTGATGCTGGCCCTTGTCCCATAGCTATGGATCCTCCAGGTGATTTATCTCCACCAGGTAAATGCATCTTTGTTGTTTCAGCCTGTGGCTCCACACATCTTTGCAGCCCAAATAGATCTTAGAGTGTGAGAGTAAGACTGGGTTCTTGGTCAATTTCCCTCCCCTTTCAGTCCTTCACCCTCTGCTGGTGGATGACAAATTCACCATCAGACAGCAATGTTCCCTTGTGTTCAAGAAGGCAAATGGTCTATTAGGGTGCCTGAAGAAGAGCATGGCCAGCAGGCTGAAGGTGGTTTTCCTTCCCCTAGTCAGGCCACAGCTGAAGTCCTGGGACCAATTCTGACCTCCCCAGTTCAAGAGAGACAGGGAACCACTGGATCCAGTCCTGTTCAACATCGTCAACGATGACCTAGATGAAGGGATGCAGTGGACCCACAGCCAGTTTGGTAATGATACAAAGCTGGGAGGAGTGGCTGGCACACCAGAATGTTGTGCTGCCATTCAACAAGCTGCATGGTTGGGCAGGGAGGCAACTGATGAAGTTGAACAAGGGCAAGTGTAGACTCCTGCACCTGGGGAGAAATAACCCCCTGCACCAGTACAGGTCAGAGATTGAGCTGCTGGAAAGCAGATCCATGAAGGAAAACCTGGAAATCCTGGTAGACAAGTTCACTATGAGCCAGAAGTGTGCTCTTGTGGTCATGGTATCATGAGGTATATTAAGAAGAGGGTGTCCAGTAGGTTGAGGGAAGTTCTTCCTTTCTGCTCTACCCAAGGGAGGCCGTATCTGGAATATCACATCCAGTTCTGGGCTCCCCAATTCAAGAGAGACAGGAGACTACTGGAAAGAGTCCAGTGGAGGCTGTGAAGATACTGAGGGGCCTGGAGCATCTCTGTGAGGAGGAAAGACTGAGAGTCCTGGGGCTGTTTACGCTGGAGAAGAGCAGCCTGAGTGAGGATCTGCTCAGTGCTCAGCAAGAGCTAAAGAATGAGGGGCAAGATATTGAGCCCAAACTCTGTTCAGTGGTACCCTGTGACAGGACAAGGCACAACAAACACAAAGTAGGGTCAAGGAGGTTCCATCTGAATATTGGAAGAAAATTCTTTCCTGTATGGGTACCAGACCTTTGGAGGAGGCTGCCCAGAGAGTTTGTGGTGTCTCCTTCTCTGGAGAGATTGTAAACCTATTTGGATGTGTTCCTGTGCAACCTACCCTGTTTAACCCTGCTTTATCTGGGGAGGGGGGGGATGGATTAGATAATCCCCACATTTCTTTGATTCTGTAATACTCAGGGAAGTGAAATGTCTAACATAGAATCATAGAATGGTTTAGGTTGGAAGGGACCTCAAAGATCATCCAGTTCCAACTCCCCACCATAGGCAGGGACACCTCCCACTAGAACAGGTCACTCAAGGCCTCATCCAAGCTGGCCTTGAACACCTCCAGGGAAGGAGCAGCCACAACCTCCCTGGGCAACCTGTTCCAGTGTCTCACCACCCTCGCTGTGAAGAACTTCCTCCTAACATCCCATTTAAATCTCCCCTCTGCCAGTTTAAACCCATTCCCCCTCGTCCTGTCATTACAAGACCTTGTGAATAGACCCTCCCCAGCCCTCCTGTAGGCCCCCTTCAGATACTGGAAGGCTATCCCTGTTTTGCAGATTCCCAGTGGATAGTAACTGTTGATTACCGGCAGATTATGGTCTGCATGACGTCTCCTGGTCTTGCACAACCTGTTCTGGGCACCACATCTTTGACATATACAAACTTAGTGTATAAGGACAGGAGGTTATACAGTGTTGGCTCTCCTGTATGTGAATGCACAGCCTTTGGTTTGCATTTTTCCAACAAGGACAAAACTTACTGGAAGTAGCACAGGAATGACCAAGACTGAATAATGATCAGATAGGCAACACATCCACCTTGCAGTTGCTGGACAAAGAAATACACGACTAAGTGATGAAAGGTCACACACTCGCATTTGAATCACAAATAAGTATATTTCAGATGTTATAGAGATAGCCTGGACACATTTTCTTGTCTGGTAGCACTACAGCAATACAACAAGAGACATGAAGAAGCCTTCATACAGCAAAGCTCAGCCATCGGCTCCAAGGATGCTGTGTGCTCACCACACCACTTTGCTCCTGGTTACAATTCCTTTCATAAGAGGAGTGCTCCAAGACTTTGTGTGGTCATGGAAGTCCCCTTTTCTCCTCACAATCTGCTGTTCAGGAAGGTCCAGAACACACTGCCTGCTAGACCTGCTGCCAGCCCATAGCTGGACCTCACGTTGCTTGCTGCATTGGTGTTACAGAGGTTGCTGCTGCAGCAGGAGATGTTCCTGTTGCCCCCCACAGTGAAGTCCTGATAGTCTGGTACACATGATGCATCGCAGCCCTTGCTGATAATGTTGAAGAGCCCTATGATTCCTGAAAGAAAAGAGCATCATTACCACAAGACTCAACGCAAACCAAGCCAAGCCTCATGCAACCTCACTGGGGTTGCTCAGACTTTCTCAGAAGAGAAAGCTTCTGGGACAGCTTCTTGTGGCCTTCCAATAGTAGAAGGGAGGAGGAAAGATGGAGCACCCAGCACAAGAAGGACATGGAACTGCTAGAGAGAGCCCAGAGGAGGGCCATGAAGATAATCAGAGGGCTGGAGCACCTCTGCTATGAGGACAGGCTGAGAGAGTTGGGGTTTTTCAGCCTGGAGAAGACTTTGAAGAGACCTTGTAGTAGCCTTCCAGGACCTGAAGGGGGCCTACAGAAGGGCTGGTAAGGGACTATTCACAAAGTCTTGTAATGACAGGACGAGGGGGTAATGGGTTTAAACTGGCAGAGGGGAGATTTAAATGGGATGTTAGGAGGAAGTTCTTCACAGCGAGGGTGGTGAGGCACTGGAACAGGTTGCCCAGGGAGGTTGTGTCTGCTCCCTCCCTGGACGTGTTCAAGGCCAGCTTGGATGAGGCCTTGAGTGACCTGTTCTAGTGGGAGGTGTCCCTGCCTATGGTGGGGAGTTGGAACTGGATGATCTTTGAGGTCCCTTCCAACCTAAACCCTTCTATGATTCTATGATTCTATAATCCACAGGAAAGTTCCCAGGCGTTTCTAAACCATCATCAACTATAGAAATTTTAATAATCTAATTAATAATGGAAGTAGCCACTAACACCTCTGCTGAGGACTCTAAGCCACTGATGAACGAGGAACCAGCATGTGGGGAAATCTTTTGTCACACCCCGTTCATCTTTGTTGCTTTTCAACAAGGGATATACTCTCAATGCTTATCAATATCTAAAGGACTGGTATCAAGAAGGTGGGGCCAGTCTCTGGAGTGGTGCCCAGTGACACAACAAGAGACAACAGGCACAAATGGAAACACAGGAAGTTTCAGCTAAACATAAGGAATAGCTTCTTTCCTGCGAGGATGTTGGGGTCCTGGAGCAGGCTGCCCAGATATGTAGTGGAGTCTCTTCTGGAGAGACTCCAAACTTGCCTGGACATTGTGATTCTGGGCAACATGCCCCAGGTGAGCCTGCATTAACAAGAGAGTTAGCCTAGATGATCCCCAGAGGCCATTTGCAACCCTCGCCACGCTGGGAATAAGTGATTATATAACAGCCAGGGAAGCTATGGAGAAACCTCTATTCCCATTTAACAGATGGCCAGCTGATAGTAACTGTTGGTTACCAGGAGATTATGGTCTGCACGAGATCTCCTGATCTGGCACAATCTGTTCTGGCACCACATCTTTGATATATGCTGAGATAGTGGGTTATACAATATGTTGGCTCTCCTGCATTTAAAAGCGTGGTCACAGGTTTCCATGTTTACTGCAAAGATTATCCCTACTAGAGGCATTGAATTTACATCCTGACAGAGATGAGTCTGAACATGTCACTAACTGGGTTTTTCTGTTCCAGGTCTAAGAGCAATGGAGATGTCACTGCAGACCAAGATTTTTTTTTTCTTTTCTTTTTATTTTTTCCCAGACCTAGAGTGGGAGAATTAAATCATCATCTGCTAAAGGAGTTTACACACAAAGGGCTGCATTCAAAGCTGGTTGTAGACAGACCTAGTAGAAAATTCAGTTTTCCTTGAATTCGACTGAAGTCAGCTCCATCAATGAATGCTGCTTCTAAGTTCATGACTCAGCTTCACCAGACTCTGATCCTCATATTTTAATTAATCTTCAAAATTATTTGAACCATAAATTCAACCAAGCAAATAGTTCTAGATGTTGTAAAGAGAAAATTTAATTTCTTATAGGAGAGGTTCAGAGAATGGCAATAAAACTGGTGAAGTGTCTGGAGAACAAGTCATATAAGGAGCGGGTGAAGGCACTGAGTTTGTTTAGTCTGGTAAAAAGGAGGCTCAGGGGAGAAAAGGAGACCTTCTTGCTCCCTACAACTCCCTGAAAGGAAGTTGCAGACAGATGAGTGTTGGTCTCTTCTCCCAAGTAACAAATGATAGGACAAGAGGAAATGGTCTCAAGTTCTGCCAAGGGAGGTTTAGGTTGGGTATTAGGAAGAAATTCTGTAGCAAAAGAGTGCTCATACATTGGAGCAGGCTGTCCAGGGAGGTGGCAGACAGGGAGATGTTAGAGTAGACTCAATGATCTTAAGGTCTTTTCCAAATAAGCAATTCTATGATTCTATAGTGGAGTCACTATCCCTGGAGGTGTTAAAAAAACCTGTAGATGTGGCACTTTGGGATATGGTTTAATGGCCATGGTTATGTTGAGTTGATAGTTTGACTCAATGATCTTAGAAGTCTTTTCCAGCTGAAACAATTCTGTGATTTTATGAGTCCTGTGTTGTGCTACTGAGAGACACTGGGAAGTATTTACAATGTCTAGTGCAGCTACACCACTCCTGAGCTGCACTTGACTTTCATTCCAGGTACTGGCATTGTACTGGCCATACTTGCTCAGCTTTTATCATTGTTTATTGGCAAACACTGAGGAATTTATAGGGTACAGCATGTACCTGCCAGTGTGAGGAGAAGACCTGCACCACTACCAGGAGACCAGCTCTCTACCAAGGGATAAATATTTTCCTTCTGTCATTTCTGTGTAACACAAAAATCACCTGAAAGCTTTTTAATCATCTTTTCTCCCCACATAGCTTCTCCTCCTGTTGCACACTTAGCTTTGCTGGTCTGCACAGGGTGGTGTACCTAGAGTCAGGTGGGGCTGGCTTGGACACTTGAGGCTGGGATAATGCTTGGCTTCAACATCTCAATTAAGACAATACCCATCCCCATTTTTCCTTACTGATCACATCTGTCTTGCACATTTCATCTTCCTTGCAGTCTACTTTCTCCGTACATTTGGAATTGCTGAGCTGTGACTTGCAGCTGTAGCACTGAAATGAAGAACCTGCAAGAAACAAAGAGAGATTATAAGACAAAACTATCTGAAGCTCTCTAGGGAATGTGACTTAGTGGTTGTATTGGGAAACAGAACCATTTATATGGGTCCTCAAAGACAGAAACTCTGATATTGGGAAGACAACCTGCTTCCCATGTCTGGAGAAGACTATTGTGTACACCTAAAGTGAAAGTGAAGTTTTTTGGGTGCTGAAGATGTTTCAGTTGTAGTCAGTGTAGAGAGTGAGCAAGCAAGCAAGCAAACAAACAACAACAACAACAACAACAACAAAAGCCCCAGGTGGATAACTGGTCTTGTTGATCCAGATTTTCAAGTTCGATTTCATCAGTCAATGGGAAATGCTTCCTAAATGCTTTTTCCTCTGCATATGGGATGCCTAACTCAGTTCCTGTTTGGAACAGATTATTTGTGATATTCCTATCTACTGGGCTGGGCTGGATGAGCCCCTCACAGCAAGAAGGAGTATGTCCAGAGAAGGACAGTGAAGCAAGTGAAGGATCAAGAGCACAAGTTTCATGAGGAGCAGCTGAGGAATTTGGGGTTGCTTATGGTCTGGAGCAAAGGAAACTGAGGAGAGACCTTCTTACTCTCTACAACTACCTGAAGGAAGGTTGTAGCAAGGTGTGTGTCAGTTTCTTCTCTCCAAATAACATGTGCTAGGACAAGAGGAAATGGCCTTAAGTTGCACCAGGGGAGGTTTAGGTGGAGTATTAGGAATTTGTCTCTGAAAAGGTTGACAAGCCTCGGAATAGGGGACCCAGGGAAGTGGTGAAGTCACCACCCCTGATGGGATTTAAAAGCTCTGGAGTTGTGGTGCTGAGGGACATGGTTTAGTGGTGGGCTTGGCAGTGCTGGCTTAATGGTTGTATTTGATGATCTCTTCCAGCCAAATAATTCTATGATTCTATGAAAGGATGAAGACCCCAGAAGGAGAGGTTGATATTGTTTGTTCACCTCTGTAGACATTAGCATTTTACCAGGTGAGCTCACAACCTTTAGCTGAGACATTGCCAGAGTGAAAAAGGGAAAGCCCAGAGGGTAGCCAGAATGAGGGAGGGATGGAACAATTTGCAAGGTATCCTTCAACCCACTGAGTCAACTTGTGGCATGTCCTCTCCATCACCGTCTCTTAGAAAGCAAAGGGCAAACACAGCTTTCACCTCCTTTGAAAACCAGATCATCATGTGCTTCCACCCCCCCATGGACATTCCATTCCATGGGGAATGCAAGCCAGTGCTGTAAACATCTCTTATCCTGCACTGTGCATCAAGCAAAGGCAGAATAAGCAGTGCAGCTTACAAGTGTCCAGCCAAAGTGGTTGCTAAAGGAGGGAGAGCACTGAGCAATTACCTATTTGTATTACCTACTGATGCCCCAGGGCATCACTGGAGCCTTGTAAATGTGAGAATTGAGGTACGTACACTGACCCCATGACCACCAAACTTATATGATGAATCCCTCAAGTCAATACCACAATGTCTGAAATACTCTTTTAGGATAGAGAAAAGCACAATTTAAAGATTAGTGTTATTCCGGTCAGGAATAAGACATGATTCCAGACACTTGGTCTCCCTCTGTCCATACCATCCTGGTTTAAAAGACTTTTGCAGCCATGTGGGCAAGGAGCCAAACCTCATTTTGCCTGTAGTGCTCTCACATTTACCTGACTGCAAATGCTGTGAAAGTCCAATTTCACAGCACTCTGATGTTTGCTGGTAGAGGAGAAGGTTTGGCGAGCATTGTCAAAGACCCATCTCAGCCTGTTCCTTGAGCTGACTGAATAATGTCTCTGCTCAGATCTGCTACTTCTATTCTCTGGCAAAAGGGACAAACTTGTTTAAAGCCTCTTCTTTTTTTTTTTTTTTTTTTTTTTTTTTTTTTCCCCCAATAGCAAGGCTAGGAACAAACCTGTCAGAATCAAAATCTCACCCGTTCAGTTTGTTAAATACTGTGCCATGACTTTCTCCCTTTCTCTGTCCCATTACAATTCTGCAACATCAGATGTCACATTTGAAATGGAGAGTCAGAAAACAAGTGGTTTTGAAAGCCCTGGAAAAAGAAAAATCATCTTCCCACTCCAGATAAACCACCCTCCCGTATACATAAGTATATGGTCTTCCTTAAATAGCTTTGATTTCAGTTGAAGGATTTATCTTTCCTGGAAGCTGCTCTGCCCAGCACTAGGATCACAACGTCAGCATTTTTTTCCATGCAACACGCCTCAAAAAAGGCAATGTTTTCATGTGACAACTGTGTCAACATTTCTTCCCTCACTCCCAAACGCCATCACAAGTCTTTTCTACTAACTGCTGAAAAAGGTCTGCTGAAGGTGATGTGTCTTACCTGAGTCCAAGCACAGGACTGCTCCCAGCAGGAGGACAAGGAAAGCCTTCATTTTGGGGTAGCCTCTCTTGTGCTGAATATGGGTTGTTTCCTCCTAGGACAGTTTATATACCATGGAAAGCAGCAATTGGGCATGCCCAGATGATTACCTTGTGAAGGCACCTGAGCCAGGCTGCTCGCTGGACCAAGAGAGGGTTTGGTTTGTGGTGGTGATATTTGCATTAGGTGCCTCTCCTTTGTGACTGTGACTCTAGGAGCCAGCAGCAGCTCCTCTCCACCACTACGCCCCCATCTTTCCTCCTACCCTTGGGCCAATTGTTCACACAAGTGGAAAAAACCCCAAATTCTTTAGAACAAGGCTGGCCTTACGCATATTCTCAGAGCCAAGGAGGCTGTGAACAAGGCTCTCCACCCTCATTACTCTCCTGAGTGGAGCTATTGTGTTCAGATCAAGGATAAAATGTTATTTTAAGAAACACCTCCAGCTATTTATCTGCATGTGTGTCTCTGCAACACTGTGGCATGTGGTGGCAAGGTATGGTGGTATGTTGGCTTCTTGCAGGTGTCTAAGTGTTTATGTCCTTATTTCTGTGTACTGCCTGAAGTCTAGGAGAAGACAATGGCCAATTCAGATTTTGTCCTCACGCCCTTATTTCTCTGTGTTGTCTGGAGTCAAGGAGGAGACAATAGCCAATTTAGATTTTTTTTTTTTTTAATGTGCATTGAAACTGAAGAGATTTTGTGATGGCTCTGTTTGTCATTATCTGCCAAGCCTGCTCTGTGGCATGTTTCTTTTTGTTGGCCAGTCTCTCTGTCTAGCATAGATTAGGTACAGTTCTGACCTCCAAATTCATCAGAGTGTACTGCAAACAATTCAGGCTTGTGAAGAAATGCCACTTCTCAACAGAGAGGAGAGTGACTTCAGCTACATTCCAAAGTGAACTGCAAATGTTTGCTTTGGTGGGTTGTTTGGAGACCTCTCCCATTCTTCACATCCTTTGGCCACTTCTTGGTGTGAAACAAAACAAGCTCTTTCTGCCGAATTCAATTTGTCAGAGTTTCTCCCTTTATTTAGGGACTATCTTAAGTCTCAGTAACTTCAGGCTTTGCAGTAATAGCCCCCCCCCAGCCCCCCAGGACTTGCTCTCCTGCAGTTGAGCTCTTAGGATGCCAAGTTCTTTTTTTAATGGAAAGAAAATGTGCTGGAGTATTGGTGGATCATGGCTGTGGGATGAGTGATGGAAGGTCAGCCAACACAAGCTTGCTGAAGTTAATGGCACTACCCTGATTTACACCACTGGAGAATCCAGTGCAGGGCATGATCTTGAAAATATTGTTTCCTCTGTTGGGGTCGTAAGTGCTTCCCCTTGAACTCTTGAACTTCTCCTTAAAAAGAAAGAACCAAACAACCCAACCCAACACCTTCTGTCCCTGCCTGGATGAGTTCCTGTGTGATCCGGTATAAGTGATCCTGCCCTGGCAGGGTGGTTGGATTAGATGATCTTTTGAGGTCCCTTCCAGCCCCTGACATTCTGTGATTCTTTCTGTGTCCGTGGACTTTTGCTTCATTGTATTTTTGCAGAGTGTCTTACTGATGGGCTGAAGTCAACAGGATGAGGTTCACCAAGGCTAAGTACCAGGTCCTACACTTGGGTCACAACAACCCCATGCAATGCTGCTGGCCTGGGGAAGAGTGGCTGAAAAGCTGCACAGCAGAGAGAGACCTGGAGTGTTGGCTGATAGCCAGCTGACCATGAGCCAGAAGCATGCCCAGGTGGCCAAGCAGGCCACCAGCATCCTGGCTTGGCTCAGCATGACTGTGGCCAGTGGACTAGGGCAGGGATTGCCCCTCTAACTAGGCACTGATGAGGCCACATTTTGAACACTGGATTCAGTTTTGGGCCCCTTACTCCAAGAAGGACATTGAGGGGCTGGAGCATGGTCAGAGGAGGACAATAAAACTGAAGAAAGGTCTAGAGCACAAGTCTTATGAAAAGCAGCTGAGGAAACTTGGGTTATTCAGCCTGGACAAAAAGGAGGGTGAAAGAAGACCTTCTTGTTCTGTGTAGTTCCCTGAAAGGAGGTTGTGGTGAGGTGGAAGTTGGTCTCTTCTCACAAGGAACAAGTGATAGGACAAGAGGAAAGAGCCTCAGGTTGCACTAGGGCAGATTTAGGTTGGATATCAGAAAAAAGTTCTTCACAGAAAGGGTTGTCAAGTCCTGGAACAGGGTGCCCAAGGAGGTGGTAGAGTCCCAATCTCTGAGGCGACTGAAAAGCTGTGTAGATGTGGTGTTGAGGGACATGGTTTAAGGGTGAACCCAGAAGTGCTGGGTTAATGGTTGGATTTGGTGACCTTAAAGGTCTCTTCCAACCAAAATGATTCTATTATTTGGAGCCAGCTTCTACAAAATATCTAGATAAAATAATGGCAGTATATTCCCAGGTTTGTGCTTCTTATTCAGAGATATTGAAGGTTCTATTTTTCTTTTAAAATAATTTTTTATTGTCCCTGCAGGGTTTGGTTCCTTGTGATAGCGAAGAATAACTGCCAAAAGCAAAGCTTAACCTGGTCACCCCATCAAATCCACCCCAGGTCTTGAGTTAAATTTTTCTTCCTTCAAGCAACTCCTCAGTAAGCAGGAGGCAGTGCTCTTTTCATCCTCAGCAGCACGACTTGCTGCTGATCACATTTTCCTAGGGCTTCTGTTTCTCTTTATTTTATTTTATTTTATTTTATTTTATTTTATTTTATTTTTGGTGGTTTTTTTTTTCCCCCCTGACATCAGCAGGACTGCCAGTGAAAACCAGGACTCATGATGGTGTAAAAGAGATGAACACTGCTAAGAGCTTGTCCATGCCCCAGTCCTGCTCGGCTGTAGCTCGAGGCTGTGTGAGAAGCTGGTGATTCCTGTAGCCTTACATCAAGTGTTGCTCCTCGCTGATTTTAGGTGGTTCGTGTGCAGTTCCTGCTCCGTTCCTGAAGATGGCAAACGTGCCCTGTTGGAAGTATTATACAATCATTAGCATGCAGTTGTCCATAGGGTTCCGTGTTTGTGGTGGTTTTTTTTATTTTTCTTTTTCTAGTGTTACAAAATCCCAAGATCATCTAAGTGCACGAAGGAGACCACCTATTTCCCCAGGCAATCTAAGGATGTCTGCAACTAATTAAGAAATTATTTTTTTAGTACTATTTTTTGTTATCGAAGAAGAGTCCTGTTAGATTGTAGAATTATAGAATGCTTTGAGTTGGAAGCGACCTTTAAAGGTCATCTAATCCACCCCCCTTCCCCTGCATTTAGCAGGGGTGTCTCCAACTAGTTCAGGTTGCTCAGAGCCATGTCCAATGTGACCTGGAATGTTTCCAGGGATGGGGCTTCTACCATCCTTCAGGGCAAGATAGAAACAGGTCTTTGTAGAGATCTTAAGCTTTCTGTTGAGGAAGGAGGGGCAGAGGGCTTGAATTGCTTCATCCCAATTTACCTGCCTGGTGTCAGGCTGGGAAAGTGATGATGGGTCACGGGTACAAAGCATGGTGTTACAGATCACACTAAGGAGAAGCTGGATAACAGTGGTAGGCATGAACTGGAGACCTGAGGATAAGAAAGGCAGGAGGTAAAATGATGCCTGGGAAATATGGATAGAGAAACCAAGCATCTCTGAAGGCAAGAGAGAGTTAGTCCAATTTTCTGGACCATGTCAGCCATTTGGCTAGGTTATCTGAAGAGGCTTAAGAGAAGTCTTCAAGATCATGGAGGTCATGATGGGGATGTCTTTTATAAACAAAAAAAAGGGGCTTAAGGGAAGTCTTCAAGACCAAGATCATGGAGGTGATGTATGGAGACTTTAGTTAGGAACTGCCTTTTTTTTTTTTTTTTTTTTTTTTTTTTTGTGGGGATGTCTTTTATAAGCAAAAAAGAAACAAACAACACATACACAAACCCCAAACCCAACAACAAAACAAAGAAACCAAAAGCAAAATATTGAAACATCAAAAAGCTAAGGCAAAGTTCCACATACTCCTGACTGAATTATAGTTCTTGGAAGAGACAGATCATCAGAGGATCCTGCAATCTCCAATCTCTGGAGATGCCTTTTTGGGTGCCTAAATTCAAGTGAGGATTCAGTGCAAGAATTAGAGGAGCTGCTGCCCAAGGCTGCCCAGCCTGGAAGAGGTCACTCCAAAGGTCACAACCTTGTTTGCTGAGCAAAAGCGTGGCTTGCAGCATCTTTTTGGGATGTCCTGAAGTACATGTCCCCTATCTCAGACCAAAATATTTTTAACCAAGGTCCCAGCTGTTTTACATTTTCCCATGCACCTGCCTTGGGACAGGCATAGCCTAGCAGCTACTCTGAGGCTGTCCTTGACTCCCAGCAGGGATAGACTCCAGCTGCTACCTCTAGAGATGCTTAACACTTCCAGATGCCATGGTGTAGCTCACACTACAAGGATTTACATCTAGGTTTACTGGTCAAGTAAGAATCAAAGGATGTGGAGGCAAGACTGGACTGCCTAGGACATCTTCCAGGGTCCAGTAGTAGACCTAGCATTATGAGCAGAATATTGGGTAAAGACAGAAAGAACTTTAGTTCTCTGTCACTGAGCTGCTGAAGGACCTTTGCCCTGTGCCTTATTTTCTTTGTTTCTTTGCTTTCTCTATTGGCAAGAAGGGCTCATGACTCTTCCATTACAAGGGGCATGTTTTGAGGTCTGTGAGTGCAAGCATATGCAAGCAGTGAGCATTACAAAGGTTTAAAGGTTTAACAAACAAGGAGCCTGTTTGACCTTGAGTATTTCTACAAGGCTTCAGGCACCAACCCAAACCTCCAGCTATTCCCATCAGAGATTTCAAATTCCAGAAGCTAGCCTGAGCAGCCGTGGAGAAAATTTCACCTTCACAACGCTCTTGCTGACAACCATGAAATCAATGCATTGATGGAAATTAATCCCACCACGGTGCTAATCTCAGCAGAGCAAACTAGATGGACAAGGTTCTGAGGGCTGGAGGAGTTGGAGATCCCCATAGGGTGGTGCTGTTGCTACATTGCTGGTGCACAGAACTCTCGGCATGTGGGAGCAACCCAGACTGTTTTTTTAAATTCTCTGCAACTTCAGAGCATCAAAATTGTATTTGACTTTTTTTTTGTTGTTGTTATTTTGCTAATTGCTGAGCTCTTTTAGTTGTAAGAGACTCAGAGTGTGGGATCCCTGCCAGTTCCTGCTGGTGATGCCTTGTGCATCTCTGAGATGATTGCAAGAAGAAAGGGGTGCATTTTCCTATGCCTACGCCATACAGCTGGGGTGAAGCGTGGGGAGAGGAGCTTGTCCTGTGACCACAAAGCAGTTCTGTTCCATGACAAAACACTTTGTGACCCCCTCGCATACCAGATGTGGTGGTGTCCTGTGGACAGATGAAGAAAAAGGTAGTTTGAAATGCAGGCAGAAAGTACAGCTCTCTTGAGATCAAACAACAGGGCAACACAACACTTCAGATCAGGACCCTCCAGCACCCCAGCTGCTTCCTGGTTTATGTCCTTTTCCTTCCGTTGGGAAAATTATTTAATTGCTCTGGCCTCATGTCAAGGGTTAGGGCTGAGCTGGCCACTAGGCCAATTACAGAGGCTCTCTATTAACCCCTCTCCATTCCCAAAGGGAGGAGAAAGGGAATAAGGGAGACTGATGAGTTGGGAAAGAAACTAAACCATCTGGGATGGAAATAAGAACAATCAAATGAGATAGATACAAAGGGATACAAACCATCATGGAACCCATCCACCTGATAGCAACGGCATCACCATCACCACTGATGCTGTGGGCAGACATTGGGGAAGTCTCAGACTGACTCAGCAGCAGATGGGAACCAGATTCAGGACCTGGATTCTGGAACTGGGATCAGGAATGCAAGAATCAAGATTGAAAGCAGAATGTCCAGAATCCTCCTGGTACGCTAACCACTGAAGGTGATGACTTAATCCTCATGTGCCCTCAGCTTTACACTGAGTATGATGTATGTGGAATGGAATCCCTTGTTGCTTAGTTTAAGTCACTTATGCTGTCCACTCCTGCCTGCAGGTGCCACCTCTGACTTAACTGCACTCCAAGACAAGGCACAAGATTTAGCAGTCACCTTGGTGCGCACCCAAGCAAGTCTAAGCCTGAGCTTTTCTGCAGCCCAGCCCTTTGCAGGAACCCTCCCCATCAGCAGTCTCACTGCTAGAAGCAGCCACTGCCTGTGCAAACCTGCCCTGAACTTCAGAAACTGTCCTCACTGAGCAGAGACTGAGCTGAGAAGTCAAATCCCTGAACAAAATTAGTTCTGGTCTAGCTCAAGCCAGGACACCTTTATAGTAAATCAGAGAATATTGATGGGCAACAACCTCAGATTTCTATTCCAGCTGCAGGTAGAATGTGGTAGGCCTAATGACTGCACATAAAAAGCTCCACAGAGAACCAGCACAGACAACTGTGTCAGTAGGTGCATTCAGTACATAGCCACTTAGGGCTGCCTCTTATTGCCGTCATTTTCACAGAATCACAGAATGGTGGGGATTGGAAGTGACTTCTGGAGATCACCTAGTCCAATCCCTCTGCTACAACAGGGTCACTTAAATCAGGACTTCATCCAGGTGGGTTTTGTCTCCAGAGAAAGAGACTCAATGATGTCTCTGGGCAGTCTGCACTAGTGCTTTCTGTGAAGAAGCAAAGAAATTTCTCCTTATGTTTAGGTGGAACCTCCTGTCTTCTAGTTTGTGCCCACTGCCCTTTGTCCTATCAGTGGATACCATGGAAAAGAGTCTGGCCCTAGGGTGAGGCCAGCACTCATGGGTGGTCCATCTTACTCCACTTTAACACAGCTTAGGGAAGACACTTCAGCGCAGGCACCCAGCTCATGTGGTCACCTTACATATGGCTGAAAACATTTTCCTGAGTGAACATATTTGTTCTGTTCTGTTCTGTTCTGCAGCTTGGTTGTGAATTCTTTGGCAAACTGTTTTCTGGATTGGAAAATATTATTTTGTTGATAAGGAAATGTTTTGCAGAAATAATAAAGCCATTTGAATTTGAGGATGGATTTTGCAATCAAAACTATGTAGAGAGCTCAAGATCAATGTAGAATAAACAAACTCCACTGCTCAGGAGATGCAATTAAGATGCAGGAGAAACAGAATCAGTCCTTTTAAGTCATATTTCCTTTTGCTTGAGCAGATGCTCTACCCACAGATGCTGGAATTCAGATTGTGTTTGTCTTTATCCCTCCTTTAGAACTCTTCCACTTTGTGTTAACTAATTATAAGCTAATTGGGCCGGAGAGATGCAGTGTTGTGAAGCAATTTGATTTTGATGAACTGGCAAATTCTGACAAAACAGTTTCATTAAAAAAAAGAAAAGTTTTGTTTTGTTATGTTTTGCTGCTTTTTTTTTT